>OX387387.1:4175042-4712220 GCA_947563715.1 Lycia hirtaria
TTCAAAAGGAAGCCATTCTCCAAATTGCATGTCTAGAAAAAAAAACGGTCTGGCTGTATATTTTCTGTAAGTCATTATCTAAATCTATTCCTTTAAAATGTTTTGTTAAGTAATTCTTATTGTACAAATTATGCAATTGAATACAACTAAAACGAGACACAAATTATCGAAAAAATTGATTCCTATGGGCCCCAAACTAGGCTAGGCCTGTATCTTGGGCGCCAAGAATGAAATTTAGCAGATGAACTTTTCATTTGCGCTGACTTGAACATCATACATGTTTTGTCCAAAATAAATAACACAAAATAAACACAAACTTAAGTGATTAGAAATAAAAATAATAACAATGCATGCAAAAATTACGATTTAATACAAATATTTATAGTAATTCATCTTAAATTGATTTATTAATTGATTAAGATTAAGTAAATAAAACAAAACAGAACTAAATTGAGTTAAAAAAAAAAATGTCTTTTATTTGAACTATATATCTCTAGATAACTCCAGTTGTGAATTGATTGAGTACCTATGTGCAACTGGGTCTGCGTAATTTTACGTATTCTGCAACAATAAGTATAAATTTAGAAAACTCATGAATCCCAGACAAAAAAATATGGCTGAACCGATTTTGATGAAACATAGCTAAGAACACTCGATGAAATTCTCTTTAAAACAAAAAAATAATCATCAAAATCGGTCCAGCATCGGTTTGAAATTTACGATGACGCAGACAGACACACAGATATACACGTTAAAGTTATAAAACCCCTTATGGGTCGGGGGTTAAAAATAATCAAACTCATTGTAATAATGTTCTATAGAAAATCTTACGTGACTTGAAAAAATATATATGAAATTACATGGAATAACTTATGAAATATTTACATGGAACAGGTTTTTTTTACATGATTATGATATAGTCTCTTAATAATAAGTGGATTATATATATATATTTTTTTTGTTTTTTTTTTTATAATGGCAAGCGCCTTTATTAACTACAACACAACAATATACAGACTCAACTAACTAAACTACTACACAAAAAGCACATCGATCACCCCAGACCGATAAAGGTCTAAAGATAATCCAAATGCTCAAACCCACTACCAGTAATAGGATTATAATAAATATGTACAATGATACGTTAAACAATATCAACATTCTGTCGCCGATGTAGGGTACGTTTTGAATACAAAGAGGAGAGGTGCGGGAGTGCGGTGCGGGGCGAGCGGGCGGTGACAGCTCCTCCCCCGCACCTTCCACATCCCTCAACCTCATATTTGACAAACATGTACAGACAATGTTTGTCAATTATTTATGTTGAGAATATTTTATATTTATATAAGCCTATCTGTGTATATGTATAGCATAGATATAATTTTATTGTGTTCGCTCGTGCATGACGTCACCTACTGGTCCCAGCGGAAGACCAGCGCTGGTTGTTTACAACTAGCATTAGCAAAAAAAGCTAAAGACCGTGAAGAGTGGAAGGAGGATAGGGAGGCCTTTGCCCAGCAGTGGGACATATCAGGCTGATAATAATAATTATGCTGAGCTGGGACCGGATTGTGACAAAAACATTTTATAGATTTTGTGTATGATTTATATTTTTTGTATGATTTTTATTTTGTGTTGTATGTTTTTTGTCACAATAAATTTCTGTCTATGTCATTCGTCTAAAATATGCGATGAATGCGTATTGCAGTAAAAAGGCGTGTTGTATTGTCGCAGGTTGCACACTGGTGAGCGTCCGTACGCGTGCGACCGCTGCCCCTATACCTGCGTGACCAGCTCCAACCTGCGCAGGCACATCAACACCACGCACCTCGGCATCAAGGCGTTCAAGGTACGCACACCCCACCACACTGCACTACACGTTGGTGCAAGCGATAGGCGCCACGGAATATTCACATCGATAACTACTACACTATGTACTGCTACCGTTTTTAATATCTTATATGACCGATGTACTGCTGGCAGGATGATTGCCTGCGATTCGAAAATATTGGGCTGTTTTTTATATTTTATACTAGCTGCGCCCCGCGGTGTCACCCACGTAATGATGATGATGATAAAATACAGCCTATGTCCTTCTCCAGGTTGTAAAGACTCTGTGCCAAATTTCATAATGATTGATTCAGCCGTTGAAACACCCTACGAAGAGGTAACAAACAAATATACAGACGACAGACAGAGTTACTTTCGCTTTTATTAGCTAGGATTTCTCTCCATCCCATGGTTGCATGGAAGAAATCGCTCTTAGCGATAAGGCCGCCTGTTGTTGCACTAGTTTAAGTCCTTTATTATTACTTTTAAGGTGTGTACAATAAAGAGTTTATCTATCTATCTATACCTATAACTAACAAACATAACGCGGTCACATTAACTCGACGCATCGCTGGAATGCGAGTCCGTCCGTACACGCCGTACTTGAGCGCCAAAATGACGTCACATGGCCAAGCGTCTAGTTAATGTGACCGCGTTGTACATCGATTAACAAATCTAACAAGTATAACTTTTTTTCCAGTGTCAAATATGCAGCAAAGAGTACATGTACAAGAGATCTCTAAAGGAACACATCACATCTGCCCACCAAGGCAGGAAAGAGAACATGTGCAAGCGGTGCGGAGCGCTCTACTTCCGTTTCGAACACCTCCGGAAACATATACTGATCAAACACAGGAAGGTTATTAAAAAAGTAAAAGATGACTATTTCGAAATCAACGACGCTGGCTATAAGAGGCTGAATAAATATAAACTAGTTAGTCAGAGCGGAGTCTAAAAACAACATTTCTTGATATTGCACGACTTGCTGTCACTGTCCTATCAATAATATACAACACGACAATTGGTGCTCCATCCATAATTATTGGCTAAAAATTATTACTGTTGTTGATCGATGTCTTTTATCGAGGCCTTGTTTCAATGTCACGGGGTAGTAATATTTTCTAGCTGGAGTCCATATAAAAATAACCTTATTCTACTTCTCTGCGGTAAACGCTTGTACCAGTGGGCGGGGCATATTGCTCGTAAAAACGATAATCCTCCTGAGTGAGATCAATCTGAACATCTCTCCGCACCAGCGCTGTAAGTCTTCGTGCACCAGTAGACATGTTGGCATATCTGCAACCGCTGCGAACCAAGGCAACATCAGTCATCTGTCACCGGTATAAACTTTCGTTTTCGTTCTGCTCAGGCAGGCGTTGAAGGTAGACGACTTCGGCACTGTCTTCGGTGACAGTAGGTTGCACCCATCGCATCCTCCACTGGGCTGCAAGATGGCTCCGTTCAAATGAAGCATCAAATTGGCGTGTGGCGGATTAACATATTGTTTATTATCGTGTACGTTGTCGGTAACAATGATTCTGGCACTGACATTTATACACAGTACACTGTATTTCGGATCATATTTGGTAACCTAAATATGATCCGAAATACTTTCGTTTGATTCTTACTTTGGCCGTTATCCGTTTCAGAGAAACTGTCTGTTCCAGATGTTTTACTTGACACGAATTTCTGATTACATAAGTTTATTAACCATAAGTTTCATTTGCTCAAACAATTGACTAGTTTATAGTACATCTGTTGCCAATTTTTTTTTGTCTGTTGCTGACTGCTAAGTTTTAATATGTAGATTTTTTTACGATTTGATACGAAGAAACAGAACAGAAAAAAAAAACATGTACAAAGTAGGAATTAATTTAAAAAAAAACCGGACAAGTGCGAGTCAGACTCGCCCACCGAGGGTTCCGTACAAACTAGTAGATAAAAGGGGGAAATCATATATTTTTTTATATTTTCCTTCATAAACCGAAAAACATACATCGTAAAAACATTTAAAAACCTGTTTTAGCTTATGCTAATGAAGCTCTTTCACATGACACCCCACATGTTAAACCGTAACCGTTAACCGTATGGTTAATTCACTTTAAAATTTGGACCCTCATTCCTTGCATAATAACCCTATTTTTTGTGGTTAAATAAAAAAATTCCAGTTTTCGGATTTTTTCCTATATGTGTATACTAACACAATGCTTCTTGCCAAATTTCATAGTTCTAGGTCAACGGGAAGTACCCCATAGGTTTTGATTCCCTTGTGAGTGTGTCGAAATGTGCGATTTTTACGACATATTCGGCTGTAACATTTTTTACGAAAACCGAGATATTTTATTTTTCTTTCTGCAGCAAGATATTATGGATTTGCGTATATGGTTTTAATTTCAACACGATACCTTCACACTTTCCCTAGACACAGGTCTTGACACCCCGACGGACGGACAGACTGACAACAAAGTGATCCTATAAGGGTTCCGTTTTTTCCTATTGAGGTACGGAACCCTAAAAATGAGCTTAATACTTTAAGGAAAGTAAGGTACTATTTTATACACCTTTACTACCTGTTATCTGCCAAAGTAACCACAATCCAAACTCTATAGTCGCTGGTCGTTCTTACCTGTGTTAGAGACATATACAGAGAAACTTTCAGCTTTTATAAAATAACGAAGCTCTGGCCGTCGTGGGCTCTTAGGCTATTATAGTTTGAATCAACATTTCTTTCAGGCACGAGTCATTAATTGAATTTATAGATACAAGGAACTCTTGGTTTGGCCCTGAGAAGGGCCTTTTAGATGCGGTTGGCCCTTAGAAGGGCCGTTTGATGGTCCCTGCTCGGGGTCCATAGGGTGATTTCAGCGTAATTGATGTGTTTCGGACTCCGGCTGCGACCTAGGGATGGTTTCGCGCTTGCGCGCTAGGCCATCCCGGACGTCGTTTGCGCGGATGATCCCCTCCGTTGCACAGCTACGGGTGCAGTCTATGGAATTTTGATCACAAAATTCCGAGAACAAAGCGATTCGCGTCTTCTATGAGGTCCGTGCAGGTGTTCACTTAGGCGTGGTCCGAACTCGACTGTCCGTGCCGGTGGCCAGGGGTCGTCATCTCACATCATTATTGATGTGGGGGAAGGGGATCAGGGCTTCGCCCTCTGTCCCTTGCTAGTCTCGGCTCATTACAATGAGCCGGTCTTTTTCTGTGTTCGCTTCTTTGTGAGGCTCTCTCCTGCGGCTGTCACCTGTGATTCTGTGGTTCGGTGCGATCAAGCCCTGCCAGGTGAGACCCCTGGTTGACCCAGGGGAGGCCCAGCGAGTCGATCAGGCAACCGAATTGGTGACCGCCGCGGGTTAGAGCCTCATTGTCTTAATGTGGTTTCTTCTACTTTGTTGTCTTCTTCTTGGTCAAGTTCTCTTTTATATTCTTCTACCAGGTCTCTGGAATAGGGCTTATAGCGCCTCTTCCCCGGCACGTTCGGCGGTCTGGCGTGCAGCGGGGCTATGCCCTTAATGTGGTCATGTCGCGATTGGTCCGCCCTTCCAAACATGCGCATGGTCAGTCTCTTAATGAAGGTTTCGATGTCTTCAATTCCGAGGTCTTTCCTGATCGTGTCGTTTCTAACATAACGCGGGGCGTTCAAGATTGTCCTCAGCGTTATGTTTTCTTGAGCTTTCAGTCTTTTTCGGTTGGTGGCGCTGACGTACGGGAACCACGCTGGTGCCGCGTACGTCAGTCTTGGCCTGATATACGTCTTGTAGAGTAGGACTTTTGTTTTCATGGGCAGCTTCGATTGTAGGACAGGGTAGAGTATGGCGCGAGCTCCCTTGCCCTGTCCTATGATGTTGTCAACATGTTGTTTGAAACAGAGTTTCCTATCTATCGTAACTCCGAGGTATTTAACTTAAGGTAGCCATGTAATCTCAGTGTCTCCTATTTTTAGTTTGTCGGGGAGTGGCGTGCTTCCGAAGAGAATTGCCTGTGTCTTGGCGACGTTGACTGACAACCTCCACTTTTGCAGCCACTCCGGTAGGATGTCCAGTGTGGGCTGTAGACGTTTTACTGCAAAAGCTGGACTCATCGATGACGCGAAGTAGGCCGCATCGTCAGCGTAAAGCGCGAGCTTCGCCTGTCCGATGACCGGGATGTCACTGGTATACCAGGCGTAGCTCACTGGCGAGATGCAGCTTCCTTGCGGTACATCAGCTTTTGTTTCTCTAGTGTCTGATAATGCATTTTCCACTGACACTGTGATCTTCCTGTTCACCAGGAAGATCCGCATCAGTTCGACGATCTGTTTGGGGGCTGTGGACTTCGATAGTTTGTATAGCAGCCCCTGGTGCCATACTTTGTCGAAGGCTTTTCCATGTCGAGCAGAATCGTGGCGGTCACTTTCTTCTTGTTATGGCTTGTGGCTATCTCGTTAATAAGTCTCGTGGCTTGTAAGGTAGTGGAATGCTCGGCTCTAAACCCGAATTGTTCCTCCCTCGGCTCGAAGTGTTGGATCAACTGTGGTAACATGAGTTTCTCGAAGAGTTTCGACATAGTACTCAACAGTGTGATCGGTCGATAGCTTTCGGGTTTCCTGGCATCTTTTCCGGGTTTAGGGAGCATCACTACCTTACCCTTTTTCCATTCCGTTGGAAAATGTCTTGTCCTTAGAATTCCGTTGTATAGTCTCGTTAAGGCGGTTACCGTTTTTGGCGGCAGGTGTTTGAGGGCTTCATTAGTTATTTTGTCTAGTCCTGGTGCCTTTTTCCTAGGTAGCCTCCTTATCGCTCGGACTACTCTTCCCGGACTCCAGAACAGTTTGTTCTCCTCTTCCTCTTTGGTTTCCTCGGTTTCGAAGTACGTATTTAATGTTCTTCGACGGCTGCTTCGTGTTCCCAGTCGTCTGTGGGGTTTGGCGTGAAATGGGCCTCCAAAGCGTCCGCAAAGATCTCCGCTCTATCCTTTGCGATAAACTTCAGCAGCCCGTCGCTCCCCAACAGTGGTTGGACTGGTTTCGGTGTATCTGCCAGCTGTCTGCATAACCGGTGTACCAATGGGAGGTAATCCGTGATTTCTTCTATATGTCTCTCCCATCCTTCGGAAGAGTGTTCGTCCAGTGCCGCCTTAACCTTCTCGGTTAGCGCGTTTAGCCTCTTTTTAATCAGTGGGCACCTGGTTTGCTGCCACAGCCTCCTTTCATCCCTTTTTTCGCGAATTAAGTCCCTTAACCTCGCCGGTAGCGGGTCGAATCGCTTTGCCGACGGGGTGGTGTGCGATGCTGTTTCAAGGAACTTCTGGATGACTGTGGTTAACTCCATAGTGAACTCCTCCACTGCCTCCTCCGTGTCTATAGGTCTGGAGGTGGTGTTTTTCTGGGCTTCTTCTTGGAAGGTGTCCCAGCAGATCTTCCTCTTCTTCGTCGGAATTGTGACCCTGCTCGGGACAACCTTTAATTGAAGCAGCACTGGTCGATGGTCGGACGGCAAATCACTTAGTGCCGCGAGCTCTGGCATCACTTTCAGGCCTTTGTGGAGCATAATGTCTATGACGTCGCCTCTCCCGTGAATGTCATAGTGTGTCCAGGAGTCTGGCCCTGTAATTTCGTATTGGTGGTCCACCGAATCCTGGTATAGTACTCGTCCGGTTGAGCACACCTTGCCGGAGTTCCAGTGCGTATGATTAGCGTTCAGGTCACCGGCGATGATCGTCTGGGAATTCGAGTCTAACAGCTTTCTCAACTCTCGCGTATTTAGTGGTATACGCGGTGGTCTGTAGGCTGCGAATACCCTGACGTTTTCACCAGCGATGTTAGCAATTATTCCTAAAGCTTGTAATGTCTAGAACTCTACAACAGGGATGAGCTGATGGATCACCTTTCGGTGGACCAATACGGCTAGCCCTCTATGTATCCTCCCTCCTGGGGATAGTTCGTCCTTCCTGTACACTATGTAATTCGGGATTTTGAAGGCTGCGTTTGAGTGGAGGTGAGTCTCACTGATGAGCATTATGTCCACATTTTGCTCGCGGAGAAAGTGTATCAATAGTTTCTTCTTGCCGTTTAAAGACTGGGCATTCCAAAAAACTATACTAGTTCTGTCCATTGCTTATAAACTTCATGAGGGACGTCAGTGTGGCCGTCTCGGCATCAGTGCCTGATTGAACCGCCTCTAATATCTCCTTCAGAACACCAATAGTTTGGCTCAGCGAGCCTTCTCTATTGGTGTTTTGTGGCGAGTCTTTTTTTCTTGTGTCAACCTCTTTCTTTTTGACTTTCTTTTTCTTACTCTTATTGGCCCCTCCTCCGGGTGGGTTTGCTGGGGCCATTAAGGAAGCTGCTGACATCTCCTCGACCGTTGTTAGGGCTGTTAACGTAGTGCCCTTTCTGCCTCTATTAGGGGCCGCCTCCGCTGTAGTCCCTCCGCTTTTATTTCTCGTCTCTTTCCGGAAGACTGGGCATGCCTTGAAGTTGGCTGGGTGTGGACCCCCGCAGTTTGAACAGGTTGCCGCCTCTGTCTTCGGTCTCGGGCAGTCGCTCGCTCTGTGTGGCTCGCCGCAGCGCACACAGGCTTGCTGCCTGTGGTAGTTATGCGAGCTATGCCTAAACAGTTGACAGTTGTGGCACTGCGTGGGCCCCTTTTTCCGCGCCATGCTTCACCTGTTACTCCCGGCATGTTGAGCAATTCTGTCACCCCATAAATTGCTGAGGTGAGCTGGGGCGTCTTTTTGAATGCCGCGTAAAATATGCTGCCGGGTCTTCCTTGTCGAGCCCTTATGTTTTTAATATATTCGGGCTCGAACCCTTTCTCCTTTAGCGCGTAGGTTATGTCGCCTACGTCGGTATCGGATGGGAGGCCTCGTATCGCCACTTTCAGGCTTCTCTCGCCCTCCGGGGAGTAGGAGTGCCACTCCACTCCTTTCTCCCTGCGCAGGTCGGTGAAGTATGCCTGCAGTAAGCAATACTCCTCTTCACCTTCCGGATAAAATCTGAAGCCGTTTTTATACGGTCTTACGTTTGGCGGTCGGTTAAGTTTGCCGGCAAGTATTCGGAAGTGCTGTGCCCAGTCTTCCAATTTGTCAATGATAATGGGTGGGTACCGGTTTTTTTTCTTTTTCTGTTTCCGATACCGCTACCGCTTTTACCGGTTTCGAAACCGGGACCGGAACTGGGGTCGGTTCCGCTCTCGGCCGTACCGGCTACCGTTTGCACTTGGGTACCGGTACCGTTTTTTTCGAAGTCGGTCCCGTAACCACATCCGGCCCCGGAGCCGTTTTTCGAAGCGGTGTCGGTTGCGGGATCGATGGTTCCGGAATCATTGGTGGTGGGGTGACATTACTCTGGCTTCTTTTAGTAGCACGTGGACTGGTAGACAGTGAACGGGTGTGGCGGCGCTTCCTCCGTTCCTCTACGTCCATTCTGCTTCTAATGAAGCGGTGACTTTCTAAGCTCTCTTGAGAGACCGGCGGCATTTTGCGCAAATTCAAGTGCCGTCTTGTCCTCTAAAGAGAGCTCAGTCCCCTCGATTTCTGCTTCCTGGGGGCGCAGGTAGATCGCCATCCACCGAGTCATCCCGTCCGAAAGCGCCCCTGCTTCCATAAACCTGGCGAGTGTGATTAAATCACGCTCGTATAACCCTTTCGGCGAGAGCAACTGGAAGATGTGCGCCGGCGCCTGACCAAATCCTTTCGGCGTTGTCTGCTGTAAATCTTGCTCACATCTTTCCTCTTGTACACGATCGTGATCGTGGTGGTCCTGAAAAGGACCTCCACGATCACGTTCACGACCAGGTGAACCGTTCTGGTGGTTTTGGTCCTGAGAAGGACCTTTTGGTTGGTTTTGAAAAAAACCAGGGTGTAGTTGGCCCTGAGAAGGGCCTTTTGATGAGCCTTCCTGCGGGTTTATGGTTTGGCTGCAGCCCGCTCGCTGCTTTCAGAGTGTCCGGCTTGCGACCTAGGCATAGTCAAGTACTTTAGTACTCGAACTATCCCGGCTGTCGTCAGCGCAGGCGTTCCCCTCCGCAGCTCGGAGCCACGGGTGCAGTCAACCAGATTTACTCAGCAAATACAGCAGACACGCGTTCGCGACTTATTAGGAGGTCCGTACACAATTTTCGAAACACACGGAAATTGGCCGGGCACGACTCCGTGCCGGTGGCGGCGCGATGCACGTTTATTTATGCGCGCGCTCTCTCATATCGGGGCGTCGGCATAATACCAAGTTCGCTATGACCCGATAACCAATCACAAAGCGCTAGTACGCGAGAGAGCGCACAGTGTGCGAGTGAGAGCTAAAAACGAGCACCGCGCCCCGTGCAGTTTCACGTTAGTGGCGAAGTTGATGATATCACGTGGGCTGTCTGTTGGTTTCGCTAGGCGGCGCAATTGGTCAAGCTCTGCTTTAGCGATAACATCCGGGTTCCCATAGTGGGTTTCCAGCCGCTGCATAACTTCAATGGGTAATAAACTCTCCACCGTCTCTTTTGCCTTGTCTCGTAAAGCCATTCTTATACAAGCAGCGTTCTCAACATCAGTAAAATGGCCTGCCGTTTCATTGTACGCCACACGGAACTCTAGCCACTCTTGATGTGAGCCAGAGAACACAGGTAAGTCAACAAAGTACTTACTTGGAAGCCTCGAGATAGGCTGTCCGTCGCGGAGTATGGTGTCCTCTGAACAGGTGAGAGTTCTTGAGGAAACTGGCTATGACTGCGACCAGTTTCTTGGGAGTCGTAGTCCTCGAGATTTTGAACAGAAGACTCTGTCGAAGGCCTTCTCCATGTCCAGGAGGACGGCAACGGTACACTTTCTTGTTCAGGCTGCAGGCCATTTCGCTGGTCATCCTAGCGATTTGTAAGATGGTGGAGTGTTAGGCTCTAAACCCGAACTGTTCTTCCCTCGGCTCTATGTGTAGAGTTATGTAGTACAGTATCACCCTCTCAAACACTCTTGAGATTGTGCTTAGAAGGGTGATAGGTCTGTAACTTTCTGGCCTCTTTGCGTCTTTGCCGGGCTTATGAAGCATCACCACCTTGCCAGTTTTCCATGCATCAGGGAAATGGCCCGTGCGGAAAATACCGTTGAAGATCCTCGTTATAACGGCGACAGTTTTAATAGGGAGGTTCTTGAGTAAGCACTCAAGTAGTTTGTTATGTTGTCCGAGCCGGGTGCCTTCCTTCTTGGTAAGCGCAGGATAAGTTTCATGACCCGTCCCGGACTGACGAAGATGTGCTCGGACTCAATTTCCTCTTCCTGATTTTTGAAATAGTCTGCAACCTTGGCCTCCTCTTCTTCTCTGTGGTCTGGAAGAGTGGACTCATTTGGGGTAAATTGACGTTCTAAACTCTCTGCTAAAATCTCAGCTCTGTCTCGGGCGTCAAATTTCAGGAGGCCGTCCCTTCCCATGATTGGTTGGGTGGGTCTGGGCGCTTCTGATAGTTGTCTGCACAACTTATGGACCGAGGGGATCTCATCGGTAATCGACTCTATGTGTCTTTCCCATCCCTCGGCCGCATGATTGTCCAGAGCTTTTCTAGTCTTCAGTATTGACGAGTTTAGTGCAGCTTTTGTCCTAGGACACCTAGTCTGCTGCCACAACTTCCTGAGCTCCCTTGTCTCGCGGATTTGTTTCCTGATCCTCTCCGGTAAACGATCTGGCGTTTTCACAGGAGAGGCGGTGTGCGTAGCTATTCGTAGGGAGTCCAGGATAGCCGTGGTGACTTCCCTCGTGGCTTCTTCCACATCTTCCGGCGTGTTTATGGGCCGAGTGGTTGTCCTCCTGTAAGCCTCTTCGTTGAACACCCCCCAGTTTATTCTACGCCTAGCAGGCTGTAGTATGGTTCTGGACGGTAGATTCTCTACAGTGAGTAGCACTGGTCTGCGGTCCGAGTCGAGATCATACAGGACATTGAGATCGAGTGTAGCTTGTACATTTTTGTGGATGACTATGTCTATAACATCCCCACTTCCGTCGAGGTTATAGTGTGTCCACGTCTCAGGTCCTATGATCACGTACTGGTGCTCTTGGGAATCTTTGTAGAGAGTTCTACCGTCTCTACAGATGTTGTTTGAATTCCAGAGGGTGTGTTTAGCGTTCAGGTCTCCGGCTATTATTACTGGGCCGCTGTCTCCTCCTGACACGAGTGTCCGTAACTCCTGTGGTATCAGTCTACTCCCTGGTGGTTTGTAGACTGTGTAGATGCTCATTTTCTGTCCAGCATCACTGACTAGTACTCCTAATGTTTGGACGCTTATGGGGGGAGGTTGTAACTGGGGGATCAGCTGGACTGGATGACTCGTCGGTGAACCATCACTGCCAGTCCGCGGTACGTTACACCCGCTGGCGTCACCTCGTCTTGCCGGTAGATGTAATAACTCGGTATTTTAAAGACGGTGTTGGGGTGTAGGTGGGTTTCGCAGACCAGCATGATGTCCACTTTCTGCTCCCGGAGAAATACCGCCAGCTGGCCCTTCTTTTTATTTAGCGATCTCGCGTTCCAGTATACAATTCTAAGCTCTCCCTCCATTTAGAATTTTCATAAGGCCCATCAGTGTTGCTGTTTCCGCATCTGTGCCCGCTTGCACCGCTTCTAGGATTTCCTTTAGGACCCCAATCGTTTGTCCCAGGGAGTCCTTTCTAGCGGTGGTTGGGGCCTGTGGGAGGGGTGCTACCTCCTCCACTGTCATTTTTGTGGCCTTCTTTTTCTTTTTCTTCTTATTCATGGCCCTGCCTCCGGGTGGGTTTGCTGGGGCCATGAGGGACTGAGGCGCAGATTCTTTTACAACCGCTTGGGTTACTGGGGCTGTGCCTTTTCTACCCTTTCCTGCGGTGTCTTTTGTCTCAGCTACGGTGCCTGCCCTTTTGTTCCTAGTCTCTCTTTTGAACACTGGGCATGCTTTGTAATTTGCGGGGTGAGGTCCCCCGCAGTTTACACACGTAGCCGGCTGCTCTCGCGGTCTTGGGCATTCGCTGGCCGCATGTGGTTGCCCACAACGTACACAGGCTTGCACCCTGTGGCAGTTGTGGGAGCTATGCCTAAATTTTTGACATTTATGGCACTGTGCGGGGCCCTTCTTTCCCCTCCACGCCTCTATGGTGATACCGGGCATGTTAAGGAGCTCCTTAACGTTATAAATGCCCGGTAGAAGGTCCGGTGTCTTTCTAAAGGAGGCGTAGAAGATACTGCCTGGTCTTCCTTGCCTTCCTTTTATATTTTTCATGTATTCGGCCTCAAAGCCCTTTTCGGCTAGTGCCTCTATGATTTCGACTGTACTGGTTTCTGAAGGTAGCCCCCGGATGGCTACCTTCAGACTCTTTTCAGCCTCTGGCGTGTAAGAGTACCAGTAGCACTCTTCTTTTTGCCTCAGCTCTGTAAAGTAAGCCTGAAGCACTCGGTACTCCGTCGGTCCATCGGGGAAAAAGCGTATTCCCCCTTTGTATGGCCGGCCGTTTGGCGGTTTACCGAGCTTCTCTGCGAGTACCCTAAAGTGGTGCGACCAGTTTGGTAACTGCTCAACCACTATTGGAGGGTACTTGGGCTCCTTTCTGACGCTGGGTTGGCTGGGCAGCGCCTGTTGCACGGTGGAGCTTGTTGACGCTTGTGGTCTGCTCCCCGTGACGTTTGCAAAGGACTTTGGCAGTGAGGTCGGCTGCATTTTTCTTTCCGTGACATCCCTAGGGCGGGGGGCGCGGGAAGTGAGCGGCGTAGGGCGGGAAGCAACAGGTGATGCGTCCGTCCTTTGTTGTTTTTCCCGATTTACCTCCGTTGGAGAAGATGACAGCGAGCGCGTCCTTCTGCGCTTCCTAGTATCGCTGTCATTTCTCTTTCGAAGTAGCTTCTTCATGGCAACAGGAGGAGTTGTCTTAGAGACCGGTGGCAGTGTTATAATTGCTTTCTGCGCAAATTCCAATGCCACCTGGTCATCTATTGACAACTCCTTGTAGCTAATTTCGGCTTCTTTCAGCCACAGGTACAGAGCCATCCACTTGAGCATGACGTCCGAAAGTAGTGAGGCTTCAAGAAGCCTCGCTAGCGTGAGCACATCACGCTCGTACTGAGCTTTCGGGGATAGCTCTGCCAACTTTGTTGGTTTACCTGCGGCCGGTGTCTTTTCAATTTGGTCCGTGGAGGTTGCGGGCGCGTTTGCGACCGTGACGTCATCGGCGCGTCGACTACGATCTGGACGGCTGCTGGTGCGTGACGGGGGTTGTCGTAGTTGCACTCGTACTTTGGTCCTGATAAGGACCTTTTTGGCTTTGACAAAAGCCTTTTTTGTGTAGGTGTGGTTGTGGTTGGCCCTGAGAAGGGCCTTTTGATGAACCCTCCGGTGGGTTCATGGCGTGACTGCAACCCGCTCGCTGCTTTTCAGGTGTCCGGCGTGTGACCTAGGCATAGTCTGTACTTTCGTACAGGACTATCCCGGCAGTCGTCCGCGCAGACGTTCCCCTCCGCAGCTCGAAGCCGCGGGTGCAGTCGACCGGATTTTTTTCAATAAATTGGTGCAACGCGCAGTTGGCGACTTTTTTTTTGAGGTCCGTACACTAGTAACTAATCTACAACTTTCCGGGCACGACCTTCCGCGTAGTCGAAATGCGGCATTCGTATCTATAAGTATATCCTCTTGCTCCGCTATATCGGGGCGACGGTACGATACCGAGTACCCCGCCCGCGTGGCCAATCACAACGCCCCATTTCTGTGCGATAGAGCGCGTTGTGTGGGAGCGAGAGGGAACGAATACAGCACCCCGCGACCGTCTCACCCTCCCGCGGACTTCCTAATTACTATTTTTTACAGATTTCTAGGTTTCCTAACGTACTATTTGCTCTATTTATTATCTATCTACCTATCTATATGGCTCAGTTTTCCTAATTCTGAGGGCTTCCTGGTCCAGGTTGGGCATCGGGGGTCTGTAGCCGGCATAGATTCTAGTCTCCTAGCCGACCACTTGGATTCGGACCCCGGTGGTTCTTGTCTGTTTGAAAGTGATTCTTTCTAGGTTCTCATGGATGAGGTCCCTCCTCACCAGGACAGCAGTTCCTCTATATGCTATGTCCTGGGGTGAGACCTCATCATGGCGGTATGTCAGAAAGTTTGATATTTGGAGTGAACCTTGGGGCCGCAGTTTGGTCTCACCCAGGAGGACTAAGTGTATGTCCTGCGACCGGGTGAGAGCACGCAGCTCTAGGATCTTTCCTTTTATCCCTCCTGGGTTCCAGTAGAGGATCCTTAATTGGCCACTATCCATGGACGGCTTGTTGGAGAAGGGCCAGTCCATGGATCACTGCCGGGAGGGGGTCCTCTCCTGCTGCGAATGCGCCGACCGCCTGAGCCAGGGCTGCCGCTATTATCCTAGCGGCCTCCCAGGCGGCGCCCGACGAGGCTCCCGCTGGTGGGCAGGAGAGGTGCGGATGTCGGGGCCGTTGGTGGATGTCTGCGGCCGGTGGCCCGGGGAGCACTAGGGGCGCTCGACCCGGGCTGCGGTGGCAGCTTCTGATTTGGTAGGAGTGGAGGAGGCCTTACGGGAGGGACGTGGTCTCACAGGCCTCGACCCCTGGATGTTGCTACTTGGTGCGAGCGCTCCGTCCACTGGGGCGAAGTGGACCCTGGGGTCGGGGTGGGCCGCATCGGTTGTTTCGCCCAGTGGGGGGGCAGAGGCGGGTCTATCGGTGGGTTGTGCAGTCCTAGGCTGCTCTTTTGGCCGGGTTTGAGCGCACGTGGGTTCCTTCCTCTGCGGGTAGCGTGAGCGTCTACGTCTGCGCTTTCTCTTGACCCCCTGGACTGGACTGGCAGGGGGGTTGAGGTCGCTGCAGGTATTGCGCTTTTCTTCCCCACACCTTTGGCTTTCCACTTGGTTGTGGTGGGTCCCCCGGCCATTCTTGGCATGTTTGCGGGGGGGCATAGGGTGGTCGGAGTAGGTATTATCGGCTTGAAGGGCCAGTTCCAACCGCGCGGCATGTCTGCTGATGGGACTTGGACTTCCTTCATTTGGGTATTCTTTTTGTTTCTGTGTTGCGCTTTTGGTGGGGGGCGGGCGGGCAGGGTCAGCAGGGTCGGTCTAAATGTCATAATATTATGTGTATGTCGATACAAGATAATTTAATTACTTCTTAGTTATAGACTTCTTTTGAATTCTCTTTTTCGGAGTTCTCTTGGCTCGTTTTGAAGGTTTTTTGGGTTTCTCTCTGCTGTAGGTGCTTTCTGCATCTGACTTAGTTCTCTTGTCGTCAGACTACAGTGACAGATCTGAATTTTCAGATTAGAGACATCAGATTTTCAGACACATAATATTATGTCATTTAGACATCTTTCTGAATATTTTTAGCCCCCGTTCCAATAAGCGGGAGGGGTGTTATAAGTTTGACGTGTGTATCTGTCTGTGGCATCGTAGCTCTCAAACGGACGGACCGTTTTTGATCTTGTTTATTTTTGTTTGAAAGAGGATTTGGTCGAGTGTTCTTAGCTATGTTTCGCCGTTTTTTTTGTCGTGTTTTTTTTTGAGTGTTCATAACTTATACTTGTCAACTGTTCCGGACGGCCGCCCTTAGTTATAGAAAATGTACATACTTTTGAATTCTCTTCTTCTGAGTTCGGAGAAGAAGAGAATTCAAAAGAAGTAATTACATTATCTTGTATCGATCGACATACACATAATATTATGACATTTAGACATCTTTCTGAATATTTTTTTATCACAAAAAAATAGTGTCTTTATGCAAGGAATGAGGGCCCAAATTTTAAAGTGAATTAACCGTCATAGGGGTCATGAGGGGTATCATATGAAAGAGCTTCATTAGCCTAAGCTAAAACAGATTTTTTTAATATTTTTACGATGAATATTTTTCGGTTTATGAAAGAAAATATAAAAAAAAATGATTTCCCCCTTTTATTTAGTTTGTATAGAACCTTCTGTGGGCGAGTCTGACTCGCACTTGTCCGGTTTTATTTTTAAGTTTGTCTCATTCTCATGATGAATTGATGAGAAGTTGGTTTAATAAGGGAGCACGCATTGTCCATACAAGACAATGTCCATACAATGACAAGAGAAAACCTGTATTATATTTCGGATTCTCACCTCTGTAGTAAACAATTTGGTACTAAAGGCAGGCGCCATCTAGTGAGGATACATTGAGCTATTGTATGTATATAATTCTTGGAACTTCGCCAACCATGGTTGAAGATTTTTCGCTATGCTTAATAGATGGAGGGTGTTCTGGATCGTAGAACGGAGTGGACTGTAAAATCAAAAATTAAAACCAAAATCCATTTTATTTCCGTAGACATGTCACATGCACTTAGAAACGTCAAACAACAAAAGGTTAAAAAGTTTAGGTACAAAATCAGACAAAACGTCGGATCTTGTTCGGTGATGGTTTTGAATAAAAGACTCGGAGCATAGTCAACAAACGAACATCCGTAATCCTCATCTCACCCAAGTGGGATGGTGAAAGGGTATCAGGGCATCGCCCTCTGACCCAGGCATTTTCCTCCCAATGCGTTGGAAGGGTCTTTTTCTTGTGTTGGACGCACTTTGCCGCGGGACACTTATCCAGCTTCACGTCTGGCCGAGCGATACAGACCTTGCCGGGTGAGACCCCTAGTGCCCCAACGGAGGCCCAACAACCCGATCAGCATCAGGCCCGTGATAGCCGGAATGGGTGTCCCTCGGCGATGATTTTAGTCATCCTCTTGTTTGTTTATATATTGCCTTCGGAAAGCCTTGCTCTTTTTTCCCTCAGGAGGCCTCGTGTGGAGGGGCGCGATTCCTCAGATGCTCGTGCCTGAATCCGTCCACCCAGATACTTGACATCCGGTTGCCACGGTATCTCCTGGAACATCGGCTTCAATGTAGTCGGCAGCCAGCTTCTTCCTGTTACCATTACCTTTTCAATCGTTGAAGCTCATCGGGAAAGCTGTCCTGTGCGTGTTTTATGATCATGCGCTGTCAGTGATCTGTTTCAATATGCCTGTTCTCCATGCATTCTGCTCGGCGTCGGCATATCTTCACGAAAGCCAGCACGCGTGCCGTTGCTCGGATCAGCGTCTCGTACTTGGAGAACCGTGCGGGGTCTGGCAGCAATTCTCCGGTTCCATCTACCGGTCATTGATTTTCTGGGCGGCGTAAGAAGTCTGGTCCCCGAAACAACCGGTCGCGTCGTCAGCTGTGTTCTCGCTCGTACGCACCCATCGCCATTCATCTTTGTGGGTAAGTTCGGCGAGCTCTCCCAAACGATGTGCCACGAATGGAGTATATCTTCGTGTGTCGTGGCGTATCCGATGGATCACGGTCATGGAGTCTGTCCAGTAGACTGTTCTCGTGGCTTCGATGCGGAGCTCCTTCTTAATGGTGTCCGACAATCTGACACCAATAACCGCTGCCTGCAGTTCAGTGCGCTTGGGAGCCATCTTTGCTTTGGCTGCTACGAGGCTCAGCTCCACGCTTCCGTCGGTTCGTACGATGCGTCAGTATACCACAGTGGAGTAGGCTTGTTCGATGGCATCGGCATCGCATACATGTAGCTCCGGGTCTTTGTAGTCCTCCAGCGCGTAGCTTCGTTCAAACCTCAGACAGGAAAGATCGGTGAGTTGCTTCAACCATGTAGCAAAGTGCTCGTTCTCTGCATCTGGAATTGGCTCGTCCCAGGAAGTCTTCAAACGCCTACGAGCGGCCGGCCAATGTGAGCACAGAACGCGGTCACGCTACAGCGCTATCGCCGTCCCGCTCGCACGGTTGCTCTCGCTCGCACAGGCTCGGTGTCGTATAACAGAAGGTATTGTGTTTTACACGATGTCTACTATTTATTGCCAAAAATATATGGAATTATACGTTATATTATAGCGCTCGCTCGCACGACCTGTCAAATAAAAATAAAACAGTTTTCTCCCGTCGTATGGATAATTTGTCTCTCCACAGGTTTCTTAAATACTATTGAATAATTATGTAAGCCGTAATTTCAGTAGCTCTATTGTTCTTTGTTCAAAATAAAAATGTGTTGTGTTTAAAATAAATTGATGGAATAAATAGTCTTTATTTTAACAGACCTGTGTAATAGACATAGAAATGGAACAGATACGCAACAACAAGCTGATAACCACTTCTCCTGATTTTCACTGGTTGGACCAGTAATGACCCGTTTCGACCCGGGTGATATCTAATGTCTTACTAATACTTTACTATTTTTTATATATTTTTTTTTATATTTACAAATAAAGTTATTTTTATTATTCTCATTTATTTATTTACAATCTTATTTTTTTTTTTTTACAACACAAATATAATCATTTTAAAAAAAAAAAGTTAAAAACTTAAAACTAGAGTGCCGCCGGCAGCGGGGCGGGGCTCAAGCTGCCGGTGGTAGGGGCTACAGAGAGGAACCTCCTGACAATACGTACCGTGTCTAGGATGACTGCATTCTGTATCCGACCCTTGACCCAACCATCGAGCGAGAGCCTCTTGAGATGTTGGTCGAGGCTCTTCGCTATGACACCGTTCACCGAAACGACTATCGGAACAATGATCGTCGAGTCAACATCCCACATGGCGGTTATCTCGTGAGCCAAGTCAAGGTACTTGCTGAGCTTGTCCTTCTCAGCCTTCACGAGATTCTCATCATGTGGGATGGTGATGTCGACGAGCACTGCCCGGCGTTGAGACCGATCTACGATCGGATCTGATATCGTGATATCAGGCTTATTGGCAACAATAGTCCTGTCCGTGATTATAGAACGGTCCCAGTAGAGCAAAGCACGGCTATTTTCGAGAACTGGCGCTGGTTTAAATCTAAGTTTTTTACAATAGAAATACAATAATATAAATATTATAAAAAACTTAAACCTAGGATGCCGCCGGCAGCGGGGTGGGGCTCAAGCTACAGAGAGAGGAACCTCCTGACAATACGTGCCGTGTCCAGGATGACTGCCTTCTGTATTATTATTATTAATACAACATGCAAGCCGCAACAGAGAAATGCTGGGTATCCCTTCGAAGGTACGTCGGTACTTCACGCCGGAACAGTTACCGCACTATACCAAGCACAAGTTCGATTGCTTGGATTACTGTTCGCACCTTTGGGACAGATCTGCTAAATACCAGCTCGAGGCGTTAGATACCATTGAGAAGCGTGCTAGGAGGCTCATTTGTGACGAATCCCTTGTTTGGACTAAACTCCAAAGTCTGGATCATCGTCGCAAATTGCTAGTTTACCGGTTTTGTATCGCATACATTAGGTGAGTAATGAGTATGCGTCTGATATGCATGATCTTATTCCCCCATGTCCATTTTTCTATCGGACAGCAAGAAGCACGAAAAAGCGACATCGTTACATATTCCGAAAACCCGTACGAAACGCTTTGGCTCCACTTTCATTGTGCGTACCGCCAAAATGTGGAATGCGCTCCTGAAAGGATCTTTCCAATTAGATATAATCTAGGTGTTTTCAAATTGTGAGTGAATAGGTTTCTTCTATTTATTAATGCATATACACACATGTACATTGGTCCTTAATTCTAAACCTCAATTAAATTACATATGTGTACCCCGTTAATTGGGGCGTAGCCGTAGCATATATTATGGTAAGTATTATAGGTAAGTATTTATACAGACTTAACTATATAGTATTATGTTTTATACATTATGTATCACAAGCGTCATAGGTATTGGTATTTATACATTTGGGGTATTCATACATTAAATTATAATTTATAAGCAATAGTATTCGGAATTCAGTTACAATGGTAGTTTTATAATACGAGACCATGAGATACCTATCTATACTTTTAACTTACATATAGTTGTAGTTAATCTAGTCTTAATCAAAATTTATCTTCAAAAAAGTCCTTTAAACTTTAATAATGATACGCATACATTTTTTTTTGCATAATGAATATTTTATTGACATAGATAAGCTAGCTCCATCGTAGGTCGTAACTGTCGCTTAATATCAGGTGAGTTGACGGTCACGCGCAAGCCTATTTCGAATAGAAAAAAATAAGAGTAGACTATAGCTACGCCTCTATAAAGTCGACCCTCCTGATGGTATGCGGGACGCGGGGCGGCGGGTGTGCACGGGTACACACGGTATTGTCACCGCGGCGAGATCTTTCGTGTTGTTATTTAGGAAATAATTTGATTACAGTTATATGAGTGTAGCAAATAATACTTTAGTACGTAGTTACTTGTAGTAATGTACTTTGATTCTACAATTATTTTTATTTAATATGACTAATATTATAAATGTATTTCTTCATCGGAATGATTTTCAGATTCTGAGTCCGACGAAGTTTTAGATGACGTTTTCTCTTTTTATTTGGAGACTCTTCAGTATTCTCTAATCGACTTTGATATAAAAAAAATTACCTACAGTGGTCATTGACACGCCAGTAGCCTCTAAAATCGTCTTATTTACATTCATGTATTCTACTATAAAGACAGGTATCTACTTATAACAATTAATTATAAATTGATAAAACCGACTTCAAAAACAACACACAATGGTGTGCTACAACAAAGAATAACGTTGATCACATCGTTGATGACATCCCAAATGTCTATTTATATAGACTAGCAATTCGTCAAAATTATCTTTGAATCGTATCAGCCTTGAGGCCCTGGGGGGCAATTCAGTTATTCAAAACCGATCCGTAGCTGAACCTTTTGCGAAGCATTTCCTGTGGGCTGCTATCATTTTTTGATTTAGTAACGAGCGAAGGACGTGTTACGTTTCATCAAATGTGTCAATTGTATGACATAAAAGTGACTGAATCAAAAAAACTATGGCGGCCGACGGGAAACGCTCCACATATGGTTCGGCTATGGAGCGGTCTTGAATAACTGAATTGGGCCCCTGATTTGTTAACAAAAACATCTTAAATGTGTAACTGGTTTAGGGTTACTATAGTTTTTAGTACCTATTTATATATTTTTTTACATTGGATGTAAATTTTGTTTTTACTTAGTAAAGCTCTAAGTAAAAACAAAATTTACATCCAATGTAAAATAAATAATATGTAAATAATACAAAAAAATTATAAATGTTGTAACAGTTTAAAACTCTTTTATTCAATTAAATTCTCATATCCTAGAGGATGAAGATCACCGGGAAATGGTCGTTTCTCGGGAACTACGAGTATTGCAGGCCCGATCAACCGGCGGCATAGAAAACGAGACGCACTGAACTGTACCGCTGAGCGTCACGCACGAGAACGAAAATGTATTCTTGTTGTTTGAGTTGTTATTCTCGATCGTAGAAACAATGACGACCTCGACATATTGTGACCGAGAACTAAATACATGAGCAAAGATTGCACGAACTTATTTACATATCGATGCGCTAGGTGTCGCTCACACACGCGTCACCGATGCCGACACAAGCCCAAAATACATTCGAGAAGACGATGAAAAAGATCGGTGGAGATTACGAAGTCGGCCTACTATGACGACACGATGACGTCACCATACCGCCATTGTTAGAACCACACATATGCACTAAAATACAGTCAACCTCTTTATTTCGATGTTTATTATAAAATAATACCACCAGAAGTAGTCCCAGTGTTAACAATGCTAGAAACGCAGTGTCATACTATATAATAATATATATCTCATCTATACAATGAAATTATTAGGAATGAAACTTTATGACAATAAATAATATTCTATTCTAATATCCTAATGCGATTATATTATGATGGGTGATGATATAAAGACAGCGCCATCGACGTTTCGAACCACAGAAATATTTTTCCCTTCCATATTAAATGCTATTTTCGCCGCATCCTTCGCATTCTGGACTTGACTGACATGAACTTCTACTTGACTGTTTTGAACAACCCTATGATCGTTTTCTAATTCTATTTGACCAGTTCGAACTTCCACTTCACTGTTTTCCACTTCTATTTGACTATTTTGAAGTTCTAATTCAGTGATTATATTATTTGCTTGGGCGTTTTGTACTTCTATCAAATGGTCCTTGATTTTTTTTACTTTTTTCCCGTGCTTGGCCAGGAGATGGCGCCTCAACCCTCTAAAACGCGAGTAGGTGGCGCCACATTGTATGCAAGAATGAGTCTCTGACTGCGCGTGGACGGAAGACATGTGCTCTTCGAGACTTATTTTGTAACCGAACTTTTTATCACATAATTTGCACTAGAACAAAAATAGAGAATTACAATTAGACAAATGTTTAATCATGTAAAAAAATAATTGTAACTGTTACGAAGTAATTTTATTCATTTAAATCTCGTTTCATGATTTATGGCTTCTTAAGCTTCTTTTAATTACTTTATGAAATATTAAGCTGGCCAGCTATGCGCCACGGTTTCAACCACTAATTCACAGGAAGTTCTGGTTATTTAACGAGATTAAACTGCACTAGTCTTACCTAACGTAGATTTTATCTAGAGTTTAATTCATATCCATTCAGCCATTTAGGCATGATTCAGAAACAAACATCATCACAAAGTTTATTATTTATTCTGGTAATAATATAGGATAGATATACCTCAAAAGCCTTGATACCGAAGTGCCGTTTCCTGTGCTCCCGCAGGTTCGAGCTGGTGACGCAGCGGTGAGGACATATGTCGCATGGATAAGGACGCTCCCCGGTGTGCTTTCTGGAATTATAGGGATTGCTTAGTACAAATACAAATAATTTATTGATAAAATGTCATTTACAGGTCAATTAATAAAAATATGCACAATTAAAGGTAAAATATTGATAAGTACAATAAGTACCTACTTATAATTTGTCTAGGATAAATTCATTTACGTTTTCTCTTTAAAGGTTCTCAATTATTAATTACGAATGTTATGTATACACGTTCTAATAATAAATACGGCCTCGACAGTCTTAATATCATTTTTGCACACAGATTGATAAAACTGATTCTCCCATAAACATCATATCCAATTCTAATATCGACTACTTTTTCCATTGTTACTGTGAATAGTCAGGCTTATATTTTTTACTTTATTCAAATTTACAATAACTTCAAAGTTAAACAAATTCAAAATTTGTTTAGAAAACAAACAACATTAGATGCCTTATGCCAACTAGATAATTCCAATAACCGGATAATATCAACAGGTAGTTTTTTTTTTATCATATTGCATAAAATATAATTGACTAGCTGCGCCCTGCGGTATCACCCGCGTAGTGATTAAAAACGATGATGATTATGATAATAAAATATAACCTATGTCCTCCTCCAGGTCCTAAGACAGACAGTTACTTTCGCGTGACATAAATACAGGCAACAATTTTGCGCGATCCTCATAAAGATTACTAACGGTAGATACCTGATATGAACGGTAAGCGAAGACCTTTGCACGGTCCTGTAGTCACAATGGGGGCACTGCTGGTGCTTGCCGCCCTCATGCACCAACTTGTGCTTGTATAAGTAGTCGCGCCGCGTGAACACTCTGCCGCACGTCTGTGGAACATGGAAATGACAGTATTAATATTGCAACCAACACGTAACAACCGAACTTTGGCGTATCTAGAGATATTAGGGGCGCAACATTGGAATGCTTTTCATGAATTTTGGATGGTAAAATTACCTTCTTTACTCATGTTAATGACTAATAAATTAAATTATTGGGGAAAGTTAAAAAACCGCTTTTTACGGGAGCAAAGCGCGTGCGATTTTTTTTAAGGTTTTATGGATGTTTGTTACTTTTAAAGTAAGTATGTCATATTTCTTCACGGCACTTAAATTATTTGCTTTATAAAAATTGTTTAGTTGTGGTTGTGTGTTTTAAGTGTCTAGCCTAAAAAAGCCTGGGGTGGTATAATTACAAAGCCCAAACTCTAACAACACTCCAAACATTGGAATAGGTTGAACCGTTTATACATACTACAGGAAGTAATACTTTTTGTATTGTATGTATATCATATGAAAAGTACTTATACAAAAATACACAAAAGACATCAACTGTCTTAACATATTTTGTCAACTTCTGGCTGACACATAATGACACTTGCAGAAAGAAGATGGAGAACTTAACACGTTGGTTAAAGTAACGTTTTTCAGTAAGGCCCTAATTTTTAGGGTTCCGTACCTCAAAAGGAAAAAACGGACCCTTATAGGATCACTTTGTTGTCCGTCTGTCCGGGTGTCAAGACCTTTAACTCGGGAACGCGTGAAGGTATCGAGTTGAAATTAAAACCATGTACGCAGATCCATAGTCTCTTGCTGCAGAAAGAAAAATAAAATTTCCCAGTTTTCGTGAAAAAAAGATAAAGCCGAATATGTCGTAAAAAACGCACATTTCGATACTCGCAAGGGTATCAAAACCTATGGGGTAGTTCCCATTGACCTAGAAGTATGAAATTTGGCAAGAAACATTGTGTTAGAGTACACATATAGGAGAAAATCCGAAAACTGGACATTTTTAATTTAATCACAAAAAATAGTGTGTTTAAGCAAGGAATGAGGGCCCAAATTTTAAAGTGATTTAACCGAAGTGATCGTATCATGTGAGGTATCATATGGAAGAGCTTCATTAGCATAAGCTAAAGCCGGTTTTTAAATATTTTTACAATGTAGATTTTTCGGTTTATGAAGGAAAATATAAAAAATATATATGATTTCCCCCTTTTATTTAGTTTGTACGGAACCCTCGGTGGGCGAGTCTGACTCGCACTTGTCCTTTTTTTTAAACTCTTGACACACCATTAGTACCATGGCAAAGAAGATAGTACGGTACAGGCGTACTTTGAGGGGGGGGTTTGGGGGTTGAGCCTCCAAACCCCCACCCCCCAAATGCTTAGTCATGTTTATTGTTTTGTTCCTAACCCCCCCAAAAGTAAAACCTAGTAGTGTTGAATCTTCCAATTGATATATTTATAATAAGTATTTTATATTTTGTGGCAAGTAATGCTGTGATGGCTTTACCTAGTACTTTTGCCCAATGATAAAATTTATTCATGGTAAATACATACATACATACATCACAAACATATGTCTTCTTTTCCTTTTGATAATGACTCAACATGTGTTCTCTCAAACTTTCTGTATTCTCAAATGACTTCAAACATTTATTACATTTATAGATATCATTTGGCAATTCAATCTCTGGATTTTCTCTATGGGCTCTCATATGATGCTCATATACTCTACGTTTAGGTAAAAATTTACCACAAATACTGCATTTGTAACCACATTTTAGCTCTTTGCATGTCTCAGATTCATGTCTTAGCCTTTTTTTAACATTATTGAACTTTTTATCACACCCAAAACATTTAAACTGTCCATTTTCTTCTCCATGGCATTCAAAGTTATGCTTGGTTAATTCTTCTCTTGATTCTACATTTAAATGGCAGAAGTTACAATAATTTTTGCGTAACTTTCTTTTTTTCCTTACATGTAGGCTAAGATTTCCTTCGTAAGATAATGACAAATCATCGACAAAGTTTTCAATAGAATCGCCCAAAGTCAAATTTGAAAAATCAATTTCCGATTCTCGTTTTACAATCAGTTCGTCCAGTTTTCTTTTAATTCCTATATTAACTGGTTGAGAACCTTTTTCGAGAATTCCATGAAGTTTCTTATCAGTTTCCAGACAAAAACGTTTAAAGTCAATGAATATCTCAATTTCATGCATGCATTTAGAACATATTTTTTTCGGGTGGCTATGGGCGGTTACATCGATGCCGATGCATTCTTGTATTTTTTCAGCGATTGTAGAATCATTCACGATGGATTTAGGACTAAAAGACGTTAATTCTATGATACCATCAGCGCTCCAGCACAGTCTGCAAACGTAATCAAGAAAAAAATAGTCATAGGTGTAACGTTCGCCTTCGGGCACAGAATTCCTCAGAGACATATTTAAATTTCTTCAGCAATACCACAGAATTCGTGGCCCTATTTACATAGGACAAACAATATCACAACACGACGCATTTAATTGAGATTTTGTTAATTGTGATCACAGACTAGTAAGAGAGTACATAGGTATTGTGATTTTGTTTTGATCACAAAACAAACAAATTGTCTCTGTCTGTTGTCTCATCACATCCAGCATGACAGAATCAGTGCTGCCAATCTAAAATTTTCGATTTCCCGAACTGTGCGTCAAAACATTTACTGCGATATCCCCCGTCGAAACCCCGCAAATTCGCCAATCTAAGGATCACGAAAAATAAAATGTTTTCTTCGTCGAAATTTACGTAGCACGGGAGGGAGGGGTTGTTATAGTCACGTCAGTTTTTATTTGTTGTGTTGACAGTTAAGACAACAATGGTATGAATGAAGGAATGGTTTTTTGGTACAATAAACTTTCTTGCTCGTAATAAGGCCATTTATTAACATTTGACTAAAATGAAGAACCCAAAAATAACGGATTTAACGTTAGGTCTTCCAATTCATTTAATCTCTTTTCATTTTTTAAAGTTCTGGGGGCCATAGATATACAAGTGATTAGTTGAGAGAACATACATTTTTTAATACACAATTAGAGAATGAATGAATAATGAACTTTATCATATATCAAAGTGAATTCAGTTTAATTGAATGTGTAAACGGGCACGTAAATTTTGACAAACTTATATGAAGCAACTTCAAATATAAGAAAAACCCTAAAGTCCCTTGTCAGTTATCTGTGGCAAGAACCTAGTCAAGTTTTGACTCGCCCAAACTCCGAAATACCCTGAATTAGACCAAACCCCGCGCTCACACAGCACTACCTTACGAAACTCCGAAAATCGGAGTGTGGACCTAAATTGGCAGCACTGAATACCCACAATATCATTATTAGTCTGTGCCCACAATAGATAAGTTTGAATAGACTATAGAGAAATTATCACAGAATGGAACAGACTATAAATTTGCTATAATGCTACGTTTACACGCTTGCCAAAGCTTGGCAAGCGCCCACAAGCTCCAAGCTTCTACAAACGCTTGGATGCCATTTACACGCTTGCGAGTGCGATTAGTATGTTCTGGACAGGCAAGCATGGCGGACTTGGATATTGAAATTGTGTCGGCTATTACGTTCGGCTTGACATATTTTTATTCAAAATATAAACAAAAACAAAATTTTACTTCCTGGCTACTATGAGACCAAGCGTCTGCTACTTTCTTTTTATCGTTACGGTTTACGTCCTTCGGATTCCATATGCACGATTCACTTTGATATGCCTCGAGAAAGGCCATAGTTTCATCGTTTGATCAACTAGTCATGGTCGATGCGCGACGCTTGCCACAAGATCCCTTTGATCTGTATTCAAAAACCGACACTAACCCAGATCGACGACAAGCTCACGCAAGCCACGCCAAGCCAAGACAAACACCCCGTTTACACCCTTGTGTTTGTGGCGGCTTGCCGCGGCTTGGCAAGCGTGTAAACGTAGCATAACAGAGTCGTCGGTCGGATATATAGCACTACAATAGTGTTTACTTTTTCTAAGAATCCAAAAAGAAAAACCAAGTTACAAGAATTTAGACAAAATCGATGTGACGAGTCACAGAAATATTAACAGGACTCTAGAATCCCTTTTTCTATAGGAAAACGAGTAAGTGTTCAAGCTCCGAAATACCCGGAACTAGACCAAACCCCGCGCTAACCCTCGAAATCCCGAAAATCGGGGTAAAAATCCGAATCGGCAGCGCTAGAGCTAGGTATCATTCTTTTGATCTCTTTAACAAATAAGCGGCCAAGTGCGTGTCATGCCACGTGCAATGAAGGGCTCCGTAGTTGCACATCATAATTTGTGTACTTTAAATGGATATCGATACACCACACGATGGAGTAGATGAAAAAAAAATCATCCTCTTTATTTATGTACCTACGGGAAGTAAACTTTTAAGCTATTGCATAGCTTCTATCGCGGGCCTTGAGCGTGGAGACCGAATCCAGAAATTCCGTAACGAAAATAACCTAACGCAGTAACGCCGATACAACCAATGCCACCTAGAGGCGATTTGCAGAACTAAAGAGACAAGCGTGATATTTCAAAAAGTCATTAAAAGTTCTGCTATTCATCGATAGATGGCAAAACTAAAAACTAAAAAGTTGATACTTTTTAGTTCCATTTTAGTTTTTTAGTACCTCCCACTCCGACCGGCACAGCGGTGATCCGCTGTGCCGGTCGGAGTGGGAGGTGTTAGGAATACTGCATAAATAAAATAAATAAATAATTATAATTACATAAGTTGGTAAAAAATGCTATGCAATAGCTTTACCGCGGCAGTCTCCGAGTGCCATACGTCTTTTTTTTTCAATACAAGGCAGGGCGGTTGGGGGGTTCAAACGCCCTCCCCCCCAAATCCTGGCCATTATCAAAAATCCTTCCAGGATTCAATAATTTTATAAAAGGCTTCAAAAAGTTTCGCGTTTGCTTTGCTCGCGCATGATTGTTTCATATGGATCTTTATTTGTATTGATCATTAAAGTGCCGTGAACTTTCTAATACGAGCAAAATAATTCACTAAAAATAGCCACTATCCAAAAATGTTTGCGCGTTCTTGTAGGTATGTTTGTAATTTTCTATAAAGTCATATGTTTATATTTAGGAATATTAAATTGGCAATCAATGCATTCAAATGCTTGTATTTATAATTTTTGATAGCGTTATAGTCGCTCTTTACCAGTCGGGTATTTCCTTTCAGTTAATACTTGTTTGATTCATCTGGTCCACGAAAATCTAGGACTCGTTAACACGATCAATGAATCCAATCACTTCCATGATTTTATATTAAAAACCTTTAAAAAAAATCTTTTATTTTGACATGGAAGTACCGTGGAATCATTAATACGAGAAATAAAGTATATTACTATAAAAACACCACTAAAATTTTCGCGCTCGCGCATTATTACATTTTTGACATAGAAGTACTGTGAGTTCACAAATACGAGAAATTTAGCATATTACTATAAAACACTACTAAAAATTATTCGCGCTCGCTTCGCTCGCGCAGTTATTTTCACATGGAAGTACTATGGGTTCACTATACGAGAAATATAGCTTATTACTATACAATCACCACTAAAATTTTCGCGCTCGCGCATTATTACTATTTTGACATAAAAGTACTGTGAGTTCACAAATACGAAAATTTAGCATATTACACTATAAAACACTACTAAAAAATCGCATTCATATTATGTTGACATGGAAGTACTATGGATTCACTAATACGAGAAACAAAGCATTTTACTAAAAAAGCACTACAAAAATTTTCGCGATTGCTTCGATACTTATTGCCTATTATTGTTTATATTTAGGTCATGCAAGCGCTGAGTGCCCGTTAAAACGAAAAAAAAAAATTATTATTACCAAATCTAATAGAAAATTTTGTTATGACAAACTTTGTGTTCATTTGGGACATTAAAGTGCTCATTTTTTTTCCCGCTCGCTACGCTCGCACATTCATATTATGTTGACATGGAAGTACTAAGGATTCACTAATACGAGAAACAAAGCATATTACTATAAAAGCACTACAAAAAATTTCGCGATTGCTTCGCTCGCGCATACTTATTGCCTATTATTGTTTAGGTCATGCAAGCGCTGAGTGCCCGTTAAAACGAAAAAAATTTTTTCTTATTACCAAATCTAATAGAAAATTTTGTTATGACAAACTTGGTGTTCATTTGGGACATTAAAGTGCTCATTTTTTTCCCGCTCGCTACGCTCGCACATTATAAGTAATATATGGGACAAAACAGCAGACCCCTTTCCCCCCCGCTATGAGAAGGTTATAAGCTATGCTCAAGTCCATTGCTGGAACCCCCCCCCCCCTCGAAATGAATTCCTGGTTACGGCCCTGAATAAATATGTATATTAAATTATTACTAAATTACAACTTTATGTTACTTTAATCTTTGAGCTAAGCCGCGGACGGACGGAGATAAGGGACGTGGCGAAACTATGGGTTCGTAGTTGACTATGGAACCTTACGGACCCTAAAAAAGGATCGCTTGCGCATTATTATATCATTATTTGTTTCTTCTTCGTCTAGGCCACAAAAATCTAGGACTCCACTAATAGAATCAAATCAATACACAATAATTTCCAAAAAAAAAGGTTTCAAATTTTCGCGCTCGCTTTGTGTTCATGAAACTGCCGTTGGCGCACTAATACATGGAAAAACACACCACTTGCACATTACTACAAAACCTATCAAAAAAATTTGCTCGCACAGTTTTGAGGCATTGCAGACCACAACTGACATGGAATCCAATTTTTGTAGGTAAAGTCGGATTCCGGTGCGCGGCGCTCGCCGTACCGGATGACATGGGACCACAGCTTTATGAAACAAGTTTAGAAAACTCAAAAACTCTCAACAACAAAAACACGGCTGAACCGATTTTGATGAAACATAACTAAGAACACTCCCGACTAATTCATATTTTAAACAAAATCTAAATCGGTTCATCCGTTCGGGAGCTACAATGCCACAGACAGACACACACACACACACACAGACACGTCAAACTTTAACACTCCGTCGTTTTTGCGTCGGGGGTTAATAAGGTTGTTATTAGGATTGTGGTAGCCCCCCTGAATGTTTCCGTGAAATTTACCTTTTGACCTACAACTGCAGGGAGCTTGCGTAAAATAACAACAATATTTTAAAATTATTCATTTAATCTTTTCTTACAACTATTTAGTTCAGAAACATCAACTTATCAGTATAATTTTATTAATAAGATTTATTTCTAGGAATAAAAAGATAAGTTTTAAAGGAATTCAACGCGCGATTTGCTTCTCAGTAGGCATCAATGAGATTTTATCTATGGAGAGGTTACACTCACTGAATATAAAGTAAAAGCACGACAAATCTGTTCTCAGCACTTTTGAGGATAAGACCATATCCTTAATTAAGGCCTTTTAGATCTTGACCTTGTATATTTTGGTGTTGCACTTTCTAAACACACAGGATGGGATTGTCACTGTTCAAAATCACGACACTGATTGACAACTGAAGACGAGTGGGGCAATTACCTCACTTGGGGCTTGGGAGCCGGGGAAAACCTATCTACATATAATTATCATTGGTTGGCGTATTAAAAATACCTACATCTGAAAAAATGTACCCTATGTTCAAAAGAACTACTTCCCCAGACAGAAGAAAAATGTTTTTTTAAACATACTATGGCAAAGTTATTTGTTTGAGGAGTGTATAATATGATTTCTATTCTTTTTTGTTATAGTCCCAAACATCAACAATAAACTATACTAAGCAGTAAAGGCCATTTATTAAAGGTACTAATACTAATTTATGCAAAAAACAACTAAATTGAAAACTTATCCTTTTTTAAAGTCTGTTGAAAACCCACTATTCCATACATTTTGCTGGGTATCAAAAGTTTTTAACGCAAATCCTTCCAAATAAAATCAAAATTGATAGGAAAAATCGGTTCAAATCGCTCAATGAACTTAAATCTATTACATTCCCATTTAAATGTGGCAAATATTCAATATCATGGCCTATTTACAAAAATACAAACTGATGCACCTAACTATGGCTATTATAATTGAGATAACATGCACAATCTTCGACTGGACAACAAATCAAATCTGTGTTCAAGACTAGCAAGCTGCAGTACTGCGTATTTTGATTAATGATGGACCAACTTTGAGGATCATTGTACACTTCAACGTAGACCGCGATATCGCTTAACATCAGGTGAGTTGGTGGCCAAACGCAAACAATGTTCAATAAACTATAGAAACAAATGTGAAATCGCGAAAATACAATTTAAGTTTTAACTTAAGACTACCACCTTAATGTACAACTTATACATATAGTTTAATAAAGTTGTTACAAAATATAGGAGCTGCTTTAACACCTAAGAACTGTGAAACGTCATGTGCAAAACAAAAAGAAAACTGATATCTACTCATGTGCGTTATCCAATTTTAATTACTTTTTTATGCCAATGAAACCCATGAAGGGCTAGGCATATATATATTTTTTTCATTTTACATCTTTTCACTTCAATTATATAATGACAATTGAAAAAATAAAAACACTATTCTGGTCATTAATACTTCCAATCACATAAAATATAATATATCATCAAAATTGGATAATGTACAAAACAGGCTTCTGCGGTTGTAAGTATGAAATTCCTAGTCCTCTTAAGGCAGCTATCTCACTCGCGCATCACAACATTTTATATTAGAAAAGTGAGAAATGAACTTATTTATTTAGTTTTAGAGAAGATATATATTAAAAAAATATATTTATATATCACTTATACTAGCGACGGAGTAGTCAAAAAACATTTTTTCAACTCACTCCTTAGCCTATTTCCAAATTTATCAAAGAAAACCCTTTTTTTTTAAATGTTTCTCCTATCTAAATAAACAAAGTCATTTCTCACTTTTCTAATATCCTTAACCAATGATTCAGTATGTTTAAAAATGTAGTGATATGCGAGAGAGCTAGCTGCGCGCATTGAGCACGTTTAGCTGATAAAAGCCTTCCAGAACCAATATTGATTTTACTTGCTAATCCACACTCTTATTTTGTCGCTCAATTGAGGTATGTAAATGTAAACACAAATGCTTAAAACTGTTCATTCTTATGTCTATAAAACTAATTAACCTAATATATCTGTACTCTTCACTCGTCCTGCCTTTCCTGTTCTTTGTCCTTCTTCTTTTTCTTTTTCTTCTCCTTCTTTGTCGATACTTCTTCTTCTGCTTGTTCAGTCGTCGTGTCCGCCATTGACGTGTCCTCCACTCTGAAAATATTCGTTATTGTTTAAAAAAACTTAAGCAACAGACTTCAAAATATGTAATTTTGTTTACATATTAAATATTTAATATGTAAACAAAATTTAAATATTAAGTGACTCAAATCACTTAATATTTCCAGTTGCATTGTTTTAATAACCAAACTACTTAACCGATTTTGATGAAATATCTATGTCAAGGCCGTAGGCAGGGGGGGGAATGGTTACGAGAAATAAAGCATATTACTATAAAACCACCACAATGATTTTCACGCTCGCTTCGCTCACTCATACTTATTACCTAGTTTTGTTTATATTTATGTAATGCAAGCGCTGAGTGCTCGTTAAAAATAATATTATTACCACCCAAAAATAATAGAACGTTTTGTTTTAACAAACTTGGTGTTCATCTGAGACATTAAGGTGTTAGTAGCCCGTTATACAGCATATTAATGACTGAAAAATTAAAAAACCTTTTTTTCCCGCACGCTACGCTCGCACATTACAAGATATGGGACAACATGGCAGACTCTATGCGCTATGATACCCTGCCCACGGCCACTTGTCTTTCTTGTCTTGACTTTTTTATTATCCGATATCAATTAAACTTTTTTGTGTGACTGGAATATTAAATATTTACGATTGCATTTTTTTTAGTAGATATATTGCAAATTCCAAGTAAAAAACATAAGAAAGCCCTTAGCAAAAGTTAATTATTTAGAACTACACTAGCCTCAGTGAAGGATCAGCACTTCTAGATACTCTTAACAATGATTCAAATAAAAACAAATTACCTATAGACGACCTAAAGTCTAAGTAAAAATACTCACTGTGCTTCACTGTCGCGTTTCTTCTTCTTTTTCTTTTTCTCAGATTTGGTTTCTGCTGCGTTTTCTGGATCATCAGCATTAGCTGTGCTGGCAGTTCTCTTCCTGCTAGTCTCCTCTGTTATTACTGCATCACCGTTCTCCGTCTGGAACTGAAGGATTGTTCTAGTATGATTATAAAGTAACAACAAGTAATATTATTAAAAGAAAAATGTACTCTATGATACTCTCAAACTAAGGATATAAAGACAAATCTAACTACTTATTATACAGTGTAAAATCCATGTAACGTCACTCGGTTTAAGGATAAACTCCCTAAAGCGTCGAAATCACTCGGCTTTGGTTGGTTTAGCTCGTCTTCCATACAATTATACACTCTATATAGCATTAGACCCACTCTCAATAACGACAACAATTAAATAATAAAAAGTACCTTGTTGCAAAAATTTGTAAAAACTGCGCAGCTGTGTACGTTCTTTTGTCGCTTTATTACCCTAGCCCGTAATAAACTCGACTGTCAGTATCATACATACCGAACTTTCTAAGAAATCCATTCTTTTGTTTACAAATTGGGATTGCTTGCACGTGTAGACTGTTGTTAGTAGGCATCATGGATTATCTATACGTTATCATATTCTTAGTTGCTCACAAACTTTTTATGTAATTACTAACACTGGTCTGAAATAAGCTTTTTCTTTTTCTAATACAGATTTTTCTTCTCTCCGTTTAATGATAACTCTCTATAACGTCAAAATATGCACAGTCCGTTGAGTGTTGTTATATAGAGTTTACATTGTATATTATTATATAACCCAAAAATTTATCAAATCGAAATGTGTGCCTGTTTCAGGAGGCAATACAGAAAGAATCATAGGCTTGAATAGCATTACTCTCTTTCTTAAGCAGTAATTAGAAAACACGATGATAAATGGAGCTGAAGTGCTTAATATGTGATAAATGTTTAGTAATATTTTTTTAAATTCAGAAATAGGCTTGTGATCGAGTGCTAACTTGCCTGATGAATTAATGTTGTGGACTACGGTGGAGCGTGCTTGCTTAGAAGAAACCTATTCACTCGCGATTTGAAGACACCCAGATAAAAAATCCATTCATGGAGTGTATTTCACATTTTGTCAGTATGCACATTAAAAGTGGAGCTAAAGCATTTCATTTTGAGTCTTCGGAATATCCACCATAAAATGATGTAGCTTTTTTATGCTTTTCTTATTGTCCAATAGATAAAAGGGCAGAAAATCAGATGCACCCTCACCAAAATGTATTTAGTCAATAATTATGAAAAAAAAAAACTGTTAAGACCAACTTCAAAATATGCAATTTGTTTAGTTGGATGATATTTTTTCAGTTATTTTGTTATAAAAACGAAAGTACTGAACCGATTTTTATAAAATTTAGCAAAAAAAGAATCATCAAAAATAATTCATAATTGGCGGAGTAATCGATGAAAAAAAGTATTCTTATTACCATTCACCTTTTTTCTTATAGGTAATTACCATTTATTCTCATAATTATTTTGGTGAAAAAATTACAAAAAAATATACTAACCTCTGTTTTCCCACTCTTCCTGTGGTCAACATAGCTGGTCAACCATTCTTTAGGGGTATTTTCATTAGGCTTGCCAAATTTATCTAATTTTCCTTGCTGTATGAGCATTTTCTTTTGTGATGCTTTTGGACCCAGACCCCACTTTCTGGGGTAAGTGTCACGTTCCATAATGACTCGTTTCAACTTAGCTGCTACTCCGTGGTCGCATGATGCCATTGTAGAAGTTGTCATTAATGCTATTGCTAATGCCACAGCTTCCCCTTTCGTTGTTACAATCACAATTTCTTGGTTAATCTCTATCCCATCTTCATATCGTAGTATACCCGGGAGGAGAACCTTGGCTCCATAGCATACAGCATTGACTGCACTATCTTTGATAAAGATACGTTTGTGTGCTATTAAAAGACCTTCTAGTGGCTTTATTACTCTCCGAATATAAGTCTCATCTTTGTGGTTTTCATAAGCCCATTGCGCATCCAATATGTCATGCATAGTTACCATTCCTTCTTTCTCACCTTGAATGCCAGAACGTACACGTCTGAGTTCGATCATTTGACCACCCACTCCAAGCATTAACCCTAAATGGACACACATGGTTCGGATGTAAGAACCAGCTTCACAACTCACCCAGAACACTCCGATATTGCGTTCTTGGTCAAAATCTAGTAGTTTACTGTCATATACTGACCGCACTCTGAGTTGACGTTTCACAGCTGATATAAGCGGAGGACGCTGGAATAACGCTCCACGGAGTTTTTCTAACCCTTGTGTCACTTTTTTGATGCTTTCTACAGCTGAATGTAAACTAAAAACAGCTACATACTCCTTACCAGCGTTTTGTTGCGATTTCACGAGACGTGTCGCCCTGTCTATGCAAACAATGAGACATCCCGTCACCTTTGGATCTAACGTGCCAGAGTGGCCAGTCTTTTCGACTTTTAGGATTCGTTTTATCCATGATACAACTTCGTGAGAGCTAGGGTTGCTCGGTTTGTCGACGTTGATAAATCCCGCCTTGATATAGTCAGCGATTGGGCGCTTCAGCGGCGAGTGACCGAAAGGCAGCGGCGTGTAGTGGTTAGTACGCACGTTTAAACGATCAAAATTCTTCAACAGGAGTGGCCAATACGCCGTATCTAATTTAGACACCGTTTCAGAAGGCTCGATTTTGAAGTCACTGAGCTTCTGGAATTCGCCAAGGGAGACTTCTCCCTTATTTTTTTTCTTTTTTTTCTCAGAAAACACTTCCGAACCGGGTTGCAGTGCTTCCGTCATTGTAGGTAACCGAAACCTTTGTATTACACACAATACCACGCACTTAGGAAATTTGTACGATTGAGCCCAGTGCCCTAATTACTGAACACTGTTTGTACCAGATTAAATCGCTGCGCATTTATCAACACGTGCAGGCGAAATATTTGAGGTTATTTTTTTTATCCAAAGCAAACCAAACCAAATCGAATCGAAAGAACACGGTCTAGTCTAGTGATGGGCGAATATGAATGATTCATTCGAACGTACAGATATATTTGAATAATTCGATTATAAGCAAGAACTATTCGAATAATTTAAATGACAAAAAGAAACATTCGAATGAATTTTCATCAATCGCATGATGAAAAAAACATTAAGTATATACATTTATAATATTTATCTGATGCAATGCAAAGGTTGTCTATTCCCATTAAACGAGGTAATGCGGCGAGTGTCATGGGCACCTTTGCGTCGGGTACAGTCAGGGGTGGGCTTTTTGAATTACTTACGTATTACATATTTATATAATATTGATTAATATATTATAATATTTATTTATATTTATATCAGGGTTTAATATTTAGCATCAGAATTCAGAATTAATCATTGTTTAATTCTATTTAATTTATAATTTGTTCATAAATAAATTAAATAATTAATCTAACTAATCTTAAAATTAGCAATATTTCATTTTATTTATAGTATAATGTATATTCATATTTTGAATTGAAATTAAATAATAAACTGCATGCAGTAGCTGCATGTAAAGCTTATGCTTATGTAAAGTTTTTAAGGTAAGATTTTTATTTTTAAGGGCTTTAAAAAAATATTACGTCTAGATCACTCATAAACATATCATTCATATTAATTCTCTGAAAGTTGGTTTCTAAACGTAACATTTTTTTAAATGCGTTCTTGCTATTAATACACGATAAAAATAATGTACTGCAAAAACTCCTGACTTCAAAAATTATTCCTAAGTTATTATCATTTATATTATCATAATACGTTAAATTTGTTCATCTAAAACAAATTATAAGAGATGTTTTTAACGAAATCTACATAAGTTGTTTTACTTGACATATGAAGCGATCGACGCGCCACCTAATAAACAATGTAAGAACCACGGTTTAAAAAAACCCTCATTTACCTCTCTCAAATCTTTTACATAATTGTAAATCAGGAGTTGTAATGATTACAACTCGTTACATTAATTTACACGTTAATCATCATCATCTCAGCCATAAGAAGTCCACTTCAGCTGCTTAGGCTTCCCCCATGGATTTCCAAAAATACCGATTGGAAGCGGTTTGCATCCAGCGTCTTCCCGCCACTTTCATACAAGTCATCTGTCCATCTCGTGGCTGGTCTTCCTACGCTGCGCTTGCCGGTAAGTGGTCTCCACTCGAGAACCTTTCGGCCCCATCGGCCATCAGTCCTACGTGCTATGTGCCCTGCCCATTGTCACTTCAACTTGCTAATCCGCGGTGCTATATCGGTGACTTTGTACGTCTACGTTGTCCCGTCTTTATCTAACTAGCATAGTCAGCGTAAAACGTAACCATTAAAACACAGAATATGTGGGTTCGAGATATATGTAATTAATTCTTTCCTCCTTCGCACTTCCCTGTCGAGCTGGTTGGACTGTAGTCTGGTTGGTCGAGGAGAATTGGTGAGCGTCCTTGCACTAATTTAGGGTTCCGCCTGATATAATCAAGTGATATCAAATCTCTCCTCTTCCGCACTTTCTGTTCGGGCTGGCGGGAAGGGTGTAGTGTGTCTGGAACTTGAACCCTGGAATGCGCCAAAAGCGGGGTCACTATCGGGTCATACCCAGTGAGCACCCACGACAACGACTCCGAAGGAAACGCTAAGAATGTAGCCGTGTTGTCGTGGATGTGCACTTCAGATACGGAGTTACAATAATCTCAATATAGAAAAATAAAACATTGACATAAAAATATATTAAACAAAAAAAAGGTAGGGTAGGTCTCATAACAAATGAAAAGATGCACCACTTACCCAATTTGGGGTTAATATTCCGAAAATAAATAAATATGTTATATTTAAAAAAGTAATGTTTCGGTTTTTACAAATGATAATAATTTGAATAAAATTAACACAACGCGAATGTTAGAGACGTAAACGTCATTCGCACTTGGAACATGAAGCCAGTATGAAAGCAGGCGAGGCGCGGGAGGCGATCACGCGACGCTGTCGTGTCCGAAGTCCACGCAGCTTGAACAATATAACCGATTTGCACCGGGCATTTAAAATGTCGCTCATTCATATGAACGTCTAATGAAGTGTTTCTTTTAACCGACTTCAAAAAAGGAGGTTATTAATGTGTATTTATTTCAATATGTAACGCGTAACGTTACACGTATCTCTACATTTCTGATTCGATCTTGTAGAGAGACTCCGAGCATAGCCCTCTCCATAGCTCGTTGCGCGACCTTGAGCTTCCTTATAAGGCCCATAGCTAGGGACCACATATCAGTGGTATCAGTGGTTTCAGTGGTAGTGGTATGTCATCACTAGTAATACACACGTAATGTACACGTTAAGTAAACAAAAACAATAAAACAAAACAATCTTGGAATTTCCAAGGCTAGAGTGAATAGATATCTTCTAGATGGACGAGCTCCATCCTCGGCCACACTGTCGCATAACATCAGGCGAGTTGGTGGTCAATCGTAGATCTATCTTGTATTTAAAAAAAACATTGGAATGATTCATTCATGACAAATTAAATTTCAAATACATACCACGTATTGTTTCATTCGAAAAAATAGTTTTTTTTTCTTGATGTTGGCATCATGCTTCCATGTTTGCCATTTCTAAATTCGATTATTTATGTTTATCTTTAGAACAATCGCCCATAACTAAAAAGATCGTAAATCGTAGCTTGATACTTCGAACATGGAAGAACTAGCTTGAAAAAAAGAGGACAAAAAAAAGTTTTTTTTTTAAACCAAACATCAAACTTTTTAAATCATGCCAACAGCGCAATGTGGTCTCACCGAGTGATAATGTTCCTTGAATGTGGTGACAATATCACATAGACCGAGAATGAATAGACGGAAAAACCAAGTAACCGAGTAAGAGATAGCGATATTGATACCATTGTATAACGTTATTTACATATTTTACGTGATAACGATGCGTCACAAGCCGAACGCTTAGGCCGATCATGCCTCTCTATCGCTTGTTTCGCTCTCTCGCTTGCACGCTCGGCTCAGGCGGAACGTCACAACGAGTCATGCTTTTTCGTGCATGCAGCAGGCGTTCATCGATTTATAAGACGTTTCACACCAAAAACTAGGGAAAAATTGTTATCTGAATTTGGCAGCACTGTCTGGCCTTAATTTGCCAACACTGTCATGATAACTTACGAAAACATAAACTCGTATGATCTTTCTATATTTTTGTTTATTTCAGCGTTTTGAACGGATATGCATAAATATTTTGTATTCAAATAATTGTCCCTTCATCAATTAACCTTTAATTATATTTGCGATGACACGAGACGAACACATGCACATAAAAAATATTAAAAACACACCTGTGAAAACTAACATTATTTAAACCTCTATAACTTCTAATTTTACAACCTAAAACAACATACTTCACTATTTTACCACTGACCACACCGTTTTATGTACTATTAAAGTTAATAGTCCCTTTTTAAAGTTATTTGTGATTAAAAACTCGCAAATTGTGAATTTTGTGTCCCTTAGTCGCTTATTAGGTAGGCGATAACGGGACCAAACAATTTTCAACCCGCTACATCGATAAAGACAAAAAATGCATAATCTTTCTCTTTCATGATTGCTACAATCACATTATGCTATTTCACTAGGGAGTTAAAGAGAAAACAATGTGACGGTCTCTATCTTACTCTGGGTACCATCATCATAGTTGTAAGCCTTGTGATGTGGTACATTTTTTTTTATATTTCGCGGGGTTGTATTGTGCGTTAAAGAAAAAGAATTTATACTTTCTATCTATAACTTTGGAGTTGTGTTGCGGCCAATTATGTGACATTAGTATAAACGGCAATTTTTCTGCATTGTCAACATTAATTTTCATTAATATTCTGAGAGATGAGGATTACACCTGCTTGCATTAACCCTTTACCGCATACCGTGACAAATTTGGAACACTCAGCTTTTGGTGTAATATATTACTGCCAGCGGCATCTACAATCTTTTCTTGGAACTAATTCGTATGTAGGAAGCGTAACTCACCTAAATATGTGCCAGTGGCGCCTTTACAAAGACGATTAGGAACTTAAAATCGACAATTTGTCAGTCGGTTGCCAAAATTTGACAGATTGAAAATTAGCAGGTTTTTGATTCGATTTTTTATTGGTTTTTTCATAATATCTGAGGAAAAATAGTGATCCACCTAATAGAACAATGGACCCAAAGATGTTTTACGGCAAAATAAGTTAGTTCGAACCATAACATGTATTAAATATTATCATTTGTTAAATGTTCCCAATTTGGAACACTATGCAGTTGTTATGTTTTTTGTAGTTCCGAATATGGAACTTTATGCACTTCTGTCATTAGTTTAACAGTACCAAATGCGGAATATTATGCAGCTTTAGATAAAGATACTCTTATACTTTTAGGTTATTTTTTAATAAACTTTAGTACTAAATATGGAACTATATGCGCTTCAACTATATGATCGGGAGATCAGATAAACGCCCAGAATATATTATATAATTATATTCATACGTGATTATTTTTAGACGTTCTGAGTTTATTATATAATTATGTATATACGTGATTATTTTTAGACGCTCTGAGTATATTATATAATTATGTTTATACGTGATCATTTTTAGACGCTATGAGTATATTATATAATTATGTTTATACGTGATCATTTTTAGACGCTATGAGTATATTATATAATTATGTTTATACGTGATTATTTTTAGACGTTCTGAGTATATTATATAATTATGTTTATACGTGATCATTTTTAGACGCTCTGAGTATATTATATAATTATGTTTATACGTGATTATTTTTAGTTAATTTCCTTAAGTTTCAACAAGGAACGCAATTGTTTTAAAAACTTTCACACATAAATTTTTTAAGTAAATACTTATGCATAGCTACACTTTAATTCTTTTATTTTTTTAAATCCTGTATTTCAATTAGGTATACATCACGCATGTTATGTACAGAACTGGAACGCATGGTGTTCCATATTTGGAACAATTAGTTTTACCTTTATATATTTTTTAAATGGTGTTCTATATTTTTTTGGGGCCCTATATATGCTCTTTAATGACATATTTTTCCCAAAGGCTTTAAAAAATCCATGCGGTTAAAAGCGACATATTCCATGTCGCATGTTTGTAAGTTTAGATGTCATTTGTCATATTTGACAGTAAGACTCGTGTTGTCTGTCAAAGTGTCAAACTCATCATCAACAAAACAAACCGTTGATTTCTTTGTTACAGAGAAAGCAATTTTGTTCCACAATTTTCTCATAAAAATCACATAAAAACGCCATGGCCGGCGTATTATTTGAGGACATTTTCAATGTCAAAGATATGGACCCAGAAGGCAAGAAATTCGATCGTTGCAGCCGCCTTCATTGCGAATCCGAATCGTTTAAAATGGATTTAATACTTGACATTAATTCATGGATTTACCCTATGGAGTTGGGTGATAAATTTAGACTGGTGCTTGCCACGACTCTCAGAGAGAATGGCTACCCTGATGGGGGTGAATGGAACCCTCTAGAAACTGAAGGAAACCGTGCAGACAGCTTCGAATATGTCATGTCCGGGAAAGTTTATAGGTTAGATTTTTGTGATTATTTACCATTTACTAAACATTCAGTCGGTTTACAATATGGCCTATATAAATACTCTACTTGCATATACAATTTTTGAGATTAACAGGTTTTGAGATTAGTTTATAATTTTCGTTTTACTTCAAGTATGTTCAATGGTACTTTTTTTTTGTTGTTCCACCTGTACTTCCACACAACACAACTCATGGACATTGTCAAGCTGAACATATTGTTTGTGTAGTTTTCTGTTTTGTTAATGACATAACTCACCAATTATACTGGCTTTATGTGAATCGAAAAGTGAATATAGAACAAAATAATATTTAATAGTAGGTACCTTAACCAGCTCCAATGACATGATTACGTTTAAGGCCGTCACAGACACAGCTATAATATATATTAATATACCGTACTATAATATATATTATAGCAAGCTACCACACACGGAGATGATGCTATAATATATATTTTGCCTTCATTTCATTGATGGTCGGCCTAGTGTTTGCACGTGTTTTGTAATATAGGGTGATTTTAAAACACAGTAATTATGAATTCAACAAGTGCATTGTTATTGGAATTGACAGTTCTTCAGACGACGATTCTGATGTTGCTTTAGAGATGTTAGTTGCCCTGTCAGGCACAAACATTAGTCACAATCTATGTCACGTATACAGTCAATTTATAAGTCGAATCCTGCTTCAGTAAAGTGGTGGCGACTTTACTAGAAGCTTCTATGAAGTTTTGTCGACAACGTAAAAATCGTAAAATGACCACGTTTCACTACTACATTTCACTTGCCCACACTCATGTACTTGATCGAACACTTAACGAATTAAACTGAGGGTAGTTACAAATGTTTTTTTAAGTTTATGGAAATAAATGTATCTGTATTTGAATAAAACACCACCATTTTTATCGCATTAATATTCAAAATAACACAAGTTTTGGAAAATAAAATAAAGCAACAACATGTTTCGACGACGTTCCCGCCAAAACTCTCTTGAAACATGCTGTATATTCAAAATATGTCTTGCTATACCATAATATATATTAATATGCGATAATATAAAAATATGCGATAATATAAATTACGGTATAGTTTGGTTACGTCATAGAAATATATATTATAGCTGCGTGTGCGGTCACTCGAAAATTTGTATAGAAAATATATGGTAATATGTTTAGCTATAAAATATATTAATATAAATTATAGCTGTGTCTGTGACGGCCTTTAATGCCTGCTAATTTAGTCTTAAACATTTTAATAGGGTCTTATTTTGCTATCAAAATGACAAAATGTCTTTAAAATTTCAGGATAGAAGGCGATGAAGGAGCATTGGAGCCAGCTTCTCGTCTTTCCGCCTATGTTTCCTTCGGGGGCTTGCTGATGAGGCTCCAGGGCGATGCAAATAACTTGCATGGTTTCGAAGTTGACCAACACATGTATCTACTCATGAAAAAACTTGCATTTTAACCTTAGGAGTATAGGATTAATAATAAATATAAGATAAGTAAGTTTTGTTTTATTTGTCTTAAGTTTTCTTTATCTGTTAAAAAGTTTGTATAATGTACATTTGATGCCAGTGAATCGCATATTTATCTATACAACAGGAAAACGGTAATAACACTTGGGGAAAGAAGACAGAGAATTTAAGACTGGTTAAACTTAAATAATGTTTTTCTGTAAGGCCCATAGTTTTTAACGTTCTGTACCCAAAGGGTGAAACGGGACCCTATTACTAAGACTGCTGTCTGTCTGTCCGTCTGTCACCAGGCTGTATCTCCTGAATCGTGATAGTTAGACAGTTGAAATTTTCACAGATGATGTATTTCTGTTACCGCTATAACCACAAATACAAAAAAACAGAATAAAATAAATATTTAAGGGGGCTCCCATACAACTAACGTGATTTTTTTGCTCGATATTGATAACAGCAACAGGTAGACGCTTGAAATATTCACAGAATATTGAGTTATATTATTCACCTTAAAAATAAATAATTTAACCAAAATAAAATTAATATTTGAGGGGGGCATACAACAAACGTGATTTTTTTGCCGTTTTTATAGATAATGGTACGGAACTATTCATGCGCGAGTCCGACTCGTACGTGGCCGGTTTTATTTATAATTTCTAGGTATTTATTTTTAAGTTGATGGACCATGGTCTTGAATAAAAGAAACGTTTTTAGCGCCATCTGTTGTCACTTAGCATACATTTTGAGCTGTCTACCGTGTAAAGGCAATACACTGTAAGTCGAAAAAACGTGTTTTGAGAAAATGGCCGATTAAAGTTTTTTGGGTTTTATTTGATTATTTTTCCTTCTTATGACTTTCAAGAACATTGTTTGATATTGATTTAAAGGTATTTTTGATATCTATTTAGCCATCTAGTATTTACTCTAATATGTTTAATAGTAAATAAAATACAATCAAAAGAGTGGTTTCCCATACTAGTGTTCCTACAATAATGTTGCCATTGTTGTGGCAAAACATTGATTCACGTCATTTAGCAAGTTTAGCAAATAGACAAATTTAGCAAGAGTTTGTTACCAAAATCCGCACATTTTTAACGTAAAAACTCTATAAAATAATTAAATTATACGAACAACAGCACGGTCCCGTTGCAAGTGCAGCGTGATCTATCTCTTACTTCAAAGTTGCGTAGCACCGCGCGCGCGCGCACACTGATCGCGAACGAGCCACTGTTATTTGAGCTCCCGGCAAACCTATGCGCTATCGCTTGTCGATCGCAACGCGCGTGTCTTGAAACGTTGGTTTTTCAACTTTCGCGCGCATTGTTTTGTTTTAGCAATACACGGTATGTTTTGTTGCCGTGTTTTGGAATCATAAACCTGTAATTTTCTGTCGAATACAGTGTTTTTAAAAGTATTATATCAGTGTAGACAAAGGTTAGAAGAATTATTTTTTTACAGGGGGTTATAACAGATCACAAGAAAGTCAATGGGCCCTGTTAACCCAAAACACTGTAACTTAAGTTACAGTGTATTGCCTTTACACGGTAGCTGTCATCTATTGGTTTTAGTGAAAACTAATATTGTTTTTTATATTAATTGTAGATGCCGCTAGTATATAAATCAAACGTACCATTTTAAACTCGTTTTAAAAATGATGTACTTTGGATTTATAAAGAAAAGTGTAAGAAAATATTACTCTCTAATAAGAAGGAGGAGTTTATAGTGCAAAATAAAATTAATTCATACGATGTATTTTACTAAAAGCAATGCCATTTGGCTATTTATAATTATTTTGTCCAAAATGGTGGCCGATTGAAAATTGCCTCATAAATCTATGTAGGTATGTATCTAATTGTAAAAAATAGTCAAGATTGTTTTAAATAATGTACTCTTTACCGGAACTTTAAAAGAGTACGACATAAGAAGTTATTTTCCCAAGCTTTATTCCTATTAACGCCCGCGGTGCCGAATGTAAATTATTTCGCAGCGGTGTCCCTGAGATGTGAGAACTATAGGAACTAAAATATAGGACAAATATAATTTATACAATTGGTTATGTCGCCACCATCGCATTAGTAGTAATAAAAGTCAAAAAAATGTAGTTCTCTCGTTTGACCGTTTCTTTATATTTAGTCGCATTGTTTCTAATAAGGATATAACACAGTTCAGACACGTGTTTTCATTAAATGGAACCCCGTGGTGTGGAAAAACGAACCATTAGTATTAAACTTCACATATTGAGCAGAATTAACAAAGTGATGTTGCTCTTTCTTCGTGAAAATACAAGAAAAGAAAATGTAAAGGGCTATTTTATAAATTCAAGCTATTTTATAAATTTTCATCGCTCTTTTTTCAATGGAATATGTAGGTACCTACTTAGTTAACGTTAAAAAATGCAATGTGCAAGCGAAGCATGCGCGAAATTGTTATTTTTTTGTAATAGGACCTATATTTGCTCCATATTAGTGAACCCATGGCATCATTCTGAAGCGCATGTGGTCCCACATCAGACAACATTATCCCTGACGAGCAGTTTGGCTTTTGAGCCAGATATTCTTGCATCCAAAGAGTACACCGCATCACGGAGTACGTTCTTGAAGTATTCAACAAGAAACCATCCCATGCTCATGCCAAGCTCGGTTTTCCAGACTCTATTGTACTTCACATTCAAGTCTTCCTTCGAAATCGATGATTTTGCTATGGCGTCGAAGGAGAGCGCTCCACCTCGCGCCCCTTAGGCGGCGGATTTCCCCAGGGCTCTGCCATCCTCTACACGATCTTCGCTAGCGACATGCCTCGTTCTTCCAACGTGGAACTCACTCTCTTCGTGGATGACGCCGCCCTCTACACCAGATGATGGAATAAGACCAACAAGCTGGCTCACCTTCAACAAAGCAATGAGTTAGGCACAAGTAAGCCAAAGTTAGGTTATTACTAATAACTGAAAGTGATGTAAGTACAATATCTAGTTCAAATAAGTATGTGTTACAAACCTATTTTTACCCAAAGAGATTTTAAAATTACCGTTACCCGCGTACTTACCGTTTTAACTAATTCTATTCTGAATTTATGCAACGAGACCAAAAATATGTTCACTTGTCATTTTTTGTTTCTGTTTTGTCAACCAGGAAAAATCAACAAGGAGATTTTATTTCGCGCAATTATTTCTCATTTTTTCAAAAAATATTTACGCGAACTTGTTTCGCTCTTTACCAGTTTTTAGTATTTTTTTGTAGATTTACATCAAAGTACACCCTATTATGTTCTGTGACCTCGCACATCAAAATCGGTCAAGCCATTTGGGCTGTAAGCGCTCATATAGAAACATACATACATCCGTACATACATACCCACATACATACCCACATACATACGTACACTCGAAAAATATAACCCTCTTTCTTACGCAGTCGGATAAAAATCATAAATAGGAATAAGGCGTGTTAGCATGGTCGATGTGACACAGTGGCGCCACGTGCCGGTAACGAGCGACCGATAATTGGCGCTGTTTTTTGACGGAGAACTTAATTGTCACTGGCATAGGTATAATGCCCGATTTGAAAACGAGATTTATATTTTTCGTACCTAGAATGACGACTTCAATAATCTAAGCACACTAAATATATTGAAATAATTAAATGTAAGTATGTAGGTATATCGTAGCGACTAATACAACTGAAGTATCTAAGTATTCTAAGTTTAGAAAACGTTAAGAACACCTGCGTAAAGAAACAGCTGAGCGGATTCTGTTGAAACATACATTTACAAAAAAAAGTATTTAAATCGATACATAAATTGTTTGGGAGCTATGATGCTACCGAGTACAATGACAACACATACAATAAAAGTACTTAGTTTAAAAAAAAAACGACTTCAAAACAATACATTTAACTGAAAAAGGAAAAATAACTGTGACGTAATTATGAATAAAAAATAAGTTCATAAACAAAACCTGACTACTGAAAAATCGCGCTCTAAAAATTATGAAACAAGAAAATATAATATTTTTTTTATTTTATTTCATACATATTATAGTGGTATTCAGAGGATAGACGTGGTCGTATGCCACCTACCACCTACCGTAACAAAACAATACATTCAGCAAAGTAGAATACGACTACGGTCTTTTTACGCAAGTCTATCTTGAGTAAAAACTACGATTGATTACCAACTCGCCTGATGTTAAGTGACAGTGTGGCCGAGGATGGAGCTCGTCGATCTAGAGGATATCTAATCACTCTAGTCTTGAAACTTCCAAAATTGTAGCTCTTAGGATACAGAGATAGCGGCAAAGAATTATATTCCTGTGCAGTACGCATCAAGAACGTGGACCAATATCGCTGAGTGACGAATTTTTGGCATTTCAACAAGAAATGTGTGGTAATTCGCTGACTTTGTGTTAGTCCTGCAGTGAAATGGGGAGGGCGGAATCAGGTCGTGAAGCTCTGCGCACACTCCCCGAAATGAATCCTGTAGAATATCTATAGACAGACATGCTCTTTACGGCGGTGCTTGTGACCAAGTAGATTCTTGGCAACTAGTTTATCTCGGAAAGTAGATGACGAAAGAAACTCAGAATAGATGGGTAAAGTTGGTGATAGTGACCTGGCACCCACCTCAAAAAATAGTTGTGGAACTTACAGACCTACTTAGGTAGACGCTCAGTTTTGATTTCATTTTTCGGTATTATATAGTTCCCGTCACGTAAAAAGAACGCTGGTTTGTTCGTAAACGCGAACAAACCAGCGTTCTTTTTACGTGACGGGAACTATAACAGCTGTTATTATTTCTCCTTATTTAGTTCATTGAATAGTTTTGAACTCGAATTTTTCAAATTAATTTTATTTTGTTGTCGATTAAAAAATTAAACAGATAGTTATACCTACAGACACACAGTTCAGTTGCAATTGTCATACTTATTACACCCCGTGTTTCTTTGAGGGTTAGAAACGCGTCTAGCTCTAAGCTCGCTTTTGAGACCGCAATTTTTTACAGTACCTTGCACATTTTACCGGTCTCGGCGTCATCCAGAGAACCGTGCAGCCTGTACAATACAGATACAGATACAGATCAATCAATCAATATATTTTATTTCATAATCACAAGTACATCTCAAGTTGTGCAGAAATACAAATATCTTAACAAAGTGTAGCTTGTGGAACATAATAGTGACGTGCAGCACCTACACAGTAAAACTTGTATCGTGGGTGCTGATACTTTATTGGTAAATATAAAAATTTACAAGTCAAATGAACTTATTTATACAATCGAAAAATAATATAAAATTAAGGTACATTAGATGTACTTATAAATTTATCTGCAAGATATTTTGTGATGTCATAATATATTACAGCAGGAATATTTTCAGTTTATATTTAAATATATTGAAAGAAGCTGCGTTTCTGATGCTTTCCGGTAAATGATTATATATGCTTGTACTACATACTTGTATACAGACTTAACAGATTTCGCTAGAGAGTGAGCAGGTGTTTTAAGTTTATCTTTCTGTCTAGTATTATACGTATGGGTTGCGCCTAGTCAGTCAAACTTATCCAGGTTCATCCTTACAAAGGTGCAAACCTGATAAATATATATGGATGGATGGTACCGATAATATACCGAGTTCGGTAAAATATAGCTTTGCGGAAACATCCCATTTGACCCTCACGATGGTTCGGACAGCACGCTTTTGGAGTATGAGTGGTCGCTCCGAGTCCGCTGCACTTCCCCACAGCTCAGTATGGACTGTGCTCAGTATGACTCAGTGTGGACTGTGGCGATGTAGAAGCTGAGTACTGCATCTCTCGGAGCCGATACTGATACTCGGCTGAGAGCGAAGCAGGCCTGGCTCAGTCGTGCGCATACTGCGTCTATGTGTGCATTCCACTTTAATGCGCGATCCACGTGAAAGCCAAGAAGCTTCACAGACGGAACTTGCTGCAAGGCAACGTTCCGTACTGCTACTGCCAAGGCTTGTTGCGGTCTGTTCGCGAGATTAAAATGGATGCAGCATGTTTTGTATATACCTCCGCGTTCTTTATAGATTTTGGTAGATCGTTCATCAGGAGCGCAAGCGTGGTGTTCGATAGGCATGATCCTTGAGGGACTCCTAGATCCGGTACACCCTCTTCGGATCGGACTCTGCATGAATCGCCGAAAACCCTCTGACATCTTTCTGATACAAAATCAGCCATCAGCTTTTCGGCCAGCCATCTCACACCGTAGTGTTCAAGTTTAGCCCTTATCAAGCTGCGGTCAGCCGTATCGAACGCCCGTGATAAGTTGCAGCATTTGGCTGCAACTTGAAACTTATATCTTCACGTGCTTGCAACACCTGCCGAACAAACTCTCGGACCCTGTTGTCGACCTTCCTGTGTGATATGCATACTGTCGGTCTGTAAAGATATCACAGTTTGTTAAAACTCTTATAATCGTTTGTTTAGCCCGACTTCCAATACTTTGGCTGCTGCCGGTATGATGGAAATAGGGCGGTAATAGACTCTATTCTACGGGTAGGGTGACTGAAAGACCGAAGCTGAAGGCATCATTTAGTTTTATAAAATAAAATGTGAAATCATATGAGAAAATACTGTGTAAGAACTGTACAAGCCTTACCATTTATAACATAATGCTATTCACACAAAAAACTTACCTAACAGATAGAACTCGTATAATGTTTATAGGTAGATTTTTGTATCCTACATATAAAGACACGTGCGCTGCAGATTTTTTTTCTCTTAATTGGGCTTGTTTTATTTTAATCTCGGTGACAAAGGTCGTAGTTGTGTTAGGTACAGTGTGTGAAATCGGTAGCCCTTAGTCATGAGGGTGACGTCAGCGCACGCTTTATTGCACAAAGAAGACGAGTGAGTTGCTTGCTGGTTTTAAGCACCAAGGTTTCCCGTGGGTTTCCCGTAACATTCTAATGTTACGCAAACCACCGGCTCGTGCTGCTCCGCCAAATTGGTGCTGCAGTTGCTCAACTATATTTTTTAGGAGGATGGGATTGTGTTAAAGCACCAAATGGTATTCCATACAAGGGGCCATCTTTAATTTTCATGGCATAAGCCTCATACCGTCAGTTCTTGTTCAAACTTACGTGGTGTCCTATTACTTCATCGCTTCTCGAGATCCAAAGACCGTGATGACTGAGCTGGTCAACTGCAGTGCCATGCCCGTAGATGTTTCACTGACCCGTGGCCATGCTACACTGGCGGACGGATGTGGGCCTCATAGCCTAACCAGCAACACGCACACACAGCTAAATAGTACACGAAAACACACACACACACAACATGTACAAATCAAAATAGTTGACACTAGCAAATACACTAATCGCGTGGGTCCGGTACAAACAATAAGTAATTTTTTTTTAAGCACCATAATCTAAGACTCAAATCGGAGTTTTGGCAGGTACTGTTGTCGCTTTGTTTTATTTTCTTAAACTTAAGTTATTTCGAATGTTGTTCGTGGTGTTGTATTTAGGGTTCCGTACCCAAAGGGTAAAAACGGGACCCTTTAGTGAGACTCCGCTGTCTGTCCGTCCGTCCGTCCGTCTGTCACCAGGCTGTATCTCATGATGATGTTAGATAGTTGAAATTTTTACAGATGATGTATTTCTGTTGCCGCTATAACAACAAATATGTACTAAAAAACGGAATAAAATAAATATTTAAGGGGGCTCCCATACAACAAACGTGATTTTTTGCCGTTTTTATAGATAATGGTCCGGAACCCTACGTGAGCGAGTCCGACTCGCACTTGGCCGGTCTTATATTCATTAAGTGTTAGAGCAAATGTGTGAGTGTGGGCAAGTGAAATAAAGCGGTGAAATGTGTTCATGAACTTGGTAATTGCGTTAATCGCGTGAGTCCGAAATTAAAGAAGAAGAATAAGAAGACGCAACGCAATTGAGGAGGTGAAGAACAAAACCTCACTTTTCCATTTTTGTTTTAAATATATTTTTTTAGTCTATGTGCAAAAAAATGTTGAATTGATCAAAGCAAATAAGTAAAACCTTATCTAAAACACATCTTTTCTTATAAAAATTTATTCATTTCAAATAGAGTTTCGAACAAAACCACACTTTAGACTAAAAAAAAAACAGTCTCCCTCGATACTTTTCAAAAGCTCACTTTATTGGAGTACAATTTATCGGTATCATTAAGACTTCATCAAAACCACATAAAAACAATTGAGTTTAGATTAAAGGTGCTAAACATCTATGTCTGGTCTTTTTGCTAAATAGTTTACGGTAATTTTTATTTTTCATACGTGTGGCAACATTTTTTCAGCTATTTGACGTTTGACGCTTACTTTTCAAGTTGTCATTGTTGTCAAAACTATTAGGTTATCAAAGTTTTTCGAGTTAGAACTTGTTGTATTCGGTTGTTTATTTAGGTGTTGAAGTGCAGTTTTTACTGTAAAATTTATGTCGAAATGGATGAAGACGGGACTGCTGAAGTTGTAACGATCAATTGTGGTACAAAAACAAGGCCACGGCGTGGACGTAAACGAATTACAATATCAGCTTCAAAGTAAGTGACATTTCACATCAATTTGAGCGGGAATTTTATAAAGAAACCTAAATATATTTTTAATTACCTATTTTTTCCTGTTACAGGTATGTGGATAGTGATCCACTTGCACTTAATTTGAAGAGAAACTGTAAACATGTCACGAAAAGTGTTTTCAAATGCAATAAGTTAAGCCTTCCCATACTACTCAAGAACAGAAAGCTTTTTTATAAAAACAAAACAAAAGTAGCACAAGATACTTATCTGACAAGATTGGTCTCTTCATACACACCTCAAAGAATCAAGGAACCTAAAGGATCTCTTTCGAAACCTAGAAAATTATGTTCCAGTTTCTTTTTGACTGGACAGAAGAACAAGTTGGTTCAAGTTTGCAAAAGTCTGTTCATGGCAACTTTTTCAATCAAAATTTTTAGGTTGAGAACAATCTGCAAAAATGTCTTTAATGGGACCCTTCCTAAAGAAGGAAGAGGTGGAGATCACAAAGAAAAAAAATTTGAGAAGAAACGACAAAGTGTCATACAATTTATTGAGAAATTACCTGCCAAAGAAAGCCATTATTCTCGAAATAAATCAAAGAGAATATATTTGGATAGTTCACTTAACATCAAAAAGTTGTTCAAGCTGTATAACAACTCTGTTGGAACTGATCTAAAAGTATCATGTGGTCTATTTAGAAGAATTTTTAATGGAAAATTCAACATTGGATTCAGAGCACCCACAAGTGATCAATGTTCTGCTTGTGTACTGCTTGCAAATAAAATTAAAAACTGCAAAGATGCTCAGGAAAAACAAAAATTAATTACAGAAAAAAGAATTCACAAATTGCGAGCAAATGCTTTCTATGATTTAACAAAGGTAGATGATCCACAAATCTTTCGGTGTTGTTTTGATCTTCAGCAAGTACAACCCTTACCCCGAACTCCAATCCAAGATGCCTTTTACAGTCGTCAATTAAGTTTATACAATCTATGTATTGTAGATATGGAAGCAAGACATCCAAACTTTTATTGCTGGACGGAAAATCAATCTGGACGGGGATCCACTGAAATTGGATCAGCATTATTGCAACATTTAATGAAGCAGGATTATACAGGTAAAAAATATGTACGGCTTTTCTGTGATGGATGTGGCGGACAAAATAAAAACTCACATATTGTTCATGTATTAATTTTTTGGTTGGTGAATCATGCCCCTCCTGAAATAGAAGATATTCAAATAACTTATCCTGTCAGAGGCCATTCGTTCTTACCAGCCGATAGAGTGTTTGGTCGCTTGGAAAAAGAAATATCAAAATTCCCAGTAATTACATCCAAAGATGAGTATTTGGATAAGTTCTCACAATTTGGTGATGTCAGTCTTCTTGGAAAAGACTGGAAGTTGTTTGATTTGAAACAATTATGCAAGGACTACAAAAAAGTACCTGAAATCAGAAATTTAAAAAGAATACGCATTTATAAAGAATTAAAAGAAACTCGAGCTGGGCAAAGAATAGTTTACTTGACCAAATTATTTGAAACATTTAAATATGAGACTGACAACGACACCGGAGTAATATTACTGAAAAAAGGTAAAAATCATCCTAAACTGCTACAACTACAATCTCTGGGACGGGACATAGCAGATGCTAAAAAGAAAGACATTGACAATTTATTGGTAAAACAATTTGGAGATAAGTGGAAGGATATTGAAGAGCTTCAATGGTATGTTGGTATCTTGGATAATAATTCTTCACATACGATAGAAGTTGGAGATGCCGGAGATGTCAGTGAAGATGAAGATTGTGATTGTCTTGAACCTGATACTAATATTATTAGGATTTAGATACTGATATTGGTGATGGTTAAAGTGATGAATGATTTTGTCATAAGGCTAATAATATTAATTTGATGATTAATGATTGTGATAATTAAAATAAGAATGTGTGTGTGCTCATACAGTAAGGAGAACAAAAATATATTTTTAAAAGTAAGGTTATCTTTTCAGTCATTTTCAAAACCACACCTTTTTTTTTGGTAAACATCAAAACCTCGCTTTTCCACTAGTCTTGATCAAAACCACACTTTTCCAAAAATATTTAATCAAAACCTCACATTTCCAAATTTCATTTCAAAATATTAGCTAAGATTCTTATCATTTTTATCAGCCATTTGCACATCAGATTGACTGTAACTCTAGCATAATATGACACAATCAAACCAAAATGCAGATGTCGTAGTCAGTTAGTTATTTACATTTTACTGATTTCTTCAATATTAGAAAAAGTGGAAAAGTGAGGTTTTGTTCTTCACCTCCTCAATTATGACTACACAAATAGTGCCTACGTCGCAGCCGACGTCGACGCCTCCCTGACGCAGCAACAGGGGGCAACGAGGGGAGACAACGGGAGCCAGTGAGGGAGACAAATTGGTTCAATTTGCGATGAAATGGCGCGCGAGGTGTTAACAAGCACTGTAATTAATGTTAGATCAGTTTAATGGGACTGCAGATATCTCCGGCGGGGTATACTTACAATATTATTATAGTGCTTATAACCTACATACGTGTTAAAAATACAAAACGATTTTAAGGTTTATGATGAACCATTAGCTGGCCTCAGGAGGGTTACCACAATGTTACCTATTAAATCAATTTTAATTCGAGAATACTTTGACTTTTGTCTTACTCTCTCAGCTGTAGAAAGAGCGAAACAAAAGTCAAAATAATATTGAAATAAGACTGCTTGAACGCCTGTGGTACGGCGCCTGTAGACCTAATCCGTTCAGTTTGGTGACTCACCAGGTCGGCCTCCGGCCTCTCTTAGTGACAGATCTTGACTTCACATAAAACTTTAGAAATAAAGCACTTTCCGTTTTTCACAAATTATTTGATGTGTCCGACAAGTTTTCAAGCAAACAAACTCAGACAAACTTTTTTATACAACTACCTAAGTATAAAAAACTTATTCGGACTTTAAAGTCCGAAGTTATTTATTTTTGTTTTAAACATTCCGGAATGTTTAAAACAAAAATAAATAAAACCGGCCAAGTGCGAGTCGGACTCGCGCACGAAGGTTTCCGTACCATTATCTATAAAAACGGCAAAAATAAACCGTTTGTTGTATGGGAGCCCCCCTAAAATATCAATTTTATTTTAATTTAATTATTTATTTTTGAAGTGAATAATATAACTCAACATTCAGTGAATATTTCAAGCGTTTACCGGTTGCCGTTATCTAAAAAAACTCAATTTTGCAAAAAAAAACACGTTTGTTGTATGGGAGCCCCCTTAAATATTTATTTTATTATGTTTTTTAGTATTTGTTGTTATAGCGGCAATAGAAATACATTATCTGTGAAAAATTCAACTGTCTAACTATCACAGTTCATGACAAACAGCCTCGTGACAGACGGACAGACAGCGGAGTCTCAGTAATAGGGTCCCGTTTTTTCCCTTTAAACGAATACCTTTATACGGAACCCTAAAAAATGGCTGAGCCGTTCTGTTTTTTTTTAAGTTAACTATGTACTAATTGCAATTCGCTATCTACTAGATGCAATTCGCTGTTACACCCTCGATCATAGGAAAAGCAAGTATTTTAGTTTTTTTAAGCACACTATTTTATGTCTCTAGAACCAGTGATTTGTTCCAGAATCAAGAGTTCTGAGGGGTTCTGCTTCTGGTTATTTCATCATCATCATCATCTCAGCCATAAGAAGTCCACTGTTGGACATAGGCCTCCCCCATGGATTTCCAAAAAGACCGATTGGAAGCGGCTTGCATCCAGCGTCTTCCCGCCACTTGTATGAGGTCGTCTGTCCATCTCGTGGCTGGTCTTCCTACGCTGGTTATTCTGGTTATTTATACCAATCTTATTTCAATATCACTTTTTATCTTTGTGTTGTTCTCTCAACCGTAGACAGAGCGAGACAAAAGCTTAAAGTAATATTGAAATAAGAATGAAATGCTTGAACGCTTGTGGTACAGTCTCAGAGTTGGCCACTTTTCGGCCCCATTGGCCAAGTGTTCTTGTCCTTGTTAATCCGCTGTCGTAATATATCAGTGACTTTAGTACGTTTACGGATCACTTCCTTTCTGATTCGATTTGGTTTGGTAAGAAGACCCCGAACATAGCTCGCTCCATAGCTCGTTGCGTGAATTTGAGCTTCCTTATATAAAAGGCCTATAGTGAGTGATTAAATTTCAGCGTCATAATTATTCTTATCGCTAGTAACAACAACCAACTTCAAATATATGTAGTTTAATAAATGACCAAGTGCGTGTCGTGCCATGCGCAATGTAGGGTTCCGTAGTTACAAATTATAATTTATGTATCCTTAACCTTTTGTCTCTTGTTTGATACTACGAACATATGAGTTAAACTTATGTTAATTTAAATGAAATATTAATAATTCATATCTCCAAAGTCAACCGCTTAGCCGGTAGAGGGAGGAGAAGGCAAAAATTCAAAGCTTAATATTGTAGGGGAGGTACCTACCTACACCAAAAATTTTATTTTAAAAATTTTATTCGTCATCGTCAGTTTACGTCTGTGTCGGCATTATTGATATACCAAATTACAGCTTTCTAGTACTTAGGTATAGTTTTTGATCAAAGCCGCGGACGGACAGACAGACAGACAGACGGACATAGCGAAACTATAAGGATTCCTTGTTTACTACGGAACCCAAAAAAAAACAAAAAAAAAAACTACTATTTGCCTCTCTATTTGCGCAGACTATACGCAGACGAGTACTTAGTTTCTAAACGTCAATGTTTATATACCTAATTATATATTTTTTTACTCACTTAATTTTTTTTTCGGCCAATGCCATGGCCCCCTTATATACGCCCATGCCTGAGATTATATCCTTTCAAACCAAAAAGATTTTATCAAATCGAAAAAAAAAAAACAGCCGACTTGTTAACCTCCTTTTTTTGAAGTCAGTAAAAAGCAGGAGGTTCCCAATTCGGTTTTGTTTTTAAATGCTATTAGGTACCTCATGACTACGTCATTTATAAACCGGTTTGGAAAATAATATTATTTGTTTATTTTTGTTTTTTCGTTTGACTCCAGAAATTCAAGTAACAAATTGCATTACTACAGCTAAATAACAACAAAATATAAATGCAGTTTAATAGCTAAAAACCAGTGATAGATAGTAATAATCGTAAGTAAATTTAAAAAAGATACCATAATGACCTTCGAAGCCATTGGTTCCGGTTCCCCCAATCACAAGCCGTGAGGCGCTGTAGGCGGGAAGAGGTAAACGTCATGCAAATCAAATCTTTTATTCTTTTTTTTAAACAGGTTTCGGCTCGAGGTGTGTTTGCATACGTCGTTGGCTGCGGAGGATCGATATTTTTGTTCCAGTTTTCGAGATGAATGGTTTGTAAGTATAAGGTAATATTAGGTTTAGTTCCCGTCACTTAAAAAGAACGCATGTTTATTCGTAAACGCGAACAAACCAGCGTTATTTTTACGTGACGGGATATGTAAGTAAACTTACATAGAAATGGCTAGTGAACAAGTTATATAATGTTCTTATCCGACCAGCTAGACTGAGGGTAAGTTTTTGGGTGTTCGTATGTAAGCTACGTTAGCTTGTTTCCATTATATCCTGAAACTTCAAGGTATATTGGCTTGACAAATTTCAATGTGCAAGATATCGTTAGATACGAGATCTTTATCTCTAGTAAGTATACCGACATTATTATCCCATTTCGACGATATTTTTAACTGGGTAATTATGGCGGGTATCATAATTACTCAATTACTCAGTATGAAAAAATCGTTCGACTTAGTTCAACCCTGTGCCCTGGGGTCATTGTACTCTTCGTTAAGATCAAATTTTACTATGACCATTATACCTATAGATACTTAGTACAACTCAGAATTCGTGAGAACATAATCAGCTGTTTCATAACAAGTGTTCGCTAACTCCTTATAAAATAGTAGGTATAGATAGTTTGGAACAGCTGATGTACCTATATTAGATAGCAGGCCTTTTATGTCACTTCTTTTTTGGGGGCATGCTAATTCTCGAAAGTTGTAAGTCAAGATAGACAGGAAAGACAGATTAGATTTTGTATTTCGATAATTTTACCATTAAAACACCTATTAAATCTATAAAAAACATTTTTTTTGTAAAGGTACCGAAATTGTTTTTTTTTTAATTCTTTAATTTTTCAGTTTTTAGAAATTCCCTTTGGGAACACTGGGTGGCCCCACAAAAAAGCCTTGGATATAGGTACCTATCTATATATTACTATGTGCTTACCTATAGTTAAAGTAGTTAAGTAATAGTAAGAGTTAATTGTAATGAGGAGTAGTTATCCGTTAAGTACAGAATGCTTCGCCATATCCGTCTGTCTGTTCGTTTGTATGTCACAGTCATTTTACTCAGAGACTTGGCATGTAGATATGTTTTGTGAACCGCTACAACATGCCGTAGTCAAATTATCAAAAAAATAAAAATAGGGATGGCACTCCGTACATAATATAAAGAAGGGATGTTTTTTTCAACCCCACCCCATCGTGTAGGGTGTCGTTGAATAGGTCTTTTAAAATAAGACTAAGGTTCCATATTCTATCTTTTTTCAGATGAGATATGTTCGAGATATATAGCCCGCCAAAAGTGAAAACATTGTGTCCCCTTGCATTTCTAAGCTTTTGATCCTAGAAATGTATGACTAACATATTAAACTTTCAATGAAAGATGTTTTAAACACTCTGTAATTAGAACTTTTCTAGATATAGCGATACATATATAAAACACTTAAGTAATTATAGTACTAAGGTCATTGAACTTATTGACCTTTTTGCAAAGTAATCAAAAGAAAAAATAAACGCCAAGTAGTTTTCTTATACATTACAGCATTAGTACGGCACTCTACTAGATATACGCGTGTCTCGACACAGTCTTGACCATTTGTATATTTTTCAGTTCAGATTTTTCGGTTTATAAATATATCTCCTTACAAACAAGATAAAATGCTCTTCCTACCTTTAGGTATACCTAGAAACATAGATACTTAGTCTAGGTACCAAAACTAAAATATGTATTTATGTATAACATACACAACAAGTGATTTCTTTACACACATACAATAAAAATTATAGCAATTATGAAAATTATAAATTAAAATAGACTCACATATAAAAGAAACTGCTTAACAACCGTAATGACGTCACAGAACATATTATAACGTTATGACGATCAGCTAATAAGAAAATATTATTATTTTTATAGGTAAATGCGATGATCCCATTCAGTCGTGCATTAAAATACGTGTTAAGCCGTCGTTTTCCTCACACTACGTGTCTACCCCGTATCCTCTGGAAGTCTGGATAGCCCCTCCCTGTCCCTCCCAGCCTCCCTGTGCCTCCGGGAGCGAAGGGGCGAAAGCTCTCGGCTGTCAGTCAAACTACCGCGATCGCACCGCGATAACGCCGCCATTTAAGCATCTAATTATTTGAATATCGAATTCGATTTTATTCAGACTTTTTTGTAATTATTGAAAGTTTTAATTAGATGTTCTTTTCAAAGCTATCGTGTTAGGTGCCATATACTCAAAATTAGTTTTTTCGTATCGGTGCTTAGTGAGTGTTAGTAAAAAAGAAAAATAGTGTTATTTTGTTGACTTCCATATTTTATACTAATTTTATAAAGCAGCGACAATAAATGACGTATTTTGTGTAATTTATACTTCAAAATTTGAATATTTAAACAACAACTATCTCGTTATCTGTGGCCAGTTAAGATAAAGTTTGTGTGTTTCTATCTTCATTGTTTTAGAATTGACAATGAACAGTGTTCGTAGCTTGCTCTTAGAATAAAAAAAATGTGAAGTGTAAAATAAAAGTGATACGTCATTCGAATATTCGATGATAATGTATAGTAATGTATTATTTTCATGTGAAAGTGTTTCTATTCTTATTGGAATCTAGTAAGGTAAATATATTTGGATATTTTGTATGTTAAGTAGGTATATTCCCTTTAAACATTCCCTATTAGGTTCTCTTAAGTGTATATTCAAACGATTCAAAGATAACATTTATTTTTTTAGTTTTAGTATGTTTGAAAAGGCTAGGAATTAAACTATTGTTTTATTAATATCTATAGATACCTAATCTACATTTCCGCTAAACAATTTTCAAATATTTTTGTTTATTTTTTTAATCTTAGTGCTGAATAATTTTACTCGCTAGAGGGATATTTTTTTATTTTTTATTTATTAACTAACTGCTTCCCGCAGGTTTCATCACAGAATTTTCCAAGTTTTGAAATTTATGTCTTAGTGTATTACTAGGTACTTACCTACATTTAATAAAGAACCGTCTTCCATATTGTATTTTTGTACAAACGTATGAAAATTCAAATTAATATAGGTAATATGTAATAAATTATAGATCATTTTAAAATTTTAACGTACCTAATTGATAATGCAATTTATTTATAATATACTTAATTTGTAAACTTACTGCACTATTTTAAACTAAACCACTAAACTAATAACCCAAGATTCTTAAAATAACTAAATTAAAATACAAATTAAATTTTATATAAGTACCTAGTTAATTTTCGTTCGTTTTTGAATTCGATTTTAAGAATTTGATTAATTTAGATTTAGATAAGTAGTTTACCTTTAAAATTTTAAAAGTAGTTTACCCTAATACGTTAAAATAAATATGAAATCATGGAAACAATATCTTTACTAAAATCTAATTTATAAATTTAACAAGTTTGACGGTTAGCGCAACTACCCCTTATCTATGTAGCATTTTGGGTGATGTTTTTTTTTTGTAAAAATGTGATTGAATCGGAATTTCCACGAATCGCGTTGTATTATCACGAAGATTTCATTTGTCTGCCTATTATATAGTGAAAAAGATTTATATTATAAGCCTAAGTATTTTCAATAATTAATGTAGAAATAAACATATAATCTACAAAAAAAGGAGACTATGTACACATTTCTATCATTACCTAGGTAAGAACAATTATATTCCGCGGCCGCGCGCCGCCGCCGGCGCCGCCGTCGGGAACTCGAGGTTTGTTCGTCAACTCGACCGCAATAAATTCATCAGCGTGGTCGAGTTTACCTTTACTTAAAATTTTAATATTCTTTTTAACATTTTCTTATCGTCTTTTCAGTCGATAATGGAAATTTATACAACCAGAGATTTATGTGTACTTAAACTTACTTTTAATTTTACATACATATCAACTGAGCCATTATTATTATATACAAAATTGTTTTAATACTATACATTTGTCATGATTTGAATATTTGTTGTATGTGGTGTGCGGTGTTTTCAGTGTTGCGGAGTGGCAGCACTGCTATTTTCTTAATTTATATACTCTGGAGAACGATGATCGAACAGAATGAACGCTACCCCGGATGATGGCGTGATGTTGTAATTCCGGGGAGGGGATATATCGCGGGCGGACGAGCGCGAGCGGCCCTTCAAAAAAGTAGTCGCGGCGTAACTCGGCAGTAAAAAGGCGGTCTTAGCGTCAGACCGCTCAGTGCAGTGAAATAAGTGCAGTGAAATAAGTGCAGTGTTATAAGTAATAATAAAGCGTCATAAAGTTCAGACAAGGAGTTTTCTTCATATATCAGAAGTGGCAATCAACCTGCGAGCCGAGCCCGGTAAAATCGTGAGTCACCTGCGAGATTATATTTTACCCTCCGATTATTGAATATTGATGTTAAAAATTTGTCACGCATATCGAATTGGAGGAAATGGTTCTTAAAAGTGTTAAAACAGGGTGTTAAAATAATTATAACGGGATATTCTTAATACGGGTAGACAGAATCTGTTAAGATACTGCAATGAGATGTGATCTGGGTTACACCCAGATTATTTTATTGTAGCACAGCGATTACGATTATTATAACCTAATGAAATTTTGATAGTGTGGTTGGGGCTACTCCCCGATAATTTTATCGTAATTTAAACGAAATGAAGTCTGTTGTAAGTAAGTCATTAGTAAATTATTTCGTTAACATCCCGAGAGACAAGTATACGAAAATATGTTTTTCTTGTTTGAGAACCATTTTTACTTTTTGTATTTGATTATGCTGCAGCCATTCAGAGGAACCATAGCGAGGTAATATTTTTTTGGTGTGATGGTGAGAGTAGTGTTTTTAATAGTACAATGGCTATGGCATATCGGTCTGTGGCCGTGTCAGCGATCAGCAGTGTGTTATTTTTCTAGAAGACTAGTAAAGTGCTGCGAATAAAATATTTTAATTCGGTAACTGGGCTACATCAATACAGCCAATTAAGCGAGCTTCTAAATGTAGTTTTTCTAGAATATTGCTAACAGTAATGCAAATAAAATATTATGGTAAACTTAACAGCTTATTATCTAGCTGTTAAGGTTGGGCTCCACTAAAATTGTGTTCAGATTCAGAACACTTGTTGATAAAAATTTGGTGCAGACCTTTTGCAGTGCGCGAACTTGATCACAATAGTAGATTGCCTGTGTCCACCACCTCAGTTGTGCGTAACTTTAGTATGAGTGCTGTACGGTACATTTGTACACGAACATTTATACCTCGGAAATGTGCTTTACTTTCAGTTTAGTGTGTAAACATGTGTGCGAGTGCGTCGTCGCGGGTACACCGCGAGACCGAGGAGTGCGCGACAAAAGTTCACGGTTTGTCCAATAGAGTGCGCGCACAGTTTGCTGGTGCTGCCCGTAAGAGTTCACCAAGAAATACATTTATGCTGCACTCTGTGCGGTACAGAGCCGCACACTGGTGGAATCGTGTCTTTACGGTTACGGCCATTTAGGGCGAGTTGTACTGTGTTCATTTTTCTGTAAGGTTAATAAAGTACCGCAAGTAAAATATTCTAGTACGACAACTAGTCTACTACAACTAGTAGCACTGTCTTTAGTCGTGTAAGTATGCTATACCATGAAGCGAAATTTTGGTATTGTATCTCCACGTGCAACACTATAACTACTTTGTGACGTAACTATTGTAAGATCTTGAACCACATAAGTGTGTCAAACGAAATTTTATATGAGTAGAGCTACAATATTGATGGATTTACCAGAGTATCACTGCGTAAATATTTAATATAGAAGTCTGTTTATGAAGTTGAATTATACAGAGATAACATAGTTCGATTGACTTAAAATCTTAATTGAATTTCAAAGGCATGTATAACCTCAGAAATAGTACCATTGTGTACCGGTAACTTGTCGCGAATATTTATCCGTTGACGTCTTGTAATCATGGAGGCGGAATTTAAAGCCGCGCTAAGATATCAGAGTATCGACAGTGCTGAAAATTAAAGTGCATTTCTTAGTGTTAACAACTACACTTAGTGTTACTGCAAGTTTTAAATTCAAGGATTTTTAGTGTTTACGAGTTTGTTAGCTGCAGTCATGTAGGTGAACTGCAGGGAAAATGTTCCAAAGAGTGCCATGTATGTGTGCCGTAAAGTTGAAGTTCGTAGATTTGATGATGTTATCGCTGCAACCATGTAGATGAGCTGCAGGGTAATATTCTAAAGAAGTATGGCCATGTAGGTGTGCCGTAAGGAAAGTTCGAAGATTTGATGATGATTTCGCCGCAGCCATATAGGCGCGTCGTAAGGTTGAAGTTTGAAGATTTGACGATGTTTGAAGTTTGAAGATTTGACGATATTTGAAGTTTGAAGTTTTGATGATGTTTGAAGTTTGAAGATTTGACGATGTCGAAGTTTGAAGATTTGATGATGTTCTCGCTGCAACCATGTAAGTGAGCTGTAAGATTGAAGTTCAATTATTCAATGATGTTTTAGCTGTAACCATGAAGGTTTGGTTTCAGGATGATAATTTTAACCGGTCACGGAACACTTAGCTTCCAGCCATGAACGTTTTAAACTGCAGCAGGTCAAGCCTATTCAAAGGAAAGTAGAAGCTCCAAACTGTATTTAATCCAAAATAACTTGATTAACTAAATTTTGTATAATATGTATATGGTGTGCAAGAGTGTGCACAGATCTTGTATTTTAGTGGATTTGATTAATCCAGTCGATTAATGATCATTTTAATGTGATTATGTTAAGCGTTGAATAGCAGAATCATTGATCGGACTTTCCCAGAACCTGAGCACCTGACTTTTAATGATGATATAACGTTATAATTCCAGTTTTGATGTAGTTTCGAGTTTCATAGAGAAAATTTAAATCATATATGAGAGATCAACCGATCGGACACGCAGCAAGTAACCTTGACGTGCATAGAAACTCGAAGAGTCGAGGAATCTTGTCAAATGCCACTATGCTTGAAATTTCCGAAACGTACTAATTAGAATCCACTAAGTCACTTACTTTTGATAAAACGCGTATAGTGCGTTAGAGCGAATAAATTTATGAGTAATCTGTTTGCAATTATTAGATTCTCAATTATTATGGTTATTATTATTAGATTATAGAGAGAATGGAAATTACTCCATCAATAAGATTCATGAATTGATAAATGAGTAAGCCTAAGACATTTTCCGAAAAATACTATTCGGTTAAGGATTATTATAAAAATATATATAGTTATCAGCGATCTGTATGTGCCAACGTAATTAGATGTCATGTTTTGAACACCCACGTTATTTTTCGCAACTGCAGAGCAGTGTCTACACTTTGTTGAATTGTCCGCTGCACAGTGACGTAAGCAGTGATGAGCGTTGACAATTATCGTAAAATATATATAAACAAATCTGTACTATGTTAAATGAACCACTCGATAATATTACAAAACTATTAGTCGAGAGTAAACGTACGTAGTAAATGTTTCTTTGAGAGAAACCCATTTTATGCCTTGAATGAGTTGATGAAAATAGATCTTGTAGAATTCTCGTTCTAATGGAACAGCGGATCATATTTTCTACTTTCTTCCATAAGTGGATTGGCATATTTTTTATTATTCTATTTTGGCCTTTTTTGAACGTTATTATGAATATTGACATAAGTTTGACGACATCCTTTTATTATTTATTATGTTATTGGATATAAAAATGACATAAATAAATAGAATATATTATATCTAAATTAATAAAAACTACGTTAAATTGTATTTTATAACAGAAAAAGCTTGGAGTACAAACATAACAAAAAATACTAATTTGAAAAGGGTTTTTCTAATATAACACTTTTGTTACAAGCCCAAAAAATAATTTGACTTTGAATTTAAGCGATGACCGAAGTTTCTTATCACGAACTAAAGATAATTTAAAGAGAGAACTGATTGATCAGTTTCATATTTCAAACAAAGTAGCCTCAAAAATAGATTGCACCGGTGGCGGTTTTATTGTAAAAGTACAGTTTATGAGTTCAAAAATTAGTCAAATATAAAAACCGAATATACATAGTTAATTTATTTCTTGCAAAATAGGTATACAAACATGTGGTCTTATGATAGTAATAACATTTGGTCCTCTATTTTTGCTGTCAAAGCGTGCAAGTATTTCTAGGTTCTAGATCAATATCGTTAAATATCGTTCGTGCATATGAACATTTTGATAAATCTAGTATAATTTTGGTAAGCGTATAACAGAATTGGATCCAGCATACGAAAATTAATCGATAAATAAAAAAAAATATCTTCATTAAAAATAAGCAATATTTGATAGGACTGGTAACGTTTCCGAAATATGATTTTTAGTTGAAATAAAACGGCAACTATCAAAATCACCACTGGCTTGTACTCAGTGCAAGAGCAGTTATGATATGACTAGTCGACATCATATAGACCTTTAAAAAAAAAACAACAGAAATTAGTAAGACAAATATTTAGACTAATTTTATTTATGGAAGTGATTACCTGCTTCTTCCCTTTTGATGCTTTAGTATTAGTTCAGGTGTGCACTAAAAGGAATTAAGTATGCTTCTGTGTATAAACATTCTCAGTCTTTACCTACAATTAAGTTTATTAAAACCTAGTCAAGTAATTTCTGCTCTACTGTTACATCAGTACTATAAATATTGGATGGGAAAATAAATATGTCCACATTCTCGGTTTGAGTACTGTTAGTATGTAATGTGTACAGTATTTTTTCTAGCTAACGTGTCATCAAAATAGTGATGACGTATTTGACAAACAACCAACAACTCTATCCTCAAAGAGATTCATATACGAGATAGATTATCGTCGACTGGGCAATTGCAAATACTGAAGTTCTTTGCGCAGATCTCAAGAAAAGAGCACTCGACGGAGAGCCTATCGCAGCATATGCATGGCCGTGTAGAAGGCAAGCGAAGTCCTGGACGATCACCAACACGTTGGACCGACCTCATTAGAAAAGCTACGCAGTCCACCGAAGTAGAGTGTACTCGCAATGCAACCGACCGGCAGAAATGGAGAAGCATCGCGAGAAGAGCAGCTGGCCTGGAGAGTGACGGTGACGGCGAGGAGCCACCGCCATTGCAACCACGACCACTCTGACTAGAGTGTACGATTAAGAAGAAGAATTTGGCAAACAACAGATTAAAATCCGACAGATGTCAACTCAGGGCATCTGTGATGTGAAGTGATTCAACTTGATAGTACATCAATTTAATGGTAAACAGCAACAGGTATACGCCAGTCAAATAACGGTTGGTGAAGGACTGACAATGGATCAGCTACCTGTAGTTTATCGTGACTAATTTGTCCCTATGATAATGAAATTTAGTGATTAGAAAATAATAATACTTCTGACATTCTAAACTGATAAAATTTTGGTCATGTGCTTTGCCGATCATCCACAAGCTTGACAAAAATTAATGCGGTTATAGCGACTTGCTAAAAAAAAAAGGGGGTTTGGAAAATTATTTCCGTTCTCTTATTCTCTCTATTACTCGGATTTGGGGAGTATACGTTACACAATTTTAAAATGCTATTTGGTAATGGCAGGACAATGACAGAAATACAGTTTAAAATGTTGATTCCTATGAGAGCACTTACAAAATTAACGTACTCGTGTCACCAAATTATTACTGGAGCTGGTTTGAGTTGGATCTAAATATTTGAATTTATGTGTAATTATTTTTGGACGAAATTTGCTTTCATTTTATTCAAGCTTTGTCGTTGGTCATTTTAATGTTTGGACGAAGAACAAAAAGGAGTATATATAGAGTTTTTCATAAAAAAAAGTCTACAAGTCCAAGTCTACAAGGTTTGAATGCTACTTCAGTGGCCACTACAACATTGGGACATTTATATAATGATGCTGCCGTTCGCAATCACTAAGCCAGAGGAGGAAGTAATTGAGTAACCGACAGTAAATTAATAATGCGAATTGAATAAGTTTTTATGTACTTTTTTTAATTATATACCAAACCTCTGGAAATACCAGAATATATACTCGATCCGTACAACATATTTGTACAACAATGATTTATCTGCATAGTGTACATTTACACACGAATAGGAAGCCTCCGGTTCCCAGACCAGCTAGAATAAACATAAAATAATTGTCATATTTAAAAACGAATCCGAGTGTCATGATTACTTGTATCTACAATAATAACTAGTTACGACAACGTATACTACAAAGTTTAGTGTGCCATAAGTAGTTTTATAAAATTAGCATAATAATTACTGTTTAACTATTTTATTTTGCAGCAAATCTTTAAGGAGTCCAAAGGGTTCGATATGATTAATCAGACTTGCTTTTAGAGAGTTGTTGTGCATCGGGACGTTGCACAAAAGCGGATGGCCGAGTGTCATGATTTGAATATTTGTTGTATGTGGTGTGCGGTGTTTTCAGTGTTGCGGAGTGGCAGCACTGCTATTTTCTTAATTTATATACTCTGGAGAACGATGATCGAACAGAATGAACGCTACCCCGGATGATGGCGTGATGTTGTAATTCCGGGGAGGGGATATATCGCGGGCGGACGAGCGCGAGCGGCCCTTCAAAAAAGTAGTCGCGGCGTAACTCGGCAGTAAAAAGGCGGTCTTAGCGTCAGACCGCTCAGTGCAGTGAAATAAGTGCAGTGAAATAAGTGCAGTGTTATAAGTAATAATAAAGCGTCATAAAGTTCAGACAAGGAGTTTTCTTCATACATTATATATTTTGATTTTCCTAAGTCGTAAAAATATTTACCCTAAATTATCGAGAATAATCTTTTTAATGGCAAGTTAAAGAGGTATTTAATAAAGCCGGACAAGTGCGAGTCAGACTCGCCCACCGAGGGTTCCGTACAAACTAAATAAAAGGGGGAAATCATATATTTTTTTAATATTTTCCGTCATAAACCGAAAAATATACATCGCAAAAATATTTAAAAACCTGTTTTAGCTTATACTAATGAGGCTCTTTGATATGATACCCCACATGATACGGTTAATTCACTTTAAAATGTGGGCCCTCATTCCTTGCATAGAGACATTATTTTTTGTGATTAAATTAAAAAAGTCCAGTTTTCGGATTTTTTCCTATATGTCTACTCTAACACCATGCTTCTTGCCAAATTTCATAGTTCTAGGTCAACGGGAAGTATCCCATAGGTTTTGATTCCCTTGTGAGTGTCGAAATGTGCGTTTTTTACGACATATTCGGCTATAACTTTTTTTTTTACGAAAACTGTTTTTTTTATTTTTCTTTCTTCAGCAAGATATTATGGATTTGCGTATACTTATGGTTTTAATTTCAACTTCACGCATTCCCGAGGTCTTGACATCCGGACAGACGGACAGACGGACAACAAAGTGATCCTATAAGGGTTCCGTTTTTTTCCTTTTGAGGTACGGGACCCTAAAAATGACAGTTGTCAAATTTGTCAATGTAAAATATAAATAAAGTAGAAGAAGATTTTAAAATAGTTTTATATAGAGACTATCCTTCTGGGTCCTATGTAAATAGGGCCACGAATTCTTTGGTATGAGTGATAAACCTATTTTTACCTAATTTTGTTCAAAACCACCCCGTAGTTTGTATAGCGTCGTTGAAATGCTCATATTTTAAAATTAAAAAGTCCATGTCTAATAAACTACTGAATTTGATCAAACTTACAGTGACTCCAAAATTGAGAGATACTTTATTCAATAAAAAAAAGAATTTTGGCAATACGACTTCTGGTTTCTGCGTAATACGTGGAAAAACATAAACACAATTACAAACATACATACCTACCTACACAAATAAAAAAATTAAAATAAAAAAAAAAACACTGTAAAACTCAACAGTTGTCAGTAACAACACATAGGCTCAAGCCCTGCATATTTAATAGTAGGGGTAGTAAATAAGGCTAGCTAAGCTGGCAATTAAAAGAAAAAAAAAGAAAAAAAACCTACCTACACTTATGAAATTTCGTACACTCATTTAGAAGCTGGTATAGACTAACGTATGCAGGTATACAAAAACTGTGTTTCTGAAAATATTATCTATATAGGTACATACAGGTCAAATTGATAACCTCCTTTTTTTGAAGTCGGTTGAAAAATAGTTCAATAGGTAATTTCTACAAGTCAGTTGTAGGTACATTAAATTGAATTCTTAAAACCATAAACATCCAGCTGTACGTTTATTATTGACATCGGCCACAGACGCGCGGCGGGCGGCGCGGGCGCGGGCGCGGCGGCCGTTGTAATAAAAAATAAAAATTAAAAACATAACCCGCGACCACAACGTCAAAACACTCTCCACTCGGCTAGGGATGGGAAACACCGTCTAGTATATTTTGACCGGAAATTAAATAGCCAAATATTACACGCACAAAAATCCTAGAAACAGAAGTACTTAATAGTACCTATTATTTATCGAATATAGAAAGTTATTGGGCTAAAACTGTAATTATTCAATGATATATTAGGTTTACCTATTTAACCTAATAATATAGTCAATATAATGTATTTTCATCACATTACATAATCACATATTATCACATTTTCGATTTATATAACAATAACTCTACCCTACTGTTCCAAATTGGTTAATTTTCCAAATGATGTACCTACGGTGCCAGCCGTCTCATTATTATCTGACTTCCAAAAATAAGGAGGTTCTCAATTCGACTGTACGTATTTTTGTATGTTTGTTCCGCGATTACTTCGCTAATTATGGATTGATTTTGATAATTCTGAAAAAAAAAAAAAAAAAATTCTGAAAAATTCAGTTAAGGGACTTGCGGATAATTGGCGTTTATGTAAGCGATGTCCTGACACCCTGTTTCTGCGATCCAACATTACATCTAACCATTTCCTTCCCTCTAACCCTCTAATACCCTCTATCTTCCATCTTACCCTCTTGCTTGCGTAGATCAACTTGCTTAGATAGGTAGGCTAAAAATTCGACATAATAATATTTCAATCCACAAATAAAATTTGCCAATGAACTCGCTTCACATCTCTAAAATCGACCGTTCGAAAATCGAACACCATAAAAAACAAAGCTTTGTTCCAACGGCCTCGTTCGAACGATTCTGAATTTGAAATTCAGCTTTTGTTCTTTGTTTAAAAATTGTGACCGCTATTAAGAGGTCAACGGGTAAAGATTTATTGAGCGTCGGAGTTACGAATAACGAGGAGTTACATTCGTAAGAGAAACGTTTACCATGCATTTGTACTGTTTTCTACCGGTAAGTAACATTATCTGTACTACCGCATTATCTGATTTCGAGTGATGTTTTTTTTTTAAATCTGATTGGTTTCTTAAGTGGCTAGGCCAGTAGAAAATCTATTTTACGAATAACGTTAGCACTTCGAAAGAGTTAAAAGCAATACTTACAAGCCTATTGCGTGTAATTTGATGCTGCAGCCAGGACTGTCTCCTAAGGGAACTTGTAAGCTTGAAATTAGCATGGACCATAAAATTACGTACCTACCTACTACCTACCTACATAAGAGTCCGTAGTTCGACCATCAGCCGATACTCCGTTTTTGTTAGCGGCGTCGGTTACCAAAGGAACACAATCATGACACACCGACCTCACCGGTGAGGTCGAGGAACCCCCAGGTCTGTTAGAAGCCGGTTAGATTCTATCCAAATAGTCAACCAGTTCAACCCAATAGGGCCACAGGGCACACCCATTAGGGTTGCCACGACAATTCGACTCCCCCCCCCCCAGGTGACGGCCCAAGCCGAGGTCCGAACCTCCCTCGAGGTGCCCTTGAGCTAGTCCCTCGTAACCTTTAGTTTGTAATTATTTTGTATAAATTTATAATATTAATAATTATTAATTTGAAAGTATATCCTTCTAATTAAAAAAAAAACGATTTTTAATGACGGAGGTATGCTAAAGGTAACAAACATACAAAAAATACATAGTCGAAGAAGCGTGTTAATTCTCATCCTCCTTTTAGAAGTCGGTTAGTTAGAAATGATCAAAAATAAATAAATAAATTATAAATAAATAAATAATTATTAATATTTAATTACTGTCAATGTGGGTAACTTTGACTTTGCGTTAAACTTTGGACATAGCCTGGTTTAAAGATTCTTGATTTAATGATTCTTTTACCAAAAGATGAGTAATTAAATTGATTGATTAATGCGTGAGTTGTAGTCACCAAGCATTAAAAATGTTAATTTATGCATAAAGTTGACAAATGTGATGGAAGTTTTAAAAGTTTTCCCCCATTTTCTAAACACAAGAATTTGTGACTGAAAAATGTAAGTATGTCCAAGATTTCAGATTTATTTATACAAAACTTGTTTAAACCCCATGAGGTTTATTTAATATCGATAAAACATTGATCTATCTTACCGTTTTAAACAATATTTCTTGGTCTTATTTAGTTTTACTACGAAAAAAATATTGTAAACAAAAAAGTCAACGTATTTTCTTTAATTGTGGGTAACATGGACAATGGAGTTTCAGTTAATCATACACCTAAAAATGCATTAATAATGTGAATTATTTCACTTCTATGTCTGACAGAGATGTTTTAAGCAGTATAATGTGGTCGAAGATGGTAAGCATACATACCACGGAATAAGAACTGTCTCTCAAGTAGGTGGTTGATAGTCATGGCATCGTTAGGTGTTTGACGATAGCTTTTCCATAACTCTCAAGTGGAAAAACTATCGTCAAACACCTAGGCTGCAGAACTAATACTCAAAAACCATAATTCAGTTTCTTAATGATATTTTTCCTACACGGAAGATTAGCTCGCAGTTTCTTTTTCAAAAGGTGCTTTCCAATATAAAAGTTGAATGCACAATCAACTGCGCTGACATTGCTTCACTTTAGCACTTTTTACATTTCTAGGGCCTCATTATCAAGCGCTAAAATAAATTTTACTACTTTATCGGCGTAATTAAAATATATCTTGAAAACTTTTCTATGGGATTATAGTAATTACAAGGGAGGTACCCTTGTAATTCCTCTACACGTAAAGTAGGGATGATTTCTTTTGCAAAATATTAAGCTTTAAAATAATAATTTTTGTTAAGGTCAAGTGTCTCTCTCCCTCTATCAGCTAAATGGTTCTTGTCGAATAGGTATGCTGAAAAAATCCAGCAATTAATTTCCCTAACGAAATTTGTAAGGAAAAATATCACAAGTAGGTAAGTAGGTTTTACAAGTTAACGAGTAATAGTCGATCAACTTAGCTTAACTAGAATATTCTTAGTATCAAACAACCCTATTTTAAGTTCGCATAATATTGACATAGACATCAATTGTGATATTATGGAACTACGAAACCCTACAGTGCGCGTGGCCGGACATGCACTTGACCGATTTTTTAAAAAATGTTTTTAGTTAGTACATACCCGAAAACTAGTCTTCTAAAAACCAAACAAAAGAGAACTCAAGAAACATAAAGAAAACAATAGGTAAGTAAGTATGCAGTTCATGGAATGGGGTGAATATTTTTTTAATTTGATATTACTCACTATTAATCTTAGAACTTATAGTTGATAGTGATGTCATTCAACACTCAAATGATTGTAGAATTTTTTGCCTTTATTTGATTTTTAAGAAATTATTTAATTAGTAAAAAAATGCAATTAAACTATTTCATTTTTTCCGCTCGCTTGTAGCTCAAAGTTTTTAAATAGCATTTCCCATGAAAATTAGCATGATTGAATATGCCAAATTGATTTAATTTGATAGATTTTTACATCAAAAAAGTAAAATAAATCCAGCCTAAATTACGTAATTCACCGTTTATGAAGATTTTCCGCTATCGAAATGAACGGGAGTCAATTTTACAAAAGTTCGCGTTTAACTTTGACAGGCCATGTAAACGCGATTATCTTAAATATTTTCTATACTATTGGACTTGTTACTTCTTTACTTTAAAATTGACCACGAAAGAACACGCTGAAATAAGTAAAATACTATTAGACTCATACATTAATACTCTGATATTGTCAAATATATGAAAAAGTGTGTGTAAAGTTACCCACGCTGACAGTACTAAAAGTTAATAATAAATTATTAAATATCTTTATTGTCCCGGAGTAAATGCGCGTAAACTAAAATCTGAAGAACACAATTTATCACTCTCCCATACACCCTTAACCCGACATCCGATCCTAAGCCTCTCTACAAAAAAGAAAAAAAATCTATCGAGCGCCCTCACCTTTTAAAAAACGAACATCAATTAAAACGACAAACAATTGAAACGCAGCGTAAACACAACTTTAGAGCCGTGGGGTGCTGGCTGGAGATAAAGCACGTTCGCGGGAAACTCACCCATTGGTCGATTATATCCGCAGCCACCCTTCTTTCAGCCAATAGGGAGCGAGCGTCGACACCCCCGGCGAATATGGGTGTGGAACGGATTGATTCTAAATTCGAATTTGAGCTGTTCTTTTTTAATGGACAAACACTAATACATTTTTTTTATTTAAAAATATGGTGTATGGCATAGTTTTTCACTATGTGACATACGTACATCCACACGCACTCTTATTTTAGGTGGGTATAAAAGTATAAAGCTTCGAGATAAGACAATAAACGTCTGAAGTAGGTATACCTACTATCTACTCTACTTACTACAAAGAAATTTTATCACCCACGCCACCACCGGCGGCGGCGGAGATGTAAGTAAGTACCTACTAGTACCTACTACCTACCTGCTGCTAATCTATCGATTGCCTAGTATTGCATACGGCGGCGGCGGAGATGTAAGTAAGTACCTACTAGTACCTACTACCTACCTGCTGCTAATCTATCGATTGCCTAGTATTGCATACGGCGGCGGCGGAGATGTAAGTAAGTACCTACTAGTACCTACTACCTACCTGCTGCTAATCTATCGATTGCCTAGTATTGCATACGGCGGCGGCGGAGATGTAAGGAAGTACCTACTAGTACCTACTACCTACCTGCTGCTAATCTATCGATTGCCTAGTATTGCATACGGCGGCGGCGGAGATGTAAGTAAGTACCTACTAGTACCTACTACCTACCTGCTGCTAATCTATCGATTGCCTAGTATTGCATATGGCGGCGGCGGAGATGTAAGGAAGTACCTACTAGTACCTACTACCTACCTGCTGCTAATCTATCGATTGCCTAGTATTGCATACGGCGGCGGCGGAGATGTAAGTAAGTACCTACTAGTACCTACTACCTACCTGCTGCTAATCTATCGATTGCCTAGTATTGCATATGGCGGCGGCGGAGATGTAAGGAAGTACCTACTAGTACCTACTACCTACCTGCTGCTAATCTATCGATTGCCTAGTATTGCATACGGCGGCGGCGGAGATGTAAGTAAGTACCTACTAGTACCTACTACCTACCTGCTGCTAATCTATCGATTGCCTAGTATTGCATACGGCGGCGGCGGAGATGTAAGTAAGTACCTACTAGTACCTACTACCTACCTGCTGCTAATCTATCGATTGCCTAGTATTGCATATGGCGGCGGCGGAGATGTAAGGAAGTACCTACTAGTACCTACTACCTACCTGCTGCTAATCTATCGATTGCCTAGTATTGCATACGGCGGCGGCGGAGATGTAAGTAAGTACCTACTAGTACCTACTACCTACCTGCTGCTAATCTATCGATTGCCTAGTATTGCATACGGCGGCGGCGGAGATGTAAGTAAGTACCTACTAGTACCTACTACCTACCTGCTGCTAATCTATCGATTGCCTAGTATTGCATACGGCGGCGGCGGAGATGTAAGTAAGTACCTACTAGTACCTACTACCTACCTGCTGCTAATCTATCGATTGCCTAGTATTGCATACGGCGGCGGCGGAGATGTAAGTAAGTACCTACTAGTACCTACTACCTACCTGCTGCTAATCTATCGATTGCCTAGTTTTGCATATGATACTATCTAAGGTGTACGAATGTGTGAAGAATATAATATTCTTCAAATTGTACGCATGAACTGTGCCAATGCCAAGTTAATCAATAATAAATGGCCAAGTGCGTGTCGTGCCACGCGCATTGTTAGGTTCCGTAGTTACATAGCATAATTTATGTGACTTTAAAACAGGGTCTCTTGTTTGATACTACGAACATATGAGTTAACTTATGTTAATTTAAATCCATGATACCCCACGATGAGAAAAATAATTCATCCCAACTTTAGGTGTAGGTTTTTCGAATTTTTATTCTCTACGACTTTCTTGGCATTATTAAACGCATATCTATACCAAATTACAGCTTTCTAGTACTTAAAGTTTTTAAGCAAAACCGCAGACGTGCAGACAGACAAACAGACGGACATGACGAAACTATAAGGGTTCCTTGTCTACTACGTAACCCTAAAAACATGATATACCTAGTTCATACCTTATTATAAAATAACTAGCTGTGCGTTGTGGTTTCAACCGCGTACCTATTGATGAAAAATAGTACAGTAATGACTCATTACTATTTTTCATGACGATAATGATAAAATCCTATGAAATTAGGGCCACGAATTCTGTGGATAAAATATAGCCTGTGTGTCTCCACGGTCTTAGCTATATCTACGCCAAATTTCATAGCAATCGTATCATATTCATATTCATATCATTTATTGCGTCATATGTAGGTACATCCGGTATCAGCCGTTTAGTCGTCAAAAAGTAACAAACAGATATAGAGGGAAGTGACCTAATGTTGTTTTTGATAAATGTAAACATACTTAATATTAATTACAGTTTAAAAAACTAAAAAAACACGTTTCAAATTATTGTATTGTCATCAGTCCTCGATAAGTATACAAAGTTTGAATGAAATCTGACCGTTTGAAGTGGGTCAAAATCAAGTCCAAAGGTTACAAACAAACAAACAAACGTGCGTACCTACTTATAAGTGAAGCTAATAAAAGCGTGTTAAAATGAATCATACAATTAATAACATCATACTCATGCAATTAATAACATCATACTTTTGAATATGCTCTTTATGTTAGAGAAAATAGCCGAACTAAGCTTTTTGTTATAGGTTAAGTGAAAAAAAATATGTAGGTAAAGTTATTTTTAATCGACTTAAAAAAAAGGAGATTATCAATTTATTATGTACCTATGTATGTAATATTGTTAGAATTGAACAATTTTCACATACCTACCTGTGTTAGTCTATGTGGGCTTCTAAGCACGTGTGCCGAATTTCCTAAGTGTATGTATGTTTGTCCACGTATTACGCAAAAACTAGAATTCGTATTGCAAAAAATCTTGTCTCTCGTGTCTTCTTGAACGCATCGCTACTCGCAGGATTGTATAAATTATCACATATCAAAATTGGCTCGTTTCCACTTTGTTGTGTTGTGTTTCATTCTTCTAGTTGTACAAAAATGAGATAACAACGATCTCGAGCCAACTTTGCTTTGCTATAAGAAATGAGAGTATATAAACTCCCAGGTTGATGGTCTACACTACATTATTATGGTTAGGTACTACTCGGATCGGTGGAGATCTTCCAAAGTTAACTTTGTATTTAAAAGGATCGTTAAGTGTGCAAGCGTTAATAATAGGATCTTGGATTATAGCAACTTTATAAAAAGTAATTTTTTCTCCTGAAGTTTATTTTAAAGCAAAAAGGGACCTGCACAAGTTCAATCATTACTTACCAAATGCAGTAATAATAAATAATAATAAGTTCTGTTAATAAATCAGAAATAAAATCATTTTATGTATCTGACAATCATAATAAAAATAACCGTTTACATAAGCAAGCGTCGTTATAGGTACCATAGACATTATAGATGAGAATACCGCTCCGAACAGCCAGTACGTGCGGCTGAATAATCGAACCTCCTTTGTCTACGCCGATCGATGACGAAAACACGTTAATTATGACACTTCGTTTTTTATTGGGTTTTTTAATGTTGCGCTTGTAACGTGTTATCCCGTTTTATACGTTTGAACTCTTTTAACGGGCTATAAAAAAGGGCTAAGTGTGATACAAAAATTGTTAAAAGACAAGCGCCTTTACCCTACTTCTCAAAGGAAGGATGGAATGCTAATGTTTTAAGTGAGAAAGTTTGTATTTCCATTATTATCTCTTAAAGCCTAAACTAAATGGTCGTTTAAATTATCGGTGTCGCCCGAATGTCATAGCATAGGGATATTCTACGCAGGTACTTTATTATGGTCAGTCAAAAGAAAAGTTGCCTGTGACTTAATAATCTAAGAGAGATTAGCGGGCTACTTTTTAAAAATAAATTTTTAACACTGTCCGTAAAAAGAAAAACTTTTTATCATTTCCATTATGTATACTTAGATATACTTAGGTATCGAGTTTTGGCGGGAACGTCATCGAAACATGTTGTTGCTTTGTTTTATTTTCCTAAACTTGTGTTATTTTGAATATTAATGCGATAAAAATGGTGGTGTTTTATTCATTAAGTGTCCGATCAAATACATGAGTGTGGGCAAGTGAAATGAAGCAGTGAAACGTGTCATTTTACGTTGTCGACAAAATTTCATAGAAGCTTCTAGTAAAGTCGCCACCACTTTACTGAAGCAGGACTCGACTTATAAATTGACTGTATACGTGACTTAGATTGTGACTAGAACATTTACAGCTTGTTTTATTCAAGAAACTTGAAAAAATCCTAATACTTGACACTGGCAAATGCTTTAATGCGGGTCCAATACAAAAAAGAAGAAGATATAGGTATGCCTAGCTACCTAAGTTAACCGTTAACAACCTCTATGTTCACTAACACTAAACCAAATCTGTTAATAGATAAATAAATTAGCACTTTATTCTAATACATAAAAACACAATTTAACTAAGTAGGTACCTACTCCCTGACAATTCTTTTTTTGGTAAAATCTTGCGCTGGTTTTGCTAGCTAAAATCATGCTTTTTGATCAAGATTGAAGGCTTACAGAGATAAGTATTGTTGTAGCGTTAGACTTTGTAGAGTTAGCGGCTTGGCTCTTCAGATCTCATCTGATATCTTTTTGTCAGTGAAAGTGGCATGACAATGCGAGACATGGCAACCAATTTTATATGAAATGTTTTTGGTGGGATCATTATTTCAGATACAGATACAATATACAATATAAAGAATATTCTCGCTCGCATATCGAAACGGAAAAATGCATTTATTACCTAAACATTTATATACCTAAGGAAGTGCATATCAAGATTTGGTATCAGCGGTGAATGAAAAAAAAAAACACGTTTTTCGTTGTTTTTCAAAAACTTTTCTTTTTTGTTGTTCACCGGGATTACTCCTTTTCTTTATTTATGACTGAGTTTCAAACAAACTTCACACTTAAATAATTTTAAAGTTTAAAAAACTGAAACAACCGACTTCAAAGTACGTTATTTCGTTTACTTGTAATACACATATGTAAGGATAATTATTAAACAAGGCGCTCAAGCGTTCGGGCAACAAACCGAAGTACCTACTTAACTCTATTTTCTCCTTATACACATTGGATGAGGTTTAAGTAGGTTTTACTTTTCAAGCTCAATAAATCTCTCACGATTGTAAACTTTTTTAAAGACCTCTATTCACCCGCTCGTTTTTTTTTTTTCAAGAATGACATTTGTCACTGAATATCAAATGCTTCGTCGTCGCAGATTAGAAAATGTGCAGATTTTTATACGAAAAACCTCAACATTTGACACTTTTGCAAAGAAAAACGTGTCAGTGGAACTCTGCGATTCTATAATCTGAATACAATGAAAATATTTTTACTTTTACAGATTATTCAAAAAGTAATAAAGCAATAATTCTTAAATAATTATGGGACCAACTTGGGAGCTTTCTCTAGATACATCAATTTAAGAAACATAAAAATTGGTTCTCGAATGACGGAGTAATTCGTGTTCATACATAAAAAATATACATACGGTACGAATTGATAACCTCCTCCTTTTTCGAAGTCAGTTAAAAATAATCTAAGCTTCCGTAACTTCAAACATATGATATACTCGTACCTACGAACACCAGTGAGCGAGCTCATTGCTCACTGACTTATCGCGTATAGGTATTTTACATGATTTTATGAGCTGACTTGTCTCATTTCAATGACTACTTAACCATCGCGAAAACCTTAGAAAATATTTCTGAGACAGCTCCTCAGAGTAATCGAATAATAAGTACGTGGACAAGTATCTATTCGTAGGTAGGTATGTAAGAATTTTCGAGGCTAGATTGAATAGATATATCGTCTAGATCGACAAGCTCCATCCTCATCGAACATCGTCGAAAATCGTAGAAGATCTATTTCATATATGTATTATAAAAAAATATAACATTTTTTTTAAATAAATTGAATTATATTTTTTATAAATTTATTTTCTAATAAATTCTTACTGTGGAACATTTTTAACAGTTCTATGGCGTCATTCTATTGAACAAATGAGTGTTACCGATATTTGTTTTATTCCCGGTGACGAGCTATTCACTAGTGTAAAATGTTTACTTACATCGATACCTAGACATTGTAAAAACACCCGACTCCGATCACATCGTGTCGGCAGATGAGTCATCTGTTGAAGACCTGGTGACCTACTGGCAATGACACGATTCGCTTTCGGCTGACGAAGTGATATGCAGTGTCAGTTCTAATGTTAGGTAGGTATATGTATATATTTAAATACATATATATGTACTTACTTACTTATGTCGCCGCCGGCCTTGGTATTGAATTAGCCCGACAGTAGAACGTCTTGGCGAAGCGGGACGAACATAAACTAAACATCGAACGAACGTTCCAAGCGATGTGAGAGGGCTTTGCCTTTAGCTCTTGCGTTGACTAGCCGCTTCGAAAGAGATTGTCGTATCTGCCCAGACATAGAATTTAATGCCTGGGAGGCCAGCCGGACACGTGAATATATTTATTCGTCCACAAAACAGCACACACTATTCGAAAAACACAACCCTCGTTCTAGGATAGTCGGGTAAAAAAATGCTCAACGCAGCGGTACACGCATCTACAAATTACATGTATAATCTCATATTCATTTATCAAAACGCATTCTCATTCTAAAGAACTCATTCAGCAACAAGCGTTCGACATTCAAACTGACAGATAATAAATCAGGCTCCGACAAAAGAGGCCGGATCACTGCTGATTGTCTATGGTACGTGAGGCTGTAAGCGCGAGGCGAATTATTGGTTCCCGGCGTAGTAGGTGCGACCTAAATGTGGGTCTGTAGTTTTTCTGGCGACGACCGATGTCGAGACGCGAATTACGGTTAATATTTTGTAAACATTTATTTGGACATCTTTTATATATTATTTGATTTCCTTTGATTGGAATTTTATGGAGTGTACAATAAAGTGTTTGTTTATCTATATTTCTGATCGATTAAGTAAGTATTTAATGTATTTGCGCTTCTATGTGCGCTACTCTGATCGATAGGCGGCGTTTACATCTCCACGAAGCTTATCTTCAAAGGGCTTACTCTCATCTCATATAGCGGTGCGACGTAGGCTCGGCTCGCGCACGGTTTTATCGAATTTTTAAAATATTGTATGGGATATACGCGCAGTAATAATGCACGGCTTGCAAGAATGACGTAACCTGTGTTAGTGAAGTTCGCACGTAGCTGTGAATGTTCTTACATTTTATTTAGAGTTGCAACGGTAAGCCATTGTTTTTGTAAGAGCAGCTCGAGGCGGTGCGGGGTGAGGGGGGGGAGGGGGGGAGGCGGGGCGAGGGGCGTATCTATCTCATCTCCTCCCATCGCTGATCTAGATTGATACACTGAGTGTCGTGTCGATGTTTTGGGACTCGTTAAAAATGCATATTCCATCCACCTACTCGGCAAAACAGTGATTGATACCAACATGAGGTAAACACGCGAAATGTAGCATTTTCTGCTCCGTATAAAACCTAAAATAAATAACTGAAAATCTGTCTTTAAAAGTTGACTTATTTAATCATTAAAAGTTGGATAACATTTTTATATCCCCGTATGAAAAAATGTTATCAACTTCTGCACAGTCGTTTCTCTACCAGCTCCAAGTACCACGTGATAATGTTTTTCATTGCCTGCTCAAAGACAGGGGTGTCTATTGTCACATCACAACCGACGAAGAAAACGGGGAACATACATACAAACAGAATAAAAAGCTCTATTTTACGTCAAAGAAATAAGAAAACATATATTTTGAATTAGAGATCCGTGATGTGGACTAAAGAAGAAATATTAAAAGTAAAAAAAGCCGGACAAGAGCGAGTCAGACTCGCCCACCGAGGGTTCCATACAAACTAATAGATGAAAGGGGGAAATTATATATTTTTTCTTTCATAAAACTAAAAATATACATCGTAAAAATATTTAAAAACCTGTTTTAGCTTATGCTAATGAAGCTCTTTCATTAGATACCCCACATGATACGGTTAAAGAACTTTAAAATTTGGACCCTCATTCCTTGCATAAAGACACTTTTTTTTTGTGATTAAATTAAAAATGTCCAGTTTTCTGTTTTTTTTCTATATGTGTACTCTAACACAATGCTTCTTGCCAAATGTCATAGTTCTAGGTCAACGGGAAGTACCCCATAGGTTTTGATTCCCTTGTGATTGTCGAAATGTGCATTTTTACGACATATTCGGCTGTAACTTTTTTTTAACGAAAACTGAGAAAAATTATTTTTCTTTCTTCAGCAAGATACTACGGACCTGCGTATATGGTTTTGATTTCAACACGATACCTTCACGTGTTGCCGAGATAAAGGTCTTGACACCTCCGGGTGTCAGACGGACAGACGGACAGACAGCAAAGTGATCCTATAAGGGTTCCGTTTTTTTCTTTTGAGGTACGGAACCTTAAAAATTGCTTATTACTCCCGGGCGGCACCTTTGAGAGGCGGCAGAATTACGCAATAAATAATAATAATATCTTTTTTTTTTTTTTTTTTTTATTAACAAATTTATTCTCCACAGACTCCAGGGTCCGTGCCTTTTATGAACTAATATATGCATTTATAACTACTTACATTTTTTTTTTCAAGTTATGCAAGAGGAAGACAAAATTTTAATTTACACTTAACTAACATGCATGCGTGTATACGCCGAGCAGTCCAGCTCCCGCAAGCAGCACCCGTTCACGAGTTGACGCATGTGCCAGCCATCGCTCTCCTCAACCATGTTTGAGGGAAGAGGGCGACCCGCCACACACAGCCGCCGCAAGAAGAAGCTTTTTAGTGAGCGTGAGTGCTCTGAGTATACACGCTTTCTTATTATTATTAAAATAACACAACGGGGACAAATAATACATACAAGAATTTACAAAATTAGGGACAGACAACTAAAGAATAAAAATAACCTAACACCTAACACTTTTTTTTATTTTTATAACAAACAGCGAAACTTTCCATTCAGGGCCTCCACTACCGCCGTGTTGCGATCTTTGATAGCCATTTTGAGGTTGTAGTCTAAAATGGTCCTTGGTGTAGCTGCCATTGCCCGCCGCACAAAACGGCTGATGGCATCTCCTTCATCATCGGTGTAGTAAGTGAAGGTCCCGGTGTGCCTCGAGACTGCCACGACTGCATGCGAGACGCTGTCATGTAGCTGCAGTTTGCCTTTGGTCTTGATGACGATGACCGACTCGTACGTCAAACCTTGAGCTTCATGGATGGTGAGGATTCGTGACCCTGTACCTCCCCCGTAACCCTGGTTGCTAAGGGTTAACTTTTCTTCTTGAGTGTGGACCAAGAAAAAAGTTTTAGATTAGGCGGCTTTGGGTATTTGGGAACCCGTGAACCTTCTCTGCTCTAGTGACTGGATGTGGGCGACTGAGGAATATATTCCTGAATATATTTCTCTCAGCGCATATGCGACGTCCATTGGATTGCGATGCGTGCATAACAATTCCTGGCATGCGTGCATAACAATAATATCTTGTAAATTTTGGAATCATTTCATTTTTCTGTCGCACCTACGATTCGGACCGTTTAAAATGAGTACTGAAATTTCCATTACATAGACTGTGACGAAATCGGGGGAATTTTCTTTCAACAAGTTTTATATTAAATTAAAGTTTATATAACATAAAGTTCATATAACAAGTAAGTTTCCATTGTAATTTTCATTTTATGTTTCAATAAAAATATGGGACTCTCCGATCAGGGTCTGCATGCGAGAGACTTGCAGCCTTACATTAACATTGGTTGATAATTAAACTATTTGTTTTATTTTACTATATGTATTATGTTAAAATATATTTAGTATCTATGTGTAGGTATTTTATATATTGTATTCAACTAAGTATGTTTTATTATAATGATTATAATATATTATTTAAATAACAATTACTTTATTTATAATAAGAAAAAAAACATCATAAAAATATAAATATTAATAGTATCTATCGATCTAGTTCTAATTGGAAGTTGATTTGCGTTATTCAGTTCGCTAATAACTTAAACTTGTAGATCGTCAAGGTACAATCATAAGTGTCCTATACCTGTTATATTAATGTAATTGTGTACGTGTACGTGTACATGTACGTGCGCGTGTAAGATTTTTTGAAATATTTTTTATTTGTAACCTGTACAATACCCAATAATGCCACTATGACTGTTCTTGCTGGAAAGTTCTTTAGAATGATTGTACATTAATAGTCTTTTTTTATTTATTTAGATAATACCTAAATAAGAGGGCGGCAAAATTTTCTTCCGCCCCGGTTGGCTGATACCCACGCCACGCCACTGAGTGTGGGGTAGGTCGGTGTAAGACAGTAGATAAGTTGGCGCGGACATAAAATAGGAAGTAATAGGCACTCGCAGCGGTGAGGGAGGATTTTACACTGCACCTATTGATGTGTAATTGTAAAAACGTATTTCCAACAATAACTCAACATTTGAATCAAGGTCGTATGTCACAAGGAAACGAAACATATTATGCAAACGTTTATCTATATCGAGGGCATTAACAATGTGCGCATGCAACCTTTACGCGTTATACCTACATGTGGCCACAAAGGCGCATGGCGCGAAAGCTGACCGCGCGAATCTTTCACATTGATTTCAAACGCGGAACACTTTTTGCAGCCACTTTGAAATCTTGCAATTGTTTTAAATATATCGCTCTTTGTGGCCAGTCTTAATTCTTATTGACAGTTGACGAGATTTACGCGCACTCGACGGCCGCGATTTTGCTTTTTTATTTCAAACTAATTAAATTGTTTTTAAGTGTATTTTGGCAAGGGCCGTTAATTGTGTATTTTCTGTGATATATTGTGATTTTCGTGATTAAGACACAAGAATATCAATATGAAAAGCGAAAAGAATGGAGGTAAGCCTTGTTATAAAGAAACAAAGGGAAAACAATTATGACTCATTTATCTATAGAACTACAAAGCCTCTACCTACAGTATCTACAGTATCACCAAGTCACTAAACTAGATCAAAATCGATCAAACCGTTTGAGAACTACGATGCTACAGACAGATAGATACATAAATAGAAAAAAGTAATAAAAAAAAAAAGATTTCAAAACGATCCAATGATTTGAAAAGGAAGAAATAACAACAGTAGTTACATAATATTGAAAAATTTAATCAAAACTGCGTCTAGCGAATAATTTAGCTTAACTTAACTTTTTCGAAACTATTGAACCGATTTTGATGATATTTTATGGGACTTATCTGAAAATATATACTTTCAAACATTTTTATGCGGTAAGGGGAACAAACATAAAAAATACAACCGAAATGAGAACCTTAGAAGTCGGTTAAAATACAGATGAATTGTGATATTATTTTTGCCGACTTCAAATAGGAGGTTCTCTATTAGGTACAATTTTATTTTTACATATTTCGTGGGTTTGTTCTCCGATATCTAAATAAAAAAAAATAAAAAACGGCCAAGTGCGAGTCGGACTCGCGCACGAATGGTTCCATACCATTATCTATAAATACAGCAAAAAAAATACGTTTGTTGTAGTTGTATGGGAATTAAATAAATATTAAATATTAATTTTATTTTATTTTAATTATTTATTTTTAAAGTGAATAGTAGATAATAACTAATAACTCAATATTCAGTAAATGTTTCAAGCGTCTACCTGTTCCTGTTATCAATATCGAGCAAAAACGAGCAAAAAAATCACGTTTGTTCTATGGGACCCACCTTAAATATTTATTTTATTCTGTTTTCAGTATTTGTTGTTATAGCGGCAACAGAAATACATCATCTGTAAAAATTTCAACTTTTCAACTATCACGGTTCATGAGATACATAAAACTGGCCTGGTGACAGACGGACCGACGGACGGACGGACGAACGGACGGACGGACAGACAGCGGAGTCTCAGTAATAGGGTCCCGTTTTACCCTTTGGGTACGGAACCCAAAAAAATATAGTATCTCGTGTGTGGTGTTCGTATCAATTTCATCAACTACGGTTTATTATTATATTTTTGGATTTCCTTACTGAGGGTCCAGGAGCGTATTCGTGAGGCGGCTACGGGGTCTGTCTGTTTGTCCTACACTTAAACGGCTGCATCTTTTGAACGGTATTAGATATAAGTCTCAAAATTGGTAAGATTGTAGGGTTTACTTTGATATAAATCAACAAATACTAAAAACTGGTCAAGTTCAAGACAATCTTGTGTAAATAATTATTGATAAAAAGGGAAATTATTGTGCGAGATAAAACCTTCTTGTTGATTCCATAAAAAAAAAAAGAAACGAAAAATGACAAGGGAAAGTTTTTTTTGACAGACTGTGGTCCTGTGACATAAACTTAAAACTGAGGTCTGTAGCTTGTAACACTTATTTAGGAATAATGTATTATTTATTTAGTATTTCAGGTTATTCCTACTGTGGAAAATATGTGAAATTACATATATTCTCAGATATAAAGCACATTTTGTTGAGTAATTAGCTGCGGCGCCAGTATGTCATGTTTGTGTCATGTATACAGAAGCTTCGGTATACGAGAGAAACTCGTACATTGCCGGATTTATTTTAAAGACTTGCAAAAGCTTCCAAAGCGCAAATAGCGGCCCTTTTATGTAATAAAATCTAACCAAACACATTACCAGCGATATTTGCATATAATTAAGAGAAAAGTGGCCCTGCTGTATGCAGGTGGTCAATAATTATTCATTTTTAACAATTTAAGCAATTTAAAATCTTAACCGTTTTTACTAAGGCTTGAATTTGAAGTAACACCTGTGCACCTGCAACACAATGTTGCTATTAATACTCTGAGCTTTAATACGTTGTAGGAGGGCTTAAATTGTTTTAATCTCCTATTGAACATTCAGTGTGTTGTCTCGCGAACAATTTCTTCCCATTAGCGCTGCCATCAGGAATGGTAATTATTGAATTGCTCTAGGGTTCCGCCTATTTTGTGTGAAACAGAAAACTTAATATTACGATTTTAAAGTATCAGGAAAAAAATATGACCCTAAAAGGTTACATGTTTTTGTATTGTTTTGTAATAATAATTTGTGATGGTTTTTGTATGTACAAGTTAGCAATGAGACTATTGCCAAAGAATTAGTCAGAATTTGAATATGGAAAAGGTTACATGAGGGTTTAGTTTGTACTTACGTTGTCGTGTACGCAATTATGGAGGTGCTACTTACTGTAAAGGGCAAAAAAGGGGAAAATAAAAGATATGATTCTATGGAAAATTACGATATGTACCTATGTATAGGTACTACATACCTCGATTTTTACCCGACTTCGTAAGAAAGAGGGTTATTTACACAGATATCTATATAAATACTGTTCTCTAGTTACTCTGTCTCTCTGTCTGTTTATTTCCATTTCACGACTAAATGACTGAATCATATTATTATGAATTTGGCACAGACATAGCTTCAAACCTGGAGACAGACATAGATCATCATCATCATCGCAGTTTTTCATCACTACGCAGATGAAACCGCGGAGCGCAGTTAGTGTTGTATAAATCTTTTTTGGCTCTTGAGCTAAGAGAGACCTTATTTGTGCTTATCAAACACTGCCCTAACTATTATCAACACTCCTATCAGGTTTCCTACGGAACCAACATTCCCATACGATATAAGAGAACAAAAATTCTCACTTTGTATTGACTTGTCAAACAGCGCGCGAGACGGTAGCCATCTTGTCCAGTAGACAAACAAAAATAAAAAAGTATGAAAGAAAAATGGCCGACAGTGGGACCTCCTTTCTGAGAAGTTTGTATTTTTTTCTTTTTATCAGTGGTCTGTAAACTAGATGATCCAGTTTTGAACCTGTTTCTTAGACTAATGATTGACTATCCATTTAGAGTATTTTAGAGCCTGGTAATACGTTCGTAACAGCTCTATCTTTCATATTCCAATAACATTAACCTCAAGTATTTTTTAAGTGTTGCTTAGCTCCAGACAGACATTTTTGAGCTCTTTTTACCGATTTCAAAAAGAAGGAGGTTATCAATTCGGCTGTATTTTTTCTTGTGCTTTACCGTATAATTCTATCATTTATAAACCGATTTGAATGAATAGGTACTTTTAGATTAGTCCCTTAAAGATTAAATTTAGGTTTTTCAGTTTATTAAACGGTAACTATTCATTTTTATACTTTTGAATGTTTTTAATCCAAAATAGGCCTAGTTTGATCGTAAATCGCCTGGCGGTAAGCAAAGATTTGTTGTGATTTTATTTCAACTTGTTTTATTATTTTATTACCCACAACTTATATATATACCTAAAATAGACAATAGACATACAATTTATTGTAAAAAACAAAACATATGTACATAAAACCAAACGAGAAACATACAAACAACAAGTACCTATCTATATTAAAAGAAAAACAAAACCCCCGACTGCAGATAAGCAGTTTATGCAGTCTAACTTACGATTTCGTTACCCTTGATGCGCTGTTGAATGTAAGTTACTTGTGAGAAAGTACCTATACGTAAAATCACTGTAAAATATTGTAAATGCGCATGCATTAAAATAATTCTAGTAAAATCACTTGCTTATTACGAAAAAGTTCGTTGGAGGTTACGAAAACACGCATTTTTTTATTTTTGCGAGACATACCTATGTATTACAAAAAATATAGGTAGGTACTTAGCTTATGACACTCAAGGCGTGAAGATGAATCTAACGACATCTCACACGTCAAAATCGGTTAAACAATTTAGGCTGTAGGCTGATCACATAGAAACATACATAGATACATACCCACACTGCACATATATATAAGTATACAAACATACACACACTCGAAAAACATAAGGAGGGTTATGTTTTCAAGTGTATGTATGTTACGTAGTCGGGTAAAAACGAAAATATTACAGTTTTTTGTCACAGCCCGGCCCCAGCTCAGCAAAGTGCTAGGTGTAGTATAGTAGGTATATCTATCCATATAATGCAATATGTATATCATCGAGTTCCTTGCCTTTGTAACTTTATATTGAATCCCTTGATGACTATAATATGGTCGAACAGACTAGGTATAATATAACCAAATAATACACCAAATACTTGACTTAGTAAGGACATTGCTAACATTACGAAAAGGAATCCGTTATTCCATGGCTCTCTACTGCTAAGCATCTTGATAAATACTTATAACTCTGAGATTCCCTAACTATCTTTTAATATAAATAATAATAATGAACTGGATACATACCAGTGAGAGCTGTTATTATTGAAGCTCTCATTGTTTGCCAGTTCACCATTATCATTTACATTATAAGTAAGACAGGCAAGGAAGCCCACAATTCAAAGTCTTATTTAAATCTAAATTATGAATGAAATGTTCATATTATTAGTACTTATGTTTATGTAATGACCGTTCTAAGTACCTACGTTTTATAGCGATTTTTTTTTCTATATATTGTAATTTTGTTAACTAAATTCTGTATAGCCGAAATTTAGGAAAATTACGAAAAATTGATTTTATTACGAAAAATTGGGACCCCGTTGAAGTCTTTTGTTCGATAAAAAAATGTACATAAATGAGGAAAGTAAATGTATGTTTAAAAACTTAAAATTAAAATAATAATAATACAAAATTAAGTCGAGTTACAGATGCATGCTGTTAAATAGTGTATTTTCATCATGCACGTATATCTACGAGTAACCAAAGAATACAATAAATTAAAGAAGAATGACAAACATATCAATGACTTAATTTTAGAAAAAAAGAACTCCAGTTTAAAAATCTAATGCATATATTCAAGTTTAGTTAAGAAAAAAAAATAGAAACTCGTTCAAAAATCTTCAAACGTCACGTACTAAAACGATCTGTAAAGATTTGGCGGGAAACGGAACGTGAGGGCGGCCAACATGGCGGGCGTTTTTGACATTTTTTCTTTTTATTTGTTGTGTTTGGATCTATATTTGTTTTTATTGCACCGGTGTGCATTATAGTAGTCACGGATTCGCCATTAGGTAGGATTATAGTGTAAACTAGAAGAATTTGTTGCAAGCCGCGTAAAATATAGCACGTGAGAGTATGCTAGACAGGATTTGATGTATTTTTACACGACGTAATTGCGTCGTAAGATAGTAATGGTGAATATAGTGTATTTTGACTGACCCGTGGTAGTTTGTCCGCCTGCTGAACTGTAAATCGTAGGTTTGATCCCCACCCAGGGCAAACATTTGTGTGATTGATCATGAATGTTTGTTCTGTGTCTAGGTGTTTTTATGTATCATATGTATATATTTATCGTTGTTTGTAAAACTAGAAAACAACATCACAAATATTCGTTTTTTTTTTTATTTGACTCAAGTTAATTTTCATACATAAAAATTATTATCGCAAAATTGATTTTTATGTATGAAAATGAAGGTGTCAGGTAGGATATGAGGAACATACGAGCCCGGCTATGAAGCTGGCTATGAAAATAATAATAGAATCAATAATAATAGAATAGAAAGAAGTCGACGATGAAGGAGATGCCATCAGCCGTTTTGTGCGGCGGGCGACGGCAGCCATACCAAATACCATTTTAGATTACAATCTCAAAATGGCTATCAAAGATCGAAACGCGACGGTAGTGGAGGCCCTGAATGCAAAGTTTCGGTGTACGTTGTAAAAAAAAAAAAGTTCTTATGTTGTCCCTTAAATAGTAGTAGGAAAGCGTGTGGACCCAGAGCACTCACGCTCGCTTACAGGCTTCTTCTTGCGGCGGCGTCGTGTGGCGGGTCGCCCTCTTCCCTCAAATATGGTTGAGGAGAGCGATGGCTGGCACATGCGTCAACTCGTGAAGGAGCTGGACTGCTCGGCGTACACACGCATGCATGTGCATGTTACTTAAGTATTAACAGTTATTAGTTAAGTATTAACGTCTTCCTCTTGTACTCTAGTTAAAAAAAAATTAAAGTTAGCTAAAAAAAAATGTATTAGTTTATAAAAGGTATGGACCCTGGAGTCTGTGGTGCTCGAATTTTTTTAAATAAAAAAAAATAAAAAAAATAATAGTAAGGTTATTTCTAAATAATTCCGACTAAATAGCGAAGCGATATTGTAACTTATCCAAAGTATTGCTTTACAACAATAGCACTAAATATTACTCAGGCTTGTAAATAAATCACTGAAAACTCAGTTCGACTAGTGTGAATTACACCTTGGGTCATATGGCTAAGTTTAGCTCGGTTCAATCAAGCGCGAGATATGATTTCGTTTAACAGTTCTGTATAATATAGGAACAGTTACTCGAAGTAACTATATGTTGTATCGAAGTTATTTGAAGAGGTTTAATGTCATTGAACAAAAGAATCAGAAATGATGATGATATACAACCTCTCTTACTCATTACTTGCTAGCAATACTTTAAAATTCATTGTACTCATCATTTTCAACTTTTACTATGGGACCAAACATCCAATTTTGAAACAATAAAAGTTGCCATGTGATGTTAAGCGTGGCACGCGCAAAGTAGGTTTCCGTAGTAGTGCATCATAATTTATGTGAACTTTACTACGGGACCCTAAAATACCAGTTCTTATTATTATTCTTATTCGAGGTGGGGGCGATGGGTCCTACACTGACGTCCCGCTTGGGGTGTGTTGTGCATTTCCCCCTACCTGTTGTGTATTACCATCCACCAGAGCCATCCCAACTCCTTGAAATATCGGAGCGAGGCTTTAGGCTGCTGGAACAACTGCTCCAGTGGTGAGGGTGTTCGTGATGGTAATGACGAAGACGATGAGGAAGCATGTTGTTGTGATGGTGACAAAACCGATAATGAGGCTGTTATTGACATTGAGGCTAAAGCGCATGCAGTCCTGTGGATTTTTTGGTATCTTCTGTGGCTTTGCAATGCCACAGCACCTGTTCTACGGTTTCCTTTTCTTTCAGACAGCCCCGACATAGAGGGCAAAAAAACAGTTGTTCCATACAAAAAAGTTAAAAGTCCAATTAATCGCGACTAAATGTAAAGCACAGTCACAGGTGACATTTTTCTCAAGTTTATATTAAATGTTATTGAAAATGATTATGATGAGCACAATGTTCCCTTAAGATGTTTCTAGTTCATAAAAAATAGGACAGTATACTGGACCAAAGAAAATTATATGATGGTAATAATATAATAACGTAATAATAACATTCGAACAAGTAAAATTTAATAAACCCCGGCATGAAAAAAACAATTGAAACGGTTTGGATGAAACACCCTCGATCACATCCCATTTAAAAAAAAAAAAAACCGGACAAGTGCGAGTCAGACTCAGACTCGCCCACCGAGGGTTCCGTACAAACTAGTAGATAAAAGGGGGAAATCATATATATACTGAAATAAACTGAAAAAAATACATCGTAAAAACATTTAAAAACCTGTTTTAGCAATGAAGCTCTTTCATATGACACCCCACATGATACGGTAAATTCACTTTAAAATTTGGACCCTCATTCCTTGCGGACTCTCATTCCTCATTGCTTGAGGGTAGATGGCGCGGCCGTCGAGTAAACATTACTCTTACGCGATTTTATTTGGATAAATATTTTAAGTGCTTATTCGACACTAATTCTTGTTGTAATAGTAATCTCGTTGCGTGATTTTTCGGTGACAGTGTTTGTGATCACAATTACTCGCTATATCTTGGAAAAATCTGAAATAACCTGTGACGTGAACAATTCACTTTCATTTTGTAAACAACTTAAATCAAGTGATCTATTTCGTTAAAATCAAGTGTAAAATCTATGACAATACGTGAAATATACTGTCGTGGTTATATAATATGTTTTAGTAACAGAATAAAATAATTAAATCTCATATATTTACATTGTTGTGATCAAAATTTAGTGTAGTGAGTCACCTATGATCTATGGACCAATAACAGTGCGGCATTACTAACGGCCGACGACGGCGGTACCGTACGTACTTAGCAAATAAGCACTGAACATTATTTTGTCATAATTTTGTCAAAGTGGCATGCAGAGATCGGTCACCTTACGTTCTGTGGACTCTTTTTCGAATTACTCGTAGTTTAGAATTAGTGACTTTTTTTTTTTTTTTTTTTTTTTGTAGTTTATTTTATTACAAAATACTTTACACTTGTTTTAAAACTGTTTTAAAATTATTATTTTTGATTATAAAGCCAGAGACATACATAACAAGTCTTTAAAGTAACTGCATTTAAGTTAAAATGAATTTCTTAGAAAATATTACTTTTCGGCGTAAGCGTACTACGTCTGACTCGATGAATCAGACGGACAGCGAAATACTATCACAAACTCCGGATAGATCTGTAAATAGCTTGCCAGATATTTCAGACGAAAGTTTGGAAGACAAAAATCTAAAGGATAAAATTGAGGCTCTTGAAATTCAATTACAAAGTGCACATGAGGAGATAGAATGTTTGTCAACGGAGAATCTGAACCTCAAACGTATTAATGAGGATTTACTAAATAAAAATGAATTGCTTAGGAAAAATTCTACTAGCCCGGCTAAGAAAAAGGTGACACCAAAAAAGAAGTCTGTCAAACGACAGGGACATATTGACTTGACGCATAACGCTGACATAGAGGAAGTTACGGGAAAAAACGTAGAACTATTACCAAAAGTACGAGATAAAAGTAACGAAATACCGAAACCTGACCCAAAACAAAAGGCATCAGGACTGAAGTCAATACTTACACCTAAAATTTGTATTCTAAGCTGTGATAAACGTAATAAGTTACTATCAATTGCGGAGGACACGTGGGGCAGCGTTAAAAACTTCTGCCACTATCTTCAGCCTCATGGAAATATAAACTCACTCTTCACGGGTATAGAGTTAAAAGTAGCAGATTTTACAATGAAAGATGTTTGCATAGTAATAATAGGAGAAGACGATTTTAAAACGACAAACAACTATTTTGACTTGGTCGTTATGATTAGAGAGACTTTACAGAAAGTCAATAATACAAATATAGTAATATGTCTACCTACATACAAGTACGGACAAATGACGGAACTTTATAATCGACGAGTAGAAAACTTCAACAATCTTTTATATCTCGACGCATTAACACATAACTACGCATATATATTTGACTCGAACAGGAAACTTAAATACGATCATACTATGTTCTCTAGGAATTCTGGTACAATCAACAAGCTTGGTATGCAGACAAATTTCAAGACATTAAAAAACTATTTCACTGGAATAGTAAAAAACAACGGAAATAATAATAATCAGGATGTTATCGAACCACTCAATAATAATATAAACAAATCCTCATTTTTTCGTGAATAATTACCTTCATATTCTACATCAAAATATTGCGGGTCTCATCAACAAGACAGACAGACTAGTAATTGCCCTGGATCAACTAGCAGAAAAGAGTATTATTTCAGATGTGTTGTGCATAACGGAGCATAATATAATGGCTGGTTTCGAGCAACATGTTTATGTTCCTAATTATACACTAGCTGCATCTTTCTGCAGAGACAGTACAAATAAAGGTGGTTCGTGTATCTTAGTGAGGAATGGACATGAATGGAGAGAGGTTCCGGAATTTAAAAAAAAAACACTGACCAGTGTATTTGAGTGTTGTGCCGTAGAATTGATTAGACATAAATTATTGATAATATGTTTATACAGAGTACCTAAAACATCAAATTTAAAAACTTTCTTATGTAAACTGGATAAAATATTGAGCATGACGAGTAACAAAAAATATGAACAAATCGTCATTGCTGGTGATTTTAACATTAATATATTAAAAGCATCTAATTTGACATCAGACTTCGAATCAATTCTAGGAAACCATAATTTTAAATTGGCGGTGAAACAACCGACTCGCTTTGCAAGCCAAACATGTATCGATAATATGGCATATAACTGTAAAAAGATTTGTAATACGGAAGTGCACGAATTAGATTTATCTGATCACAGTGCTTTAGTAATGAAGTTCCCAGTCCATAAAAACGCGCTTGTAACGGTCCAGAACTATCCGTTACTCACATGTAGTCAACATAACTCTAAATGTTCAAAATATGGAATAAAGATAACAAATAAACTTATCTCGTCTACATTAATTTATCTGTAATTATAAGTATTTCCCTTATTTTTAATTATTTATAGAATTTATTTTAAGATGCGTTATATAAAACATTAACAAAAGCCAAATAAGGCTATTTAGTCAGTCAAGGTTATATTTGAGGTCAATGGTTTATAATATTATTATGAATGTCTGTTTTGGAAACATAACACCAAATTTAATGGGAAGTATATTAACTCAATACTATTTACTGAAGCTACCTTCATTTAGTAATTAAATAAGTATTGGAGCATTTCGTTCTATATTTAGACTTGCACAAGCGTTTCATGGAAAGAAGGCTGCATTCTTGATAGTATGTGTACAAGTATGCAATTTGGTATACAGACGTCATGAGAATAGAGTTTAAAGTCCTTTGAATTAGTTGAATAATTTAATGAGAAAATGTTGAGGGTAGATCCAAAAAATAGTTGTTATTGTCAGTTCCATATTTAGACTTGCACGATCGGTTCTTGGAAAAAGGCTAAGCGCCGGCGCACACTCCAGAAGTTAGATATTTAATTTTTATAAATTCATCGTATACGTGACGTCACGGTAAATTATTGTAAAGATTAAAATACATTTATTTATATCAAATTTACAATACTACTCTTTTAAGATAATTATATTATTATTTCTCGGAAATTCATACTTTCATGCAGTAATTCGGATATATCGACCATAGTTACCTAAATAGCTATACGGTCAAAGGAAGTGGTAAATAAATGAAAGGTTTCGGTTGTTAAAAGGGTTTTCGTATTACTAAGTAGTATTGCTAATTACGTTTGTATGTATGTTGAATTTAGGAATAGTTAATGGCGACGATGTTTTGGTCTACAGCACTTTGTCACCTTATTTATAACCGTTATTGTAGAACGTTCAAACCTACTTTGCTGGAATTTATCATGATATTGCTAAAAGTGAGTTATAATGGGGAGCGGTCATTTAAGTATTGTATGCCCAAAGATACAGATATTGATTACGGGTGACGGAAGCGTATTTTGTTATTTACTATGTTCGAATGGCGGTCATTTGCAATTTCGGTGTGTGTTTAGTTTGAGTGCGCGCGAAGCCTTAAGTCGGGACGAGTAGGCGTAGTTCTTGGTGGGGATTGATACGTAAAAGGAAATGATTCGGCTCTTTTCGATTCACTCGTTCTGGGTTCTGGTGCTCACTGGGCGCTAGGACTTCGTAGCTTTCGCGTTAGACGTTACTCTCGCTGGTTGCTCATTTGGGAAATAGAATTATTTTTGGTTTAACGATTGCGGGGAGTCTTCTCTTAAAACTTAAATTATTTTGAAGTGTTCTTTTACGTTAATTTCATTTGCTAACGTTCTACTTGAAAACGTTTTGTGTTAGATTATTATTTTACTTATTGTTAGAGATGATGCGGGGATAAATTATTGTGAGTGTGCGCGTCCTGTTTGGCCTGAGAGTTCGGAATGGAATTGTGTGCTGGTCCGGCTGATACCGAAAAGTAGATGCACGGATTGGTGTATGATTCTTGAGTATGAACCTCCGGTTAAACATGGCGTGGGTGTTTAGGGAAAGCAACTGCGGAGTCTTATTAATTATAACCCCAAAGTGGTTATTGCTAGTGTCGTATGTGCTTCAAACGCAAGTTGGAGACCATACGACGCTGTCCCCTTTTGTTACGTTTTGTTAGGCGGCTGGTTGTTTGAGACGCGACCAGGAGTAGAGGATTTGAGGTCTCTGGTCGGGGATTGGTTCTTTCTCGAATTCTGGCAGCATAGAAAGAAGTAGTGCGCGGATGGATTTCCACCAGAATTTTGGTTAGAATTGGTTCCTGACTGCCCTTCGCGTTGTAGGGTAATCTCCTTGTAACTATCGATGAAGTTGCTGGAGAGATTGTAGGGAGCCAGGGGCCAGTAGGTATTTCAGACTCGCCATCTAAACTGGTAGTATAGCTTAGTAGACGTGGAATCGGGCGTGAGGAAGCGTCTATAGCTTTGGAGCAGTTCCGTGTGAACCCGAGTTCACGGTGGGGTAGTGGTTAGATTTGTTATAATAGCTAGAAGATAGCTATTATTAACAAATACGTAGTTAGCTAGGGACGTAGTTCTTTTAATTCGTATTAGGAAGGGTTAAGTACACTCCACAAAGAAGAACACACACATCATCTCATTTACACAACTTCTGGAAACCCCTTGGAGTTCCAGAAGACATGCACAAAATTCAATTCTCTAATTTTGTCGGTAGGTCTTGTGATAGGCAGGGGGACCCTTGACTCTGAACAATACAATAAAATAAGGAGTTAAAATGGGTTCTTAACAATTAACGTTTCAGGTAGGATATTATCAGTTAAGTAGGTAGATTCTACTTATTCAACAAGGATCTCTAAAAGGTTTATGTTTTATTGGTGTTACTTCTACCAAAATGGATGAGTAAATTCTTCTTATGAACAGTATATTAGTGTTCTGAGCAATCAATTCAATAAGGAACACTTTATACCTTTAAATATTATAACCATTTTATCTTGACATCAGCGATCTGAACAACATCATACAATAAGGATCACTGAATTCAATAACCAGAGTTAAATTTAGATTAATTTGGCAAGCGAAACCCTACCCGTAATATTTAACACATTACGAATAAAAATGTAAGCATTGTTGTTTCATATATACTTCATTGGATGAACTACTCAAACTCCTTTGTGTTTCGGAAGTACCTACCTACTTCATGCTTGGTCTCTGATTTGACAATGGACGGAAGAATCTCGTTCATAATCTACCTATGCTCATTTAGTTCAGTGGAAGTATCAAACAACATAATGCAAATAGGAATTGTGTAATTTGCATGAAAAGCTAGATTTTGTTGTAAAAGTCGGGCAGTCTGAGATATGTCTGAGTTTATAATCACTACATTAAATTAAGGTTTAGATACACAAAAGCCTTTGGCCAGGATGTGCCAGTTCTACAGTAATTTCTATTACGGTGAGGAAAGACCAACCGTTTGTCTGATTAACCTTGTCGAGAGAGAGGTGTCAGCATTTTGAGTAGTCATTGCTGTATAACGCAGTGTTGAAGTGTATTTGTACCTATATGTTACATACATGCTACCGAGCTATATCAAAGACTGCCTCACTTATCAGGGTTAGATATAAATTCCCTGCGGGAGAACAACGTCGAAGAAGAAGAACATCTACTTAAGTACATTATACCTGATGTGGCGACTGATACTTGCCTGATGTTTAGCAAATCGTCTGGACAAACACATTCATCAAAAGTATACATCTATGATTTAAGATTAAGGATCCATCGCGGTAAATAAAGGGTTTCGCATGTAGGGAAATAATTATTGTAGGGATTATTCGATTCTTGTTGGCAGAATTGAAGAATCTCTGTAGGTCAAGATTAAGACCTACTGAAAGTATAAATAGTTGCTATAGACCTAGGTATTGGAACCAGGAAGTTCAACCTATAGGCAGGAACGTACCTAGGCAGTAAAGCCACTGTTGCATTGCTTAAGACTTCAACTAGATGTAGAATCAACCATCTCACCTTTTGCAATAACAAAGTAAACCACTTTGTTTCGATAGGATTTTCCATAGGTTTTGGGCCAACAGGAAAGCCTCCGATTCTACATTGCTGTTCTAAGCGGAATGGGTAGTTTTCCGATATAAACTTATTTCTATCTCGGCCTGACGTTATACTATACCAACACAGACATACTTGAAAGATTTTGTGTCCTCTTGTCTAGCTACATTATTAAGAAAGTAGGGAATTTTGACACACGTACAAGAAAGACTCATTTCCCATTTGCTAAACAGGGCCTCCTAAAGGATGTTAGTCCGGAGGTTTCTGATGGAGCCAGGGTGCTTAAAAGTCCAACCAGTCTCTGGTCGCAGCACATGGGGCGTTCCTAGTAGGTAACTGGTTGGTGTGACTGGTTTTTACCAACTAGTTGGTATAACTAGTTATTGCTAGCTGGTTTTCCTCGTGGTACGCAAGGGCGGAAGGCGGAGCCCTACCTCTTAGCTCCAAAATAAATCTTGACAGTATATTATTAATTTGTGACAAAATATGTAGAAGTAATCTCTCTGAACATAAGTCCATTCTATCATATATTGAGAAATAGGATTCCCACAACATAACCTTCCTATTTCAGTTAGGTAAAACTATCTTGGTTCCAAGTAAGGTCAGCTTCATGGTTATCAGTCGCTTAACATATTATAAAATCTACGGCACACTATAGTGAATTATTATATTTTATAACTTTTATTTATAATGTTGCAATTGAATGTCTCAATCACCAGTAACTAGGTAAACACAAATATTATCATATTAGGTAGGTTAATCCTTGTATTTTAACGATAAGTCAAATGTATTGATATAGGCTGGGTATCGACTCAAATTCCCCTTCTGCGGTTATTGCGTCACAACAAGTAGAAAGTCCTCCACTAGACGAATCACTGGCCATATAGTTAAGTATATTTAAGTTAATATAAGAGAAGATAAGGTAGGGCAGTAGGGCATATCTTAATTAATAATAGTAAATTACCAAATATGTTAAGGTGCATCAAGTTTGGTCGAGCATTTCTAAGAGGGTTAAGGGGGATTGTTTGGGGGGGGTACAAAAGGTATGCCGTGACACAGGATCTGAACTATTAAATTATTTCAAATTTAGAGACCTTTAGTTTATAGTTAAATATTCTCTGGTTTATTTTCTTATTCATCGCTACACATAATTGTCTATATTACATATCAACATATCTCTATTTACATATCAAGTATTATATATATTTTCTATTTACATCCTTCCTAGTTATGTAGTTAATTAAACGCCTTTTTAGGCAAAATGTTGCTTGTGAAATGGTACGAATGGGGATTTGAGTCGGGACTTGTAGGTCACTATATAACTATTCTAGGATTTAACTTACTACTTCAAATAGTCTGGCAATGTAAAAAAAAACGATTTTTAGCAAAATATATTTCTATCACTCACCTTCGGTCATAATATTGTATTTTAAAATATCAATTATTGTTAGAAATTTCTTTTATAAGGTTAACCCTAATTTACTGGTGAAGAGACAATCAGGTGTTACTTATTTTTGTTCAATCGAGTAGCTGTATTAATTAAAACAATACATTAAGTAGATTTAAGTCATATCCTGATAGTAAATTATTTGTAAATTGGTACAGACGGGTCAAGTAAGGTATTTAAAAATAAAATCATTGATTTCTAGACTTCATATCCTATAAAATTAGATTTAGGTTCTCATTGGATATTTTATTATAAACAAGCATATCAATATTTACAATTAAAATAATAGGTACTTACTTAGTACAAACATTTAGATAACTCAAGCAGTGTTGTAGTTTGTAAAACAAGTGAAATCTCTTATTAAATTTTATATCACAGGCACTATTATACACTGTTATCACTAACACATATAACTTGGTTACACTTAGTTATATAAGAAATGTGGTTTCATGTAGATTCATATTAAGTTATTTGATCCATTAACATTCATAGAATTAGCCTGTAGTTCATCGAAACAGTTGTCTTGAAACATAGCGGGCGGCCTCTCATGGGTTTGATGTAGCAATTCAATTGTTTCCTAAAACAAAACAAAAAATAAACTTAGTTAAAAGTCTATGAAGTAAACAGTCATACTATTTGGTTAGGTAGTTTTGTCATAATTGTGTTAGTAATCATCCTATTAAATTGTAATTAATATAATTGTAAATTATAAATAATAGTCACAATCAATGTGAGTGGCTGTCATTCGTATAGAGACTTAGTAACTTTTATTACACTAGAGGTGGGAAGTGCCAAGCATTGGCCTTAGAATAGCATAAATTGGTAGCTGTCTAATACAAACCTTAGGTTATTATATGTCACTATATCATATCCGAGCTAAGTGGTAAACAGTAGTTTTTCTGCCATAATATTCAGTTGATCGGTTTGCAATTGAGGTGACTTCTAGTTTTGGGTGTTCCGGGGGCGTAGATTTCTCTTTACTGTTATTTCATGTAGCTGCAACGAGAAAATATAGTTATGAAACCGATGTACAAGTATGGTAGAAGGTAAAGTAAAACCAATGCTTTATTTAAACGAACAATAACTTACCGTATACTAAAACATGTTATGTTTCAGAGTTGTTATTTATATGAAGATTAGCGGGCGTTGTTTTGGGCGTAGGTAATTCAACTTTCAGTAATCAAGTACCAAAAGGTTCAGGCTGGTCAGGAATTTGGTTGGAGAAGTTTATTTTGCATGGATCTTCTAACTACATGATGACCGTCTTACTAATAACATAATTATGTTTGTAATACTGAAATTTAGAACAACACGCCAGAACTACAAAATTAAATTGTTTAATGTAAAATTTCTGGTTGTTTGAAAATAGAATCCCGACAAGTTTACTGTAAACAATTAGGGACGCTTCACCAGAAATCGGAACCATTACTAGTAGCGGCCGAATCGATTATTCGAATAATTTGAATTTACTTTAAAAATGTAGTCATGACATTATTCGCATTTGTAACATTTTATCGGTTTATGGAGCCAACACAATTTGTATTTACAGTTCGGTAGAATTTCTAACCATCGGTGTATTTTGAGCTAGTAATTTTATTGTTGGGAGTACCAATTTATAACAACGGCATATCTTAATTATAATTTCTAAGGAAGTAGTTTTGATTGAGGTTGTTTTAGAAACAACAAGGTGATAAGCTATTATAAAATAAAAATAAAAAATAGCGTGAACCTATACTTAGTTAGTTATTGCTAATATTGTACTGTAACATTAAATATTCGATTAAGCAAAACATTCAGGGGTGTGTCACTAATTATTGTATGTTACATTGGCGTATCATGTATTATTGTTTTATCAAAAAATAGTTATTTTACGATTAGTTGAATCAATTTAGTTGAAAACTGGAAAGGAAATATAATTTCATGTGTTCGAATATTGGATTTTGAGTTGCGATTCGATTATTAAGTGTGTGATTCGATTGATAAGTGTGTTGGAATGACATTTCACTAAAGCTGTTTCGGAAATGAATGAACGATTTCACAGATTATGAATGACGAAAGTTTTGGTTTAAGTAATAATTTAAAATGGTATTAAAAGCTGAATGTGTATTTGTACATTCAGATTAAGTTTATAGGCCTTTATATATTACTAGAAAATATAGCACTTTATTTTCTATGAAATGAAATGTCATTCTTTCTATATTTTGAAAATTCCCGCGAGTATGTAGTTTGTTACATTTTAGATATCGTTCGTACATCTTTAGCATGACTGAATACTGGCTTTGGGGCACGGCGACGATATCAAATTGTTTTAGACTATCAAGTATTTTGAAGAATAATTATGTTAAATCTAATCGCTACAAATTAAATATAAATCTATATTTTTATTCATTAGTATAAAATGACAAACTCAGAACTTTTAAATCTTCTGCTATAAATTATGTTTCGGAATATGTCACAATCTATTGTAAAATGCTAGCGTGATATTTTAAATAATAGGCATAATAAAATGTTGTTCATACAAAATGTCCTACGGCAAAATGGCGGAACTATTGTATTTAAGCGATTATGCGATAACAGCGCCGCGTGCTGGGGTAGCTTATAGTGATTCATTTTAATATTCAGATAACTTGTAAACTAGGATAGTTAATATGTTTTATAACAAAGGATAGCGCTAGAAAAATCTGATTTTAGAATAATATGAAGTTTATTATAAAAAATATTTCGGAACATTTTGAACGAAACGAACATCTAGCTATTTACTTCGTTCGGAAAAATAATAACAATTATTCTTTGACTATAATTGATGCAATTTCATATAAATTATGTTAAAATCTACTAATCTATAATTTACTGGTAGAAATGAATCGAATTTGTTTACAGTTTGTTTTACGTATTTATATTTTATATGGATAACGCCATCTGTTGGTTACGTTGCGAACTAGATTGACTGGACAGAAAGCAGGATAAGGTTTAAAAATCAATGTTGGGTAATCGAATTGTGACACTTGACGTGACACTAGATGTCGTACGTAGTATTTTTAATAGCTTTATGTAATGTAAGAACCTTGTCACATTAGGAAATGAAACTATGTAACAAAAATACTATTTGGTTAGTTTTAGTTTCGGCTTTCTCGTAAATAAGTATGTATGGTGCTTCAAAAATTAGTTCCGTTGTAACTTAGAACATTTTCTAATAGCTACTTAAAAATATTTTACTTTGTTTGAATCTTAGCGTTAAAATAATAACGTCGAACTTTCTGTGAAGTGAGGGCTGGTCAAATGAAATGTTTATTAGAATAAATACAAAGTATATTTAGATGTTAAAATATAAAATACAACCTATATAAATAAATATTAAATTTCGGAAGTGTGTAGAAGCATAACTTCGGAACGGATTGATAGATTTTGTTGATAAGTATATATTTTGTGTTATGTTTGGGATTGTCGGGGCTGACGGTTATATAATATAAAAAAAAAACACCATCATCATTTTTCATTACTGCAGGGGTACAATTAGAACTGCGGGCGCAGCTAGTTGTTTATAAGTATTTTACTCATATACCTTTTGTTTGGTGTTTCGTTTGTTTGACATTTATTTAACTTTAATAACACAGAAGCTAGGAAGGTTATCCTTTGCACAATTTAACGGCTGAACCGATTCTAGTGAAATACTTTATAAGGATAGCAGTAGATCGACTTAGCTTATTTTACAATCGAAAGTTTATGCTCGCTCGTCATAATTTAATGGCTGAACCGATTCTGATGAAGATTCGTATGGGAATGGTGTTGTAGTCAGTCAACTTAACTGAAAAAAAAAAGGCCGCAAGTAATTTTGTTTTCTAATACTTTTTGCACCCTTACATTTGAAAAGCCAAACCTAGTGTTAAGAAACTTAGAGTAATATTTAAACGAACTAATGATATAAGACCAATGTTTGATACTGTCTGTTTGTTACCATAATATATTATCATTGCGATTCAATGGCTGAACTGATTGTTATGGAGTTGGATACGGAGATAGTATGGCAGTCTGGGGATAGTCATGTGCCGTATTTTATCATCATCATCATCATCATCAAGCATCATCATCATGAAGCAGCGTAGAATAGCTAGTGTACTTTAGTTTTATACAAATTAAAATTAATTATACAGTTTTATAGTTGCGCGGGCGAGATCGCAAAACATCTATACATAAATTAGAACGGTAGCTAATAGGAAGTATGAGTGTTAGAGATTTATGACATTTATGCATTTTGTTGTATGTTTGTTTGTATGTCGGACGCGAAATTACTGAACGAGATCGAGCGCAATTTGGAATTTTCTAGACGTTCTGATATAATGATAAAATAGTGTTACATATTTGAGTAAAATCTGCGGCAAATAAATTAAATAAATTTTAAGTAAAATAAAGTCGCCACTTTATTTTAACGTGAGTGTATCTTATTTCTAAGCGGCATTTATTGAAATTATTTATTAATTATTTATGAAAATATATTTCATACGATCGATTTAGCGGGACAAGGATATGGCGGTTATGATGCTAAGCGAGTAGTTTAGTGATTTTAACTCTTTAATGAAAACGCTGATTACTATCAAGAGATTATCCGCGGAAAATATCTATTCAATATACACAACATAAATTTTGTTCGGGTTAGTTATACATTTAATCCATGTAATCAAATAAATAGTTTAATGTTTTAGCAATTTTAGTGTCAAATGAAAATAAAATTATTTTATTATTTATATAGTACCTACCTGGAGCTAGGCTGGCTTGGGTAGATGCTGGCGGGGGGAAATGCACAATACACCCCAAGCGGGACGTCAGTGCAGGACTTATCGCCCCCATCTCGAATAAGAAAAAGAATAAGAATAGTACCTACCTAAATCTACCTGGGAGTCAAATTATTTATCATTTATTTCAATAAATTATTTATTTACATAAAATTATGTAACAAAATTCAATAACGTCGTGTGTCCATTGGCGAAGTATTTGGTTATGCGTTACGGTGATATAACTATGTAAATGTAAATATATCTTTATGCAAGAAAAAAAAAATGTTAATTTTTATTTTTTATTTTTAGCTTTTATTCTTTTAGTCGTAATTATATATCTAGAAATATTGTGTGACCATTATAACGCATATTAAGAATTATCTTGATTTAATATTTATGTACCGGAAGTTTATTTAAGGCGAAGCGTCAAAAGTGGTTGTTGTTAAGTATACGTAAACAAAGGTTTTATTTAACATATTACGAGTATATTGCGTAACTAAAAAAATATTAAATGGAAAAAAAAAATATGTTTTTCTCTTTTATTATTTGTGTTGTTTTTTTTACAGGTTCTGATGATTATTTATTTATATAGTAAACATATCGACACATTTCTTGGTTTTCTTATTTGTTTTATTTTACAGGAGAGGTAATGGTTTGGTTTTGGTATTAAAATATATGGTAACGGAAGGAGGTAATTCCTGGGTTTGGTAATTAATAAATAAATAAACAAAAAAGGAGGTATTGAGTTTTATTGGGTTATAATTACTAAACTGGTAAGGTTTCTGGTATGGTGGTACGTTTGATTATAGAGGTAAAGGTATTGGAAATATGGTACTGGAGGTAACTTAAAATTCAAATTTGTCAAATTTTAAATTAAAGTTACTAAGCGCATAGAAGTTGTTCATTGACTGTTTAGTGATGATTTCTAGAACGTGCGTGTATGGCAACGAAAGACTGGCTGTGATCGAGACTTGTGTGTAATTTTAAGGGGTTCTAGATCTCAGCACTATTGAGGTTAACTGAACTATTGTCAAGGTTCAAGAATTGGCAAAACACATACTCAATGTAAGCTATCGATGGAGATGCTGGCTAGGTAATTGGAAGCATTGACATAAGTCGATTTTGATGGTTTACATACTCTACACGCAGGAAAGAAATTTACGCACACTTATAAGCGCTGACGTTTAACCAATATGATTTTGAATTTATAATCATGGTGGAGCAAAGGATCTATAACATTTTATACCTTTGTCCGCATGAGTATTCTCTCACTAGGAAGGTACATGTATTAGTCGCCAATATAGTGGATCAGGAAAGTATCTACTCGGTGGCTTACCCATGTCTCTCTTCTGGAGCTCTTTGTCTCACAAACAAAGATGATCTTGTTAGTTTTGGTTGCTTTGTGGGAAGGTCTATTTTTTTATAGTGAATTTGTTGACGAACTTTGATTCTGAAGAATGAGTCTGTTGTTTAAAAGTCAGTTTAAAAACACGATCATATTGTATATAGGGAACATATGTGCATTTCTTACACATAATTTATTGCCATGGCTGGAATCTTGACGACGTATGGGTGGGGAATAAAAAAATAATAAAGGTTATTTAATGGGTTGAATACATGTGAGATTTAAATAATAATTTAAGTAATTCTTTCCTCCGTCGGACTTTTCAAAGTCTTAGCCGGTTAAAAGAATTAGCGGGCGACTGTAACGGTCCAGAACTATCCGTTACTCACATGTAGTCAACATAACTCTAAATGTTCAAAATATGGAATAAAGATAACAAATAAACTTATCTCGTCTACATTAATTTATCTGTAATTATAAGTATTTCCCTTATTTTTAATTATTTATAGAATTTATTTTAAGATGCGTTATATAAAACATTAACAAAAGCCAAATAAGGCTATTTAGTCAGTCAAGGTTATATTTGAGGTCAATGGTTTATAATATTATTATGAATGTCTGTTTTGGAAACATAACACCAAATTTAATGGGAAGTATATTAACTCAATACTATTTACTGAAGCTACCTTCATTTAGTAATTAAATAAGTATTGGAGCATTTCGTTCTATATTTAGACTTGCACAAGCGTTTCATGGAAAGAAGGCTGCATTCTTGATAGTATGTGTACAAGTATGCAATTTGGTATACAGACGTCATGAGAATAGAGTTTAAAGTCCTTTGAATTAGTTGAATAATTTAATGAGAAAATGTTGAGGGTAGATCCAAAAAATAGTTGTTATTGTCAGTTCCATATTTAGACTTGCACGATCGGTTCTTGGAAAAAGGCTAAGCGCCGGCGCACACTCCAGAAGTTAGATATTTAATTTTTATAAATTCATCGTATACGTGACGTCACGGTAAATTATTGTAAAGATTAAAATACATTTATTTATATCAAATTTACAATACTACTCTTTTAAGATAATTATATTATTATTTCTCGGAAATTCATACTTTCATGCAGTAATTCGGATATATCGACCATAGTTACCTAAATAGCTATACGGTCAAAGGAAGTGGTAAATAAATGAAAGGTTTCGGTTGTTAAAAGGGTTTTCGTATTACTAAGTAGTATTGCTAATTACGTTTGTATGTATGCTGAATTTAGGAATAGTTAATGGCGACGATGTTTTGGTCTACAGCACTTTGTCACCTTATTTATAACCGTTATTGTAGAACGTTCAAACCTACTTTGCTGGAATTTATCATGATATTGCTAAAAGTGAGTTATAATGGGGAGCGGTCATTTAAGTATTGTATGCCCAAAGATACAGATATTGATTACGGGTGACGGAAGCGTATTTTGTTATTTACTATGTTCGAATGGCGGTCATTTGCAATTTCGGTGTGTGTTTAGTTTGAGTGCGCGCGAAGCCTTAAGTCGGGACGAGTAGGCGTAGTTCTTGGTGGGGATTGATACGTAAAAGGAAATGATTCGGCTCTTTTCGATTCACTCGTTCTGGGTTCTGGTGCTCACTGGGCGCTAGGACTTCGTAGCTTTCGCGTTAGACGTTACTCTCGCTGGTTGCTCATTTGGGAAATAGAATTATTTTTGGTTTAACGATTGCGGGGAGTCTTCTCTTAAAACTTAAATTATTTTGAAGTGTTCTTTTACGTTAATTTCATTTGCTAACGTTCTACTTGAAAACGTTTTGTGTTAGATTATTATTTTACTTATTGTTAGAGATGATGCGGGGATAAATTATTGTGAGTGTGCGCGTCCTGTTTGGCCTGAGAGTTCGGAATGGAATTGTGTGCTGGTCCGGCTGATACCGAAAAGTAGATGCACGGATTGGTGTATGATTCTTGAGTATGAACCTCCGGTTAAACATGGCGTGGGTGTTTAGGGAAAGCAACTGCGGAGTCTTATTAATTATAACCCCAAAGTGGTTATTGCTAGTGTCGTATGTGCTTCAAACGCAAGTTGGAGACCATACGACGCTGTCCCCTTTTGTTACGTTTTGTTAGGCGGCTGGTTGTTTGAGACGCGACCAGGAGTAGAGGATTTGAGGTCTCTGGTCGGGGATTGGTTCTTTCTCGAATTCTGGCAGCATAGAAAGAAGTAGTGCGCGGATGGATTTCCACCAGAATTTTGGTTAGAATTGGTTCCTGACTGCCCTTCGCGTTGTAGGGTAATCTCCTTGTAACTATCGATGAAGTTGCTGGAGAGATTGTAGGGAGCCAGGGGCCAGTAGGTATTTCAGACTCGCCATCTAAACTGGTAGTATAGCTTAGTAGACGTGGAATCGGGCGTGAGGAAGCGTCTATAGCTTTGGAGCAGTTCCGTGTGAACCCGAGTTCACGGTGGGGTAGTGGTTAGATTTGTTATAATAGCTAGAAGATAGCTATTATTAACAAATACGTAGTTAGCTAGGGACGTAGTTCTTTTAATTCGTATTAGGAAGGGTTAAGTACACTCCACAAAGAAGAACACACACATCATCTCATTTACACAACTTCTGGAAACCCCTTGGAGTTCCAGAAGACATGCACAAAATTCAATTCTCTAATTTTGTCGGTAGGTCTTGTGATAGGCAGGGGGACCCTTGACTCTGAACAATACAATAAAATAAGGAGTTAAAATGGGTTCTTAACAATTAACGTTTCAGGTAGGATATTATCAGTTAAGTAGGTAGATTCTACTTATTCAACAAGGATCTCTAAAAGGTTTATGTTTTATTGGTGTTACTTCTACCAAAATGGATGAGTAAATTCTTCTTATGAACAGTATATTAGTGTTCTGAGCAATCAATTCAATAAGGAACACTTTATACCTTTAAATATTATAACCATTTTATCTTGACATCAGCGATCTGAACAACATCATACAATAAGGATCACTGAATTCAATAACCAGAGTTAAATTTAGATTAATTTGGCAAGCGAAACCCTACCCGTAATATTTAACACATTACGAATAAAAATGTAAGCATTGTTGTTTCATATATACTTCATTGGATGAACTACTCAAACTCCTTTGTGTTTCGGAAGTACCTACCTACTTCATGCTTGGTCTCTGATTTGACAATGGACGGAAGAATCTCGTTCATAATCTACCTATGCTCATTTAGTTCAGTGGAAGTATCAAACAACATAATGCAAATAGGAATTGTGTAATTTGCATGAAAAGCTAGATTTTGTTGTAAAAGTCGGGCAGTCTGAGATATGTCTGAGTTTATAATCACTACATTAAATTAAGGTTTAGATACACAAAAGCCTTTGGCCAGGATGTGCCAGTTCTACAGTAATTTCTATTACGGTGAGGAAAGACCAACCGTTTGTCTGATTAACCTTGTCGAGAGAGAGGTGTCAGCATTTTGAGTAGTCATTGCTGTATAACGCAGTGTTGAAGTGTATTTGTACCTATATGTTACATACATGCTACCGAGCTATATCAAAGACTGCCTCACTTATCAGGGTTAGATATAAATTCCCTGCGGGAGAACAACGTCGAAGAAGAAGAACATCTACTTAAGTACATTATACCTGATGTGGCGACTGATACTTGCCTGATGTTTAGCAAATCGTCTGGACAAACACATTCATCAAAAGTATACATCTATGATTTAAGATTAAGGATCCATCGCGGTAAATAAAGGGTTTCGCATGTAGGGAAATAATTATTGTAGGGATTATTCGATTCTTGTTGGCAGAATTGAAGAATCTCTGTAGGTCAAGATTAAGACCTACTGAAAGTATAAATAGTTGCTATAGACCTAGGTATTGGAACCAGGAAGTTCAACCTATAGGCAGGAACGTACCTAGGCAGTAAAGCCACTGTTGCATTGCTTAAGACTTCAACTAGATGTAGAATCAACCATCTCACCTTTTGCAATAACAAAGTAAACCACTTTGTTTCGATAGGATTTTCCATAGGTTTTGGGCCAACAGGAAAGCCTCCGATTCTACATTGCTGTTCTAAGCGGAATGGGTAGTTTTCCGATATAAACTTATTTCTATCTCGGCCTGACGTTATACTATACCAACACAGACATACTTGAAAGATTTTGTGTCCTCTTGTCTAGCTACATTATTAAGAAAGTAGGGAATTTTGACACACGTACAAGAAAGACTCATTTCCCATTTGCTAAACAGGGCCTCCTAAAGGATGTTAGTCCGGAGGTTTCTGATGGAGCCAGGGTGCTTAAAAGTCCAACCAGTCTCTGGTCGCAGCACATGGGGCGTTCCTAGTAGGTAACTGGTTGGTGTGACTGGTTTTTACCAACTAGTTGGTATAACTAGTTATTGCTAGCTGGTTTTCCTCGTGGTACGCAAGGGCGGAAGGCGGAGCCCTACCTCTTAGCTCCAAAATAAATCTTGACAGTATATTATTAATTTGTGACAAAATATGTAGAAGTAATCTCTCTGAACATAAGTCCATTCTATCATATATTGAGAAATAGGATTCCCACAACATAACCTTCCTATTTCAGTTAGGTAAAACTATCTTGGTTCCAAGTAAGGTCAGCTTCATGGTTATCAGTCGCTTAACATATTATAAAATCTACGGCACACTATAGTGAATTATTATATTTTATAACTTTTATTTATAATGTTGCAATTGAATGTCTCAATCACCAGTAACTAGGTAAACACAAATATTATCATATTAGGTAGGTTAATCCTTGTATTTTAACGATAAGTCAAATGTATTGATATAGGCTGGGTATCGACTCAAATTCCCCTTCTGCGGTTATTGCGTCACAACAAGTAGAAAGTCCTCCACTAGACGAATCACTGGCCATATAGTTAAGTATATTTAAGTTAATATAAGAGAAGATAAGGTAGGGCAGTAGGGCATATCTTAATTAATAATAGTAAATTACCAAATATGTTAAGGTGCATCAAGTTTGGTCGAGCATTTCTAAGAGGGTTAAGGGGGATTGTTTGGGGGGGGTACACGCTACTTAAATTCTGGAGGAAAAAGCAGCGTGATTATTCTGTTGAAAATATTAATAAATTTAAAATGTGTCTTAGTAATGTTTTATTCCAAGAACTATACAGCTTTTCTGACGCAAATCTTGCATATGATTACTTTTTTTCAAACTTCAAACTATACTATAATTTGTGCTTTCCATATAAAACAGTTATTATTAGAGTTAATAAATCCATAAAGTGGTTATCACGTGGCATAAAAATTTGTAGCAAAAACAAAAGAAATTTACTTTGGAAATATAGACTGAATCCTACAAAAACTAATAAAAGTATCTTCCTTAATTACTCAAAACGTCTTAGAAAGATCATTGTTCTAACTAAACGGGCACAAAATAACTTTAAGATAAATTCATCTCATAACAAGTCAAAAACTGCATGGCAAATCATAAATAGTACCAAATTAAATTTACCTAAAGAAGCCATAACAAAAATTGAACAAGATAATGAAGATATAACGGATCCGATAGCTATAGCCAACGCATTTAATAATTTTTTCATAGATAAAATAAAACCGGTCCCTGAGTCAGGATATAAAGTGACAGCTAATATAAATCATAGCAAAGATTCTATGTTCATGGCACCAAGCACGCCACAAGAAATAAGCAAAATAATACAAAACCTTAAAAACACTAAAAGTGTTGGTGATGACGAAATCTCAACTTTCATAATAAAATCAGTAAGTGAGTATGTATGTACCCCTCTAAGCTATATTATTAATTTGTGTATATCCACAGGCACATTTCCGAGTTCTCTGAAAACTACCATTATTAAACCTTTATTTAAAAAAGACAATAGAGAGAAAATGGAATGCTATAGGCCCATTGCACTAATATCGATATTTTCAAAAATTTTCGAGAAGTATGTTTATAATGAGTTAAATGATTATTTAGAGAAAAATAATATTCTATGCAATGAACAAAAGGGTTTCAGAAAAAATAGAAGTATTAATATGGCCATATACGATTTCATTAAAAACGTCTTAATATGTATGGATAAAAGCACTCCGGTGTGCGCCATATTCTGTGATATGACGCAGGCGTTCGATTACGTAGATCACAGAATCTTAGCTAGTAAATTAGAAGCGTATGGAATACGTGGTAACGTTTTAGATTTGATAGAGTCTTACCTAGCAGATAGAATACAAATCACGGAAATCAGTCGAGTCAATCTTAACACGAAAGCAGAAGAAATATATAGATCGTATGAACGCAAAGTGGCGTACGGAGTTCCACAAGGTAGTGTCCTGGGACCACTTTCATTCATAGCATACATAAATGACTTGCCTAATGCTACATCTCAACCTATGACATTATTTGCAGATGATAGCACTATCACCGTAGCATGTAAAACACTTGACTCTTATGAAAACGATATTGTTAAATCTTTGACCTCAGTTATATCTTGGCTTGACAACAATAACTTAAAAATTAACCTAAATAAAACAAATATAATGCATTTTAGACAAAGAGAAACAAACAAAGGTAATATTAATGTAGCATACGACAATAACATTATAAATGAAGTAGAAAGCTCAAAATTTCTTGGATTATATATTGACCGAAAATTGAATTGGAAATCACAAATAGAGCACCTTTCGAAAAGAATAAGTAGCCAAACATATGCCATCGCCAAACTAGCTCGTACTCTAAATATAGAATCTTTACTTAAAGCCTACTATGGGTTAGTTGAATCAATTTTGAGGTACGGGATTATTTTTTGGGGAAATTCAACAAATAAAATTATTATTTTTAAAAGGCAGAAACGCTGTATTCGTTCAATGTTTAAACTCAAAAAAAGAGATAGTTGTAAGCCCTATTTTTTAAAGTATAAAATTCTTACACTTCCGTGTTTATACATTTTAGAAACGGCCCTTTTTGTAAAAACAAACCGGGAGCGATTCCCCACACTATCTGATACTACTGTAAGAAATAGGCGCGACCAAGACAAACGGCGCGTACATGAAGGAAAGACAGCACTGATGCAAAATAGCATCGTATGTATGGGTCCTAAAATCTACAATAAGATTCCTAAGTCAATAAGAGACCAGAATAGTAATTTATTTAGAAAAAAGTTGAAGGCATTGTTATTGCAGAAGTGTTATTATTCTATCAATGATTTTTTAAATGACAAATTTTAATTTTATTTGACATTATGTGTATCTTTTATTGCTTCTGCTTTGTCATATTATAGATATTTTTGGTTTGTGTATTAATCTAATAACAAATAATAATTATTATTATTATATAATTTTTCGCATGTGCATGATGCTGTCTACCTGACATTTGTACGCCTAATCGGCACAACATGATTTTAAGCGACTAAATTTAGTGTAACATCTTTTATGCACTTGTTGTATAAAACTCTCGTGTTGTATGCAAATAAATTATCTTTATCTTTATCTTTATCTTTATTGCATAATGGCCCTATTTTTTTGTGATTAAATTAAAAATGTCCAGTTTTCGGATTTTTCCTATATGTGTACTCTAACACAATACTTCTTGCCAAATTTCATAGTTCTAGGTCAACGGGAAGTACCCCATAGGTTTTGATTCCCTTGTGAGTGTCGAAATGTGCGATTTTTACGACATATTCGGCTGTAACTTTTTTTTACGAAAACCGAGATAATTTTTTTTCTGCAGCAAGATATTATGGATTTTCGTATACGGTTTTAAGTTCAATACGATACTTTCACGCGTTCCAGAGATACAGGTCTTGACACCCCTAAAAAACTAGATCAAAATCGGTCCATCCGTTTGAAAGCTACGATGTTACAGACAGACACACAGATAGATATACACGGTACATACGTCAAACTTATAGCACCCCCTCTTTTTGGGTCGAGGGTTAAAAATCATATCTGACGGCGACAACTTCAAAATGTATGGCGTTTCCATTTGTTGAGAATGTGTCACGTGACCTTACGTTACGTTCGTAGACTTTAAAATACGTCAAACGCTAAGTAATTTACTCTCGAATCATGGCTGTAGCTTGGCATCTAACACTGTTACAAACAAAAGGTAGACAAGTGGCTAGTTTAACGCCCTGAAGCACCACTATCTAACGAACTTGCATTGAACTAAAAGTGCACTTGTTTTTGTTTATTGCTCCCTAGACCTAGTTGTAGTGGATGTAGCTTCGCCGTAGATCGCCGCGGATCCCTAATTCCGTACAAAGTGTGCAGCGTGCGCAGGAGCGTACGTGCCCGGGCCCGTTGTTCTAGCGCGCGTTATTTACCTCGCCGTCACGTACTGCAACTATGTCCGAGTGTCGCTGCATTGTTGCGTGGTGACATGCTGCTCTACACATGCGCTTTGGGAAACACTCACGTCATTACGTATAATAGGTATTTTGCGACGAGGTGTTAGAGCAGGGCCGTACTCGTACACGCTTCAACGACTGTGATTTGTGAAATCGTAAACGCCCAGTCGAATAATATTTTGACCATTACTCTTGTTAGCTTTGTCGCTAGACAGTGTAGCGGTAGACGACAAATACACTCATATTTATAACTATTATAGTAGTTTTACGAACAGTAGACTTCGTGAACACAAACTTTTTTCAACCAGTATATAGTATTGCTACTATATATTTGTGCTAGCTCTACTGATCACATTCGAAATTCTTGTTCAGATTTGTGTAAGTACTTATCCAATGTATCTGTCAAATATTGTCAAAATCGGCCAACAAATGTCTCGTAGAAAATTACTTTTCGTTTTAACTAAGATCTCATAATCTTTTTTCTCGACCGCTTCTAGGCAAATTTTGCTCAAATATTTTTAAGCTATTGCATAGCTTCTATCGCGGGCCTTGAGCGTGGAGACCGAATCCAGAAACTCCGTAACGAAAATAACCTAACACACCGCGCGTAAAGCTATTATGCAATAGCTTTACCGCGGCAGTCTCCGAGTGCCACACGTCTTTTTTGTTTAAAATTGAGTATTCTACCAACCGTTACTAGCAAATATTATCAAAATCTGAAAATACTAAGTAAATAGAGCTACAGCAAACTTCTCCCCTGTTTGGGGGAGTGCCTCCTTAATAAAAAATCGCTCAGGACAGTTTTTTTTAAATTGTAAAACCTATAAATATATACTAAGTTTTGTAAAGATTGTTTGAAATATTTGAGATTTACGTACGCGAGTACACATCTGGACAGACGAAAGAAAATTTTCCCAGTTGATGCAGAATCCCAATTGCTACTAAGAATGATAATTTCCACAATTCAGTTTGTTTCACTCACTCGAGCAATGAGAACAGGATCTCAAGTAGAAGTTAAGAGTAGAGCATTGAAGAAGCCGAACCAGAACACACAATGTGTATTAGGGAATATGCATGAATTTTCATAGGAATCATCATCATTATCTCAGCCACAAGAAGGCCACTGGATGGACATAGGCCTCCCCCATGGATTTCCAGAAAGACCGGTTGGAAGCGGCCTGCATCCAGCGTCTTCCTGCCACTTGTAAGATATCCTCTGTCCTCCTTGTGGCTGGTCTTCCTACGCTGCGCTTGCCGGTTCATGGTCTCCATTCGAGAACTTTTCGGCCCCATCGGCCGTCAGTTCTACGTGCTATGTGCCCTGCCCACTGCCACTTCAACTTGCTAATCCGCTGTGCTATGTTCGTGGTTTTTGTACGTCTACGGATATCTTCGTTTCTGATACGATGATTTTTCATAGGGATAATAGTTTTAATTGATAACATACCTAAACTACAAAAATGTTTCAATTGGTCAATTGAACCCTATTACAGTGACTTCGCTGTCTGTCCGTCCGTCCATCTGTCACCAGGCTGTATCTCATTGGTCAATAAACTTCTGAGATATAAACATTTTGGGTTTTAGGGGTTTTAAAGTTTTGATCTGTTCCCGAAACAACAGTAAAGTTTGTATTGAATTTGGGCGGCGAACTTGTACCACGAAGTCATCGTTCGCTATCGTATGCAAAAAAATCATGAAATTAAAATGATTGTGACTTTCTTATTTTTAAATTTTGTTTTTATGGAATTGATCTATTATAATAAAAATAAATACTGCACTACCTATTGACACCAAATCGACCAAGAAACATGAACATTGAACATGCATCCTGCCAAATTCATAACCCTCTTTTTTAAAACCCAAAAGTACCAAATTCCATTTAATCCAGCACCCAAAGGTGAGAAAACACCACTAACTCACAGGAAGCTCCCGTAAATCACGCATTTTTTCCCACTGGCAATATATTTGGATACGTTAGTAACACCGGGATCAGACTGTAGTGGCTTTAGGCATTATGAGTAGGGCTCCTTAATCCTCTACGAACATCTGGACGTTTTACGTTAAACGTTTTCTATTATTTTGTTAAGAGGATCGTGAGGCGCGCATTTGTCGCCAGTATATCGTGTATTCTTTTATATTACTACTTACTTACATGATATAACTGCTTAACATAAACACACATTACAAGAATTTTATGTAACTAGATAAATAATCATAATATCTTGATATTTTAAAATGAAAGCATAGTTTATGTCCATTTATAAAATATCAAAATCTGGTAACCTGTTGTATTTATAATAACGCGCACTTCACAAGTCTCTTAATAGAGCAACTATATTGTAAGTGTCCTGACATCATCATCATTCTATTTTGAAATGGTTTGATTTGAACCATTGATAGCTATGCTACGGTTTGCTTTTTTATTTTTTAAGTTTGAATATAGAACGAAATTTGATGAAAAAGTTAAAAAAAAATGCTGTTAAAAAAAGCGTTACCAAAACTATTTTAGGGTAGCATCTTTCGGTATTAAATTGATATGTAGGTGTGTATTACTGTAAGTCACCATGTTGGACTTTAGTACATACAAAAAAAAAACGAAAATTGTTCAAATTGTATGTATATTTCGTATAAAAACCAACATCTTATAAATATTGGTTTTTATGTATGAAAATTAACTTGGGTCAAATTGAAATTTTTGTCGAATATTTGTAATGTAGACATAATATAAGAGAGTACAAAAACAATATGGAAACAATATATAAAATACCTACACATACTAAATATATTAACATAATATAATAAAATAAAGTCTAATTCTTAACTAATGTTAATGTAAGGCTGCAAGTCCCACGCATGCAGAATTGCAGACCCTGATCTGAGAGTCCCCATCAGGCTCGTAGCGTTACCGCGCTGAATGGCCAAGGAAATTTGTTGAACTAGGTACCACCCAGATCTCGGGCCGCGACCTCTTTCTCGCATTCGCGGCCCTAGATCTTGAACAAATTCCCTGGCTTCTGAGCCCCAAGGCCCCCATGTCTGGATGGCAAACGGGACGAAATCATACGTTGATTCCAGGCAGGCATATTTTAATCGTTAAAATATGCCTGCCTTTTTACTTTTTTTTTTAAATGTTGCTTATTAGTTTTTTAAACGACGATTTTTGTATAAGTTTATTCAGTCAGTATGAGCAAGCGAGTCCGTCTCGTTTGATGGTTGAACTATATACGGATTCTTAAAAACGGCTGCTTTCATAAAAAACCGGTTAAAACTGTTATTTTACTACTATAGGCTGGGCGGAGGACTACTTTAAGGTACTGGTGGAAGTTTTTTAACTGACTGTATAAAACAGCTTTTTTATTGGTGTCCGAAACGTAAATGAAAAATTATTAAAATTATAATGTGTCAATTTGGACACTGTCCGAATCGTCAGCAAGTCAGTGGCGGAATGACACTGGTGGCAAGCCGCGTCCAATCGATCTTTTTAGAAATCCATGGTCCGAGGCCTATGTCCAGCAGTGGTCTTCTTATGGTTGATGATGATTTAAGATTCAAATCAGATAAAAAAGAATCATATAAATCAGATAAGTAGGTACCTAATGTTTACGGGTAGATAACAAGTGTTCACCTTTTTCTATAGAAGAACGCACTACAACATTGTGTTGTTTCGAGTTTTGGGTAATATAATTAAATTATTTATTAAAATATTAATCAATTAAAATTTGGTAAAATTTTATAAAATAAGTGGCCAAGACCTTGTCGAAACACGCGCATAGTAGGGTTCCGTAGCTAATGCTGTAATTTAAAAAAACTACTAGGCGAATATTTTTGTTAAGACTACTTTCCAGAAAGGTCAATGGCCTCAGTAGGTACTATCATGATTTAAGTGTTTTATATATTTATGAAACAGATGACCTCATACAAGTAGCGGGAAGACGCTGGATGCAACCCGCTTCCGATCGGTCTTTTTGAAAATCCTATGGCCTATGTCCAGCAGTGGACTTCTTAGGGCTGAGATGATGATGATGATATATATCGCTATATCTCGAAAATTTGTAATCACAGAGTGTTCAAACAGTATTATTTTATTGAAAGTAGGTACTAAATATGATCTACTATTATGGTTAGTCATGAATTTCTAGGTCCAATAGTTTGGAAATGTAGGGGGACACAATTTTTTACCTTTAGCGGGCTATATCTTGCACACATCTGAGAAAAGTTGATTTATTGAACCTTGGTATTATTTTAAGAGACCTTTTCAATTTTTTTTGAATATTTTACTACTGGATTTTGTAGCGGTTTACAGAACATATCTACATGCAAAATTTCGTTTATGTAGGGCTGATAATCTTTGAGTAAAATGACTGCGACCTGTGTGACATACGAACAGACAGACAGACGGATATTCCGAAATTATAAGGGTTCCTCGTAGTTAACTAGGGAATCCTAATAACTACATAGAAATCTGTAAAACTTGTGACGACTGATAAAACACCGCTAATACTAAGTTATTAATAATAAATATAGGTACCTAACACTTTTTTACAGAATACATATTTTTTTTTTAATTTTAAATATTCTCGACGACTCTACACAATTTATACTTATATATATTGTTCATATCAATGAGATTATCTGTAGAGAGGTTATACTGATTAAATATGAAGTAAAAGCATCGCAAAATCTCAGTTCTCAGTACTTGCGAAGATAAGACACATCCATAAGGCCTTTTAGAATCTTGGCCTTATATATCGTAGTGCTGCACTTTCTAAAAACACAGGATATAGCATATATACTATAGCAACTAAATGCATTATAGCATTGTCACTGTTAACAAGTCACGACACGCGTCTAACAGCGTTGCCCGACGTGTTACGACTGAGGACGAGTCCGGCAATTACCTTACTTGAGGCTTGCCACGCAGAGCTGGGAAAAACCTATCTATGCATCATTGGTTTGTATGATGATTTCACAAACTGCTTTGTGCGTCTCCCGTTCCCGCGCAAAACAAAGATCTCCGCTATGTAGAGCCGTCACTGTCACCAATTTAAACAAAGAACGTCATTCAGAACCCGACAATATCTTTTTAAAATCTGCTTTGAAGCGATATTCAACCTTCTTTAAAGTATAATTATAAGATATCCAGACGCAACTTTAAAGTTGTTTAAAATTTCACGCGTTAGAGATGCAAAAACTACGTTTATTGTGTACCTAATATTACACTTTTTGTGGAATATTACACTTGTTTGTATTTACTCGCGTGGGAATCGATGTTAGGATACTGAATGAACGGTTTATGAATGAGTTTTTTTAACGTGAGTAACAAATATAACTCTTTTGAATGGTCACGTCTCGCACTACTGTCATTAGTATGGAAATTAAGGTGGGCTGTAGAATGTAGATACATTTCTCACTCTTCAATATCCCACTTAGTGACTTTACATGTTTCGAAATGTTGCGATGCACGAAAGAGATACCTGCACATTTTGAGCCCAACCTTAAACCTTGTTAGTAGGTATATTTTCATAGATACTACACTACATTATCGTTACCTGGAAACAAGCAATAGCTTTTGCAATAAATGAATAATTAGCGATAAAATATTACTAACCAATAACAAAACGTAAACAGATAACATAAACGAACCTAAGTTGGTGTCGTTCTATTACAAAACAATATCAGTATCAAACGTACTGAATCCCATACAAAAAGCATTTTTTACGAACTATCCATTTTCTTGATAAATTTTTTTCAATATTATTTTTTGTTCTCCCTAATTCGGATTCAAAACAAGATACGTAAATCGGTTCAGCCGTTATCTGGTGATTCGCTTAACATTGTTAAATTTTTATTTTATTTATGTAGACTACAAAATTCAACGTATTGTAAAATGAGTCATCAAACAAAGAAGTGTCACCTAACACCTATCTTTCCCACGGACGACGCAAATTAACAATGTATTAAAATGTGACCAAATTATAGCTAAAGGTAAACCCAATAAGAAACTATACGTTCCCCATATTTTTTTCATAGAAATTGCGACAGTGGCTCCACTGTATTACTAACATAGAAAAATTGTCGCATTTTAACTTTTATGAATGGATGAATGACGCTACAGGTGTCTTTACTACGTTTACAAAAAAAGTAAACAAGCAAATCCGACCATAGACACGTGCGTCCGTCTTTGCGGCCAGAAACAATAGCATTATTACTTTTGTAGTTTTTTTTGTTAAAAAGAAAAAAAACAAAGTTTTTTTTATATTAGTCATCCTTTCCCACGGTGAGGCAATGGTCATAATTTTCTTATGGTTCTTACATAATCATTACTGATTTGTGGGTTCCGTAAGCGTTTTAAATCATTTCCAGTGACTTTGTTATCCAATTACGGTTGGATTCGACGGATTAACGAAAGTGACATCTGCCAAGTCTTATTTTTAACCGACTACTCATGAAGGATTATGTGTTTTGAGTGTATGTATGTTTGTTTGTATGTATCTGGGTATGTATGTATGGTTCTATATGAGTCACCTCAGTTTTATTATTATTATTACAAAAAAATATAGCTTATGACACTCGGGTAGTAAAAATAAATCTAACGATTTTCACACATCAAAATCGGTCAAGCCCTTTAGGCTGTAGACGATCATATAGATACATGTGTATATTTCGATAGTATGTGTGTACATACTACTTATCGAAAAATAAAACACTCCTTGCGCGGTCGGGTAAAAATAGCCCGGGTAAAGTACCCGACTGAGGAAGAGCTATTTTTACCCGAAATAAAAGAAATATAAAGTGTATTTCTTCTAATATGTTAAATGTTGTTGTCTGCAGTACGAGAGTAATGTTTTTTCTGACGGTATATACGAGTGTATGTTTCCCTCGATATTATGGGTACTTCGGCGTTTCGCACCGCATGTGATTCGAACCGCGGTGCGAATCGCCCATGTACTGTTTCTGAATGGGCCGATTCGCACCGCAGTGGTTGGTGCGGTGCGAATGGCCCAAGACGTATTTTGGAATAGGTCGATTCGGACCATAAAGAAACGCCCCGATGCTCTTTTCGTAGGTCCGATTTGAACTCATATCAAAAACTTAAGGATTTCAATTATTTATTTGTATAGATGAGTGGCAAAGTGGTTAGTGAAAAAAAATTCTATATTATACGTAAAAATAATGTATTACATTATACATTTTATTTACAATTTAAACGTGGCATAATCACTTTATAATTTTAACACTAACTCTTGCTAATCACAGGTTATGATGTAGGTACATTACAAAGGGAATATAACTGTATTTAAGAGTGGGATTTTTCATAGAAAATAAAATATATGAAGATATTTCAAATTAAATAACTATTATCAACTAAGGCCTCCATAGACACCGACCTCAAAAATAGTTGGTTTACGTACCTACTTAGGTAGACGCCCAGTTTTGTTTTTTTTTTTCGTTTTATTTCTTTATTTCATACATTTTGTTAGTTTCCATGGAGTATCGCTAGGCTAGAATTTATCCCGTCACCACTCTCAAAGTAGATAAACACTGTAATCTTAGCAATAACTCAAGTGCAATAAAAATGACACTATAGAAGCATCTACCAATCAAATGTGCGCGTGTATTAGCGACATTTTGCATCTATTTAATATCTTTTTACATAATCAATATTTTTTTAAACTTATGTAAAAAACAATAATTTTAATTATTTTGTTTTTCCTGTTATTTTGTGCCTGGTTGTACTGTAAGGTATTACGTATGTAATCAAACTACATAATCTTCTTTGCTCGAACCCAATCACCCAAAAAGAGAACTGTTTTATTCCTCACTGCGGTCCGAATCGACCTATTCCAAAATGATATTGTTCGATTCGCACCGCGGTGCGAAATGACCTATTCAAAAAGAGCTCTTGGGTGATTCGCACCGCGGTTCGAACCACTTGCGGTGCGAAACGCCGAAGTACCCGATATTATCACCGAGCGTAGGATTGATTTTGGAGTCGGGTCTTCATAGTTTCTCTATCAACAATAAGCTTAGTATGTGTACTATTATTTTCGTAATAATAACATTTAATTGTAAATAGAGACAATCAACGAAAGCATAATTAAAATGTCTAATTTAACATTTTAATAAAATTATGCTTTCGTTGATTGTCTCTATTTACAATTAAATGTTATTATTACGAAAATAATAGTACATATACTTATTGTTGATATTATTACTTTGGTTAGAAAGTAGGTGAAAATTCAATCAGCAGGCGAAATACTAGCTATTTATACGTCCGAAGAACATGAGGTTCCTTATGAGCGGTCGGGTAAAAACAAATGAGTACAAACGACTTCCTTCCCCTACTGAGTGGATCAGTGCACACGTGCGCCGGGATTATCTGAAGGATCCGGGAGCGGTGGTGGTCCACGCGGCTGCCTATTGTTTTAGAGGGGATGCCGCAGCCGGTGGCGCTCTCATCGGTATATAATCTGTGACGTCGCCAGTTACGTCATCTCTAACGGAAAAGATGAAACGTGCTATAGGTCGAAATACTAGAATCCTAGAAATGTTATTCTGCGAAGCTGCCGCTTTTCACGCAAAATCATTTTCAAAATTGGTTGTACCTACACAACACCATACACCTACTTAAAAGAAAGTTATGCATACTAGGATAGTCTATTAAGTGCTTTCTTTTGATATCGAGAACAATGTATTTATGTAAAAAAAAACAGGTTACATCTGTCATATTGGTTTAGTTCATTTAAAATGTAGCTTATATTGCGGTACTATATTTTTTTATTTATTCGAAAAATAGGCTTGTGCTTGACCGCTACCTCGCCGGATGTTAAGCGACTGTTACGGTCTACGGTGGAGCGCGCTTGCCTAGAATGAACCTATTCACTCGCGATTTGAAGACACCCAGATTATAATGACTATAATGCTATTTATCAAAATCGGACGAACATTGGTGGAACATAGCTAAATATCCATGGGGGAGGCCTATGCCTAGCAGTGGACTTCTTGTGGCTGAGATGATGATGATGATAGCTAAATATAAGGACTGCTAAAAACATCACCATTTCATTTGACTTTCCCGTGGTCGAACAAAAGCGAAAAACAATTAGCATTCAAGCTTGTGTCGAGGAAACTTTCTATACCTATTCGATATTTTTGAATGTTTTACACACTGAAGACAATTAAAGTACCTACATATCTAAAATAATAGACAGTTCAAAAATTACACACAGATCGGGATATGTGTACAAGTCCCGTCGGATGTGTGTCATTTTTGAAGGCAACGATCTATATGTAGTATTAACTAGAGATTGCAACCCGGTATGTTTCTCAACCCGGCCGGGCCCGGTGTCATTCCTCGTCAAGCCGGGTTGGCGGGTTGATGTGTTAGCGATGAAACCGTTAAAGTATTTTATGAAAATTTGCTATATAAGAATGGAAAAGGACAATGATTCAAGGTTACGAATTAATGTTTATTTCAAACTAGCAAATCAACAATAATCACTCTCACTCAAAGTCTCAAAATCTCTGATTTAGGTAATACAGAATTGATTACTTTTTACTTATGGACGGAATAGTTACATTAGTATTAGTAACTAATTATTAATTTTTATAAGTTTAAGCAAGCAGGTCTTTCTCTTTACTCGTCCATTTGAAACATAGAATAAGATTGATTAGAATAAGAAACTAATAAAGCTTAGTGTTATGCAAGCTTAGTGCTTAAAGCACTAAGCTTGCATAACAACTTAGATTAGATATAGATAGATAAACTTTGGTAGCTTTGGTATTTGGTAATATTTGGTATAAATAAAACAAATTCTCACAATGAGAAGATGGCCCGTTCCCAGCAGTGGGACAGTTTGTACAAACAGGGCTGATAAAAAAAAAAAAAAAAAAAAAAAAAAAAAAAAACTTATTGGCGCGTCAGAATGGCAACGTGGCAGCTCGCAGCGGTTGTCATGCGAAATTTCTATGATTTCGCGTTCCCTCCCGCGCCGCGGTTTTCATACTTACCGGGCCGGGCCCGGCCGGGCCCGGTTTGCAATCTCTAGTACTAACGTATTATAGGTATGTCCATGGTATATAAGTTCTGGCGAGAACGTACAAAAATTATGTCACCATTTTATTTTATGTTCCCAAAGTTTGTCTTAAATGTCCCGAAGTCGAATATCAAATGGCAGAATTTCAATCATCGATCGCGTGCATTTATTTAAACTAACAAAGAGGTGAAATAATGAAACAAAGTGATGAATCGTGTCTTCTGAAACGCAAAATTCCGTGCCATCTTCCAGCAAAGTTACTAACACATGCGCGTACTACTCAAGCGTACCTAGGGCTTCACCGTAACTCATTTTATTCGATTTGATTAACTATTTGAATAATTGTTACAGTATCATCATTATATTGTGCGTATAATTATGTATATATGGCAAATGAACAAATCGAAACTTATGTCCTTGTCGTCGGTTTCGTACTTCTTTATTAAAATTTCATCTCGATCAGTAGAGAGTAGAGAGATGCCACTCGTGGTCACCCATCCAAAGATTAAAGAGGATATTATTGTTTCGGTTTTCTATCAAATTCCCAAAAGCTTACAACAGCTGACATTTGAATAGCTGCGTCTCGTGTTCATATAGGTACAGACATTATCGACGATCATAAAACTAAACCGTTGTGTTAACGCGACATTATGCGCGGACACACTTCAATCATATTCAAAAGGATAAAAATCAATAAAACCGATCTTGAATACGTTTTGCATATCTCCCGCCATCTTTCGTTCAAAAGGGCAGCGCGAATCTGAGATGCGGAAAAAATTAACAATTCGAAATTTGAATCTTTGGAGAGTCCTCGGGAATAACCTTATAATATAGCGGTGAAAACGTTTGCTCGTTATTTGTTATTTATTTTTCTTTTGTTTTTTTGGGGTTGTGCACCTCAAAAATAAAAAGGCCAAGTGCGTATCGAACCACGCGCAGTGTAGAATAAAATAGAATATTATTTATTGTCTTATAGTTACATTCATAACTCTTTCGTTGTATAAGACTTAATTATTATTAAAAATGCTTCTATTATGGACTCGGTTGATTTGCAACTATAGCTATGTTTTATACTATGTTCAGTAATTTGTTATTTTTATTTTGTCTATATCCCTCAAAAGCGGCAATGGTGTGAAAGTATCTTGGTCTATCTATTACAATTTTATTATTGAATCTAATCAGCTGCATAGAAGCTTCTTTGTTGTGTAGGGTTTTGTTACTGTAGTAACACATCACAGTATGTGAACTTAAAATAGGGTTTATTGTTTTGGTACGATGAATAGGTATACAAGTTAGGGATTTGTGAAATTCGCACGACTTGATGACAATTTTTTACCGACTTCAAAAAAGGAGAAGGTTGTCCACGAATTAATTCGTCATTCGTGGATCAATTTTTGTGTTTCTTGAATTGGTGTATAGAGAAAGCTCACAAGTTGGTCCGATAATTATTCTATAAACATTTCTTTATTACATCTTGAATAATCTCAAAAAATAATAATATTTTAATTGGATGCCTGAATGAAGAGCTTCAGATTATAGAATCGCAGAGTTCCACCTACACGTTTTTCTTTGCAAAAGTGTCAAATGTTGAGGATTATCGTATAAACATCTGCACATTTTCTAATCGTCGAAGACGAAGCATTTAACATTCAATGACAAATCTCATTCTTGACAGCATACCAGCGGGTGAAGAGAGGTCACTTTAAAAAGTTACATTTACAATCGTAAAGGACTTGGAAGCTTGAAATATAAAACCTTCTTACTCCTCATCCATTGTGTATATGAAGAAAATAGGCGTTACTTCAACGCCTTAGCGCCTTGTTTAATTATTACCCGACTGAACATAATGACATGAACTTTATACGTAACCTAATCCTTACTAATATTACAGGTAAACGAAATAGTGTATTTTGTCGGTTGTTTCAGTTTTTTAAACGAAAATTATTAAGTAGATCGTCTAATACTCTTTAAATTGGCAAGCCTAGGTAGTAGTGATAGTTATTTTTTTACCCGACTGCATAAGAGGGAGGATTATGTTTTTAATTTGATTAAATATAAAGTGCCATGAATTTTTTCCCATTATCTACACCAACCATTTTCTGGCAGGGGGTCAACCCACACATGATTCTAAGAAAAAAAACTGGACAAGAGCGAGTCAGACTCGCCCACCGAGGGTTCCGTACAAACTAGTTCCGTATAAAAAGGGGAAATCATATATTTATTTTTTATATTTTCCTTCATAAATCGAAAAATATACATCGTAAAAATATTTAAAAACCTATTTCAGCTTGTGCTAATTAAGCTCTTTCATATAATACCCCACATGATACGGTTAAAGCACTTTAAAATTTGGACCCTCCTTCCTTGCATAAATACCCTATTTTATAAATAAAAAATGTACAATTTTCGGAATTTTTCCTTTATGTGTACTATATGACAATGCTTTTTGCCAAATTTCAAAGTTATAGGTCAACGTGAAGTACCCAATAGGTCTTGATTCCCTTGCGAGTGTCGAAATATGCGTTTTTTTTACGACATATTCGGCTGATTTTATGTGATTAAATTAAAAATGTACAGTTTTCGGAATTTTCCCTTTATGTGTACTATATGACAATGCTTCTTGCCAAATTTCAAAGTTATAAGTCAACGGGAAGTAGCTACCCCATAGGTTTTGATTCCCTTCGTCTTGACAGGCAACAAAGTGATCCTATTTTTTAGGATTCCGTTTTTTCCCTTTGAGGTACGGAACCCTAAAACTACTTTAGATGTAAATATTTCGCTAACTGATCCCTTTTGAAATGCTAAGTTTTGTACCATCAAGTAAGTCATTTGCTCATTTCGTTATTCAGACAAAATAAACGCAGTTCCCATGGTGACACTCTTTGGTTTACCTGTCGCGTTCAACAAATTTTACGATGGTTACCTTATTTGAGGCAATTTGAAAGCAGCCCATTTGTCTTCTGTTGACATAGGTAATATAATTTAAATGAACACAGTTTTTAAATTTGATATTATTACTTCATTTCATAACTTTTAAAATATGGCATAATCTTTATGGATGTATTTTTATTTTTACCGTTCGTTAAGAGATTGTTTATTATGGGTATTTAATTCTACACATTTTAAATTCTTATAATCCCTCTTAACGGTTTGTGTTGCCCAATCTTATCGATTTACAATACAAATTAATCGAGACATCGCCTGTCAAATCAATGCGGGCTGCACTTTTGTCAATCCCTATTGTACCTGTCGTTGTTATGTTTTTTTGTTCCTTCTTTTTTTCAAAACGGACATAGGAAGGAAGGTGGTTTCTTCCTAACCAGCCAGTAAGCGATTGTAAGTGATCGTGTAAGGTGTAACTTTTTTTATATCACTCTAGTAAAGTGTATTTTTATTGATTGCGCAAATTGTGGTTATTTTTTCTCTGCGGCAAATAAAAATTGCGAATAAGGCAAATTTGTGTCCGGAAATTTTTTTGTTCTTAATTTTGAAATTATGAAATATCCGTGCAAAAGAGTGTTCAGCAAATATGTGACGCAGGTTGATATGGACTTTTGTAAGTAGCTTTTACCGCCCATTAATTTCATCATTGACTTTTTGTTTTTAAAATGAAGTTGTTGGTGAATGTACGCTTATTTATTTTTAAATCACGCCTGATACTAAACCAAACACTTATGTGAAGGAAGGTTACATATTATCGAGTAACAAGGTAAGTAGGTACAAATAATTTAGTAACCAAAATTCCAACTGCGTATATCAGAAATAATATACTTAATTACTGCTCTGCTATGCACTCACAGTTGCCATTGATCAACTTCTCATTAGAATATTAACTGTAGAAGACGCCTTGCTTGACACCTCCTTTCTATTTTTTTTTATTTTTTTCATTTTATCGGTTTTAATTTAGTTATATATGAAATATTTTTTTATTTATTTTGCTAAAATTATTTCATCATCATCAACAACCATTGTATAACCACTCACTGCAGTAGACCTCCATTCAATAAATTTATTAGAATTATTTACTATCACAAAACATAGATCTCTCAATTTAAAATTGTTCAAGTCATTTTGCTACATGAGTGGTGACTTCAATATTAACTTTCATATATGTATATGTTGGTATAACTATACATAGTACCTACATACATTTAAAACTCCTTGTTTGGTAGTCGAGTCAAGTGAGGTATCCTCACACACAGTATTAAATATTAGGCGCGGATCCACAGATAATCATGTCAATACCTACTTCATGTACTTGCTTAGTTTCGATACTTTCGATTTGCTTAGGTATGTATCTCCAGTGCGACGCACGGCCACGCGCCACGCTCGCGCTGTGTACGAACATACGATGCGATGCGAGGTGCGAGTGGTGCGACTCTGCGTGCACATCCTACACCACCAGAATGTTAGTTCTATGTTCGTTATTGATTGTCGCTGGCGCTGGCCGGTCGGCGCACGTCCTCCAAACAAAAATAAACCAAGTTTGAAATCCGAACGCGTGGATTCCAATCAAATGGTCGTGCACGTTAACGGTCGGTATTTAACGGTAGGAATTTAATACTTCATCAGAACCTTGCATTCTTACAAGGTTCCCAATATAAACATTAATTTTTATTTTATTTTTCTGAATAAAAATAGAATTTAAGTACATACAAATTTAGACAGTTCTAAAATTTGTAGATACTTAAGGTTCCGTTTTTCCTTTTGAGGTACGGAACCCTAAAAATCAAAACAATCGGTTCGGCAAACATCACAATATTTATACGACTAACCCAGCGGCTTTGATAAAACAGACTAAAATTTAAACTAAAACATTTTTTTTTATATACTTTAACAGGTAAAAGCGACTTCGTTACATGGTTGATATTCCGAAACACGTACGAAACGCTTTGGCTCCACTTTCATTGTGCGTACCGCCAAAATGTGGAATGCACTTCCTGAATGGGGTTTTCCGAATAAATCAATAATCCAGGTGTCTTCAAATTGCGAGTGGGTTTCTTCTAGACAAGCGCGCTCCATTGTAGACCGCAACTGTCGCTTAACGCCAGGTGAGCTAACGGTCAAGCGCAAGCCTATTGTCGAATAAAAAAAAAACAAAAGGTAGTAAGTAATTTCTAGAAGTAACATATCGCGATGCTCGTCTGTTGAAAACATGCATTCTTTCGCACAATGAAAGTCAATTCACCTATCCAATTTCTGTAAACAATCACCAAAAGTTGATCGATTGTCATCAGCAATCCAATTTCTCTACAACCTCCGTCAATCAAATGGCTTACCGATAAAACTGGGCCGATTGAAGAGCCCGCCCTAAATTGTTATCGCGAGTACCTATTACTTACTCTCTCCATTCCCCAATATTTCCAAAAGGTAATCCGTCTATTTATTAGAATTAAGGTTATGCGCATGAATAATTCAGCGGAATGTTGTTTTCCCGCCAAAACTCCGTGATTTTTCTCTCTGGTCTATTTTTTTTCGAGTGGCAGCTAGAGGCGCGCCGTGTAGTGCCATAAATATTTATATTTACTCGTTAGCCTGGCTCATGCAAATATTTTTGAATGTATAATTTAGATGTAGGGTAGGTCAGGAGACTTAGGAGAATAACTGGGAACTACCTAAAATCTGTTCATTTTTATGGTGTTCAAAAATTTACAAGTACTTACATTAAAAGAAAAATAAGCGGCCAAGTGCCACGCACAGAGGGGACACTTGACTCTATCAAAAATTATAACTTCAAAGTATAAAAATTCGCAAGCGGATCCTTTAAATTAAAAAATAGTTATCGCTCATCCCAAATGTTTTTTTTATTAAGCGTACCTATCCAACGATACTCCATACGATGGGGGTAGATTAGAAATAAATAATTCATCCCTTCTTTACGTATACTGGAGATACCCCAAATTTACAAATGCGCATTCTATAGGATAATGCTAGTAAAATCAATATTACTACATAATACGAAAAAGTTCGTTGGGGATAAAAAAAAAACGTATTTTTAAATTTTCGCGAGCGTTTTATTATTATTATTATTGCAAAAAAAATTGCCTTATTTTAAGTCAGGGAGTGAAGACAAACCTAACGACTCCTCACACATAAAAATCGGTCAAGCCGTTTAGAGATACGTACATTTTTGTTACGCAAGATAGATCTACAATTGACCACCAACTCGCCTAACGGTATGGCTGAGGATGGAGCTTGTCGATCTAGAAGATATATATTCACTCTAGCCTTGAAAATTCCACACATCACTCACCACCACATACATAATCCATTAAAAAAACATAATCCTCCTTCCTACGCAGTCGGATAAAAAAGAAAATGTAGTATAAATCTATTTAAATTGTAAACTTAATTAACGTGTTCATATTTATAAATACTTTAACAAAAAAAAACTTCTAAGTCCGCATATCTGGTCTTTTTGGAAATCCATGGGGGAGGCCTATGTCTAGCAGTAGACTTTTTGTAGCTGAGATGATGATGATGAAGTCCGCATATTGTGACAGAACCCTACGTGACCCAACACGCACTTGGCCGGTTTATAATATGATACTTGCAAAAGCCGACATGGTAATTCCTCACACTCACATGAAACACCTAGCTTTGAAACAGTTGTGTAATAAGTGCTTGTAATAATGCTTGTACGAGTACAGAGCGAGCGTTGGGTTTGGCGGGTTGATAAAATCATTTGTACAAATTCTATGAAATACTGAACAGGCATAGATAAGATAATTATTATATTTAACGAAATATAACAACATTATACACCGGTGAACGATTGGATGCAAGCAGTTTTTTAGGGTTCCGTAATCACCTACGAACGCTTATAGGATCACCATGTCCGTCCGTTTGTCCGTCTGTCCGCGGTTTAGCTCAAAGACTATAACTACTAGAAAGTTGTAATTTTGTATGGGTACACCTATTTATTACGCCATAAATCCTTGAATTTACTACACATAATGTTGGGATATTAGGAATTGGATTACAATCTAATTCCTAATAATTTTGTTCTTACGAGAACGTAAAAGAATATAATCATCTGAACATTAAAATTTTCGATGGTGTAGATATGTATCATATAGTAAAACATAAAATTTAATATAATTTTGCGCTATCTCGGCCACTTCTCTTACAACTTCAACCGCTGAAAGTAGACACTATATCCTCCAACTTTCATGACAAATATAATTTGTGTATTGGGCGAAATGAAACTTGGTGAATAGGTAATATATATATGTAACATATGTAATATATATATGTTACTAAAAAAGGATGTCTTATTAGTTAGTTGATTGATTCTTGAATTTATAATCTCCTCCTATTTTGAAGTCGGTTAAAAATAAATATGAAGAAACGGTAACATTTAAGTGACTTAGATTATCCTATAAAAATTGTTGTCTTGAACTTACCCCTAGAAAAAATGTTACCTAAAGTGGAATATGTTTCTTTACCCAGCCTGCCGCAAAGAAAACGTACGGCATCAGCCGTACGCGGCGGCCATCATGAAAGAAAAAAGCAAAAACGCAGCGCGCTCGCGACGGGAGAAGGAAAACGCAGAGTTCTTGGAGCTGGCCAAGCTTCTCCCTCTACCCTCTGCCATCACCTCGCAACTGGACAAAGCCTCTGTCATCAGACTGACCACCAGCTACTTGAAGATGAGGCAGGTTTTTCCAGACGGTGAGTTTTCTTCGGTTTGTCAATAAAGTAACAGCTATCCGCTGCTAGACATATCTTCCAAAATCTGTTCAAAAATCGGTATTGTTTGACTCTAGCGGATCTAGCGGACTCTTGCAACCGACCGACGCCGTTTGAAGTTAGCGACGAGCTAACTAAATATTACTAAACATTTTATAAATAGAATACCATTTTTCAATTTATGTAATTGATAGAAACATCGGTGAAAAGGCTTGAGAAAAGTAATAATACCTACTTACAAATTAAACTTTCATATCAAACTGCCAATTCTATAACACGCTCTCTAAAATGTTAACTAAATTTACAGGACTAAAATTTTCTAACTATAGGCATAAAATTCTGGTTAATTTAATTTCTGGTTTTGTCAAATTTAGTTCAGTGTTATAGAGTCTGAGTAACAGAATCGATCGAAATTTGGACGCTATTATAGGGCACCAGTGGTTCCCCCAGGTCTGGGCGACGCGTGGGGCGCCGCGCCGCCGCCGCCGCAGCCCCGGGAGCTCTCCATCCGCGAGCTGGGCTCCCACCTGCTGCAGACCCTGGACGGGTTCATCTTCGTGGTAGCACCAGACGGCAAGATCATGTACATCAGCGAGACCGCCTCTGTGCACCTCGGACTCAGTCAGGTACTACACAGTACACACACTCTCTGATCGATAACCATTTTTGGTTTAATGCTTATGATTGAGAAGGTGGTGCGCCCAGATAATATATCTTTAAAAGTCTTTGAGGACTTTTAGCCAAAAGAATTGAAAGAACAAGTATAAGTTTAGAAAACTCAAAAACCCCCGACAAAATAACGGCTGAACCGATTTTGACGAAACATAGCTAAGAACACTGTCGATGAAATCTTTTTTTTGAGTCGTAGTTTACGAACAGCGCCCGTATCATGAATGAGTTCCGAAGAGTAATGTTTGTTCCAGGTGGAGTTGACCGGCAACTCGATATACGAGTACATCCACCAGTCGGACCACGAGGAGATGAGCGCCGTGCTCAGTCTGCAGCACCCGCACTCCTACCTCGGACACCAGTACCCGTCGCTAGGGTGAGCTTCCACTAATAATGTACATACGCACACTCACGCAGTGCAGCTACTACCGCACACCGCACACGTCAGCGTCACATCTGAGGAAAAAGTATTATATAACCCTTGGACCGTGGGGGCCGGGTGCTATGGAAATTTTTAAAGATTTGTCGGGGAGGTTGAAAAATTCTTTGTATGCCCAAAATGCTGGCCTTTACTTTCGACAAAAATAAGCATTGCCATTCAGAGAGGAAATCCCGCCAGAATTTTGGGCAATCTGCCTGAAACTGGAGATTGTTTGAAATATCCATAAGCTTTGTTGCCTATGTATATTTTAAATAATCTCCAATCACTCAGTTTTTCAATTTATTTATTTTTTTATTAATTAGTTTTAGTATAATTTATAATAGTATATACGAATGTTTTTCTTTTGAAATAAATTACTTTTCCTTATGTAGAACCTTTAATCAAGTATCAACGGGATAAGCGTCAGTCCTCAAAAACGTCCCAGTTTTTTCCTTTTGCTGTTCCCTTAACCGACATTATTTACATTTGTAAAAATAAATATTTTATTATTTTTTAATATTTATTATTATGTGTGCAGATACCCTGTGGGCGGATCGTGGGGCCCCACAGTGGACATCGAGTGCGAGCGCGCCTTCTTCATCCGCATGAAGTGTGTGCTCGCCAAACGGAACGCCGGCTTGACTACCTCAGGATACAAGGTACTATATATTGCTTGTAAACGGAACGCCGGCTTGACCACCCCAGGATACAAAGTACTATATATTGCTTGTAAACGGAACGCCGGCTTGACCACCCCAGGATACAAGGTACTACATATTGGTTGTAAACGGAACGCCGGCTTGACCACCCCAGGATACAAGGTACTACATATTGGTTGTAAACGGAACGCTGGCTTGACCACCCCAGGATACAAAGTACTATATATTGCTTGTAAACGGAACGCCGGCTTGACCACCCCAGGATACAAGGTACTACATATTGGTTGTAAACGGAACGCCGGCTTGACCACCCCAGGATACAAGGTACTACATATTGGTTGTAAACGGAACGCCGGCTTGACCATCCCAGGATACAAGGTACTACATATTGGTTGTAAACGGAACGCCGGCTTGACCACCCCAGGATACAAGGTACTACATATTGGTTGTAAACGGAACGCCGGCTTGACCACCCCAGGATACAAGGTACTACATATTTTTTGTAAACGAGCCGCCTACGCCTGGGGCGCAGACACTTTAGTGTTTTGTGATAGTTCCTCATCATTATTTCAGATTCTTTCCCGACGTACCTATATCCGTGTTACTCGATAGGAAAGACTTGCTTACGACTCAATTAGTGTTATTATTTGGACACTGTTATCCGTTATAATCTGGTACTTTATACTTTGTCAGTAGTGAAATTATAACATGATGTAACAATATCACGAATTGTGCATTAAAATAGTTCTACTGGTAGTAGCATGTATGATATAATCAGTAATGTTTAAGTAATAAGTACGGAACCGATCTACGGAACCCCACCATACGTAAGTATGTCTCGACACGGTCTTGGCCTTATTTTCTGTATAATCACACTTGAGATACGCATACTTTTATTATTCAAATATCATTCAATTGAGCTTGTTTTGTCGGGGGTTATGGGAGTGCGTGCACTACGCTGCTGATTATAGAGCGGACTTATCGCGGTCCCTCATTGTGATTACGAGAGTGTGCTGTCACGCTCGCACTCATCATACACAGAAGATAGAGAGAGGCTTCTTTTATTAGAGATATTGGAACCGTGCGGTGTGAGTGCTTATTAAATATTTGTTATTTTAAAGTAAGAACTATATAACAGTCAATCAAGACACTGTCAAGTTAAATTTAATAAGTCACGATATAGTCCTAGATATACTGAAAAGTAAAGTGGTGCTGAACTAACTGGAAGTTTCTAAAGCTTTTTTTTTATTATGGATATTTCATTATTCATTACGTTTAACCGCAGTTTTGCACTCATACACGTAAACAAATATTAAAAAAATTAAAGCTTTTTTCACGATTAATAAATCGAACAGATCCGCCATAGACCCCTCGCATTAGCAAGGGTATTCGCGCACTACACTAGTAATTGTCTCGGATCAGCAGTAATCCAGTAAAGCTGGCCGCATTTTGGAGATTATTGCATTGAGCTATTGGTGTTAGGGTCGGCGAGCACTGTTTTGGAACGCGGGCGACTGTTTTGATTGTTAATCGCAGACTGGGAATGGGTAATGTTTTTCTACTGGAACTCGTTGCGTGAGATTTGATTTTATCAAAATAAAATCGAGTGATATTTATTAATCATTTGTATTAATTATATTTTTTTTAACCCCGCCCCATAAAGAGGGGTGTTACAAGTTTGACGCGTGTATCAGTATATCAGTGTATGGCATAGTGGCTCTCAAACGGATGGACCGATCTGCTAGGTTTTGTTCGAAAAAAGATTTGATCGAGAGATTTCTTAGCTAGGTATACCTATTTCATCAAAATCTGGGCAGCCTTTTTTTTGTCGGGTTTGTAATTTTTTTCGAAGCTTGTATAATAAAACTTTTTTACAACTTTTTGCCCGTAAGTATTCGAAATGGCTTGACACTGGAATGCAGGGACTGACAAAATTTGATGTGCCGGTTTAGACACGTAGCAAACGTTTCTATTTCTACAAACGCTTACGTTTCGAAATGCTAAGAAACTGTAACGTGCTGTCACGTGACAGTTCGTTAACTAATATCATTCCCTTAGTATTACTTGTCTATTCTACTCTACAGTCTAACTCCCAGGGGGCTATCCCTTATACCACAATCTTAATAGTCAATAGTTTTTAATTGCAACATATATGTACCTAGATACATGCTGATCTTATAAACAATACATGTCATTGAAAATTCAGAAATAGATATGGCCCTGTAAGGGCATGGCAACATTTGAATCGGAACGTTCTATTTTCATATCTTTAAACTTATCCTTTAAAAAAATCATCTAAATTGTAGTAGCAATTGTCTTCTAAGAAAGCTTTGAGATTTAATATAAAACAACGCTAAATAAAATAGCAATCTTATTTCAATATTACTTTGACCTTTGTCTTGCTCTCTCAACTGCAGTAAGAGTAAGATAAAAGTTAAAGTAAGGCTGCTTAAACGCTTGTGGTACGGAGGCAGGTCTTTACGGCACGGTTGCTCGATATTAGGTTGCATTACAGTATTTATTGCGAAGTTTGCATGAGTTTGAACGCCAACTCGCCAGTTGTTAGGTGAGGTTATGGCGTGCTTGCCTAGAAAAAAAACTTTTCTCTCTTAATTTAAAGACACCCAGCTTACGACTAACGGGAAAACACAGATAGATAGCGCATTCCACAATTCAGAAGTTCGACTAATAAAAGTGGAACCAAAACGATGAGTCATGCACGACCGATCTTGTACAGTGTGAACATAGATATATATATATATATACATCTATGAGTATTAGCATATGAGCAGTGTGACAGCATGTGACAGTGTGAACTGCTTCGGCGTGAAGTATGGCCCTTTGAGATAGAATCACCTTGCAGCTGCCAATTGAGCAGGAGGAAATAATATATATGTATAAATACTATAAACGTTACTCTAATTCCCAGGTCATCCACTGTTCTGGGTACTTGCGCGCGCGCCGGTTCGGCGAGGGCTCCGCGCCTCTCGGCCTCATCGCCGTGGGTCACTCGCTACCCCCCTCCGCCGTCACCGAGCTCAAACTGCACTCGAACATGTTCATGTTCCGTGCCTCGCTGGACATGCGCCTCATCTTCTTGGACGCCAGGTATGTGTACCTCGGAATCCTCGGATACGACACTCCCTCTCACCGCGGCGGGGTACTCGCTCTCCCTCCGCCGTCACAAAGCTCAAACTGCACTCGAACATGTTCTATAAGAAAACAAAAATCACGGGATAGTAAAATTTCTCCGGGGGGAACATAATTTTTTTGCGGTTTTTTATTATTATTAATAATATGTTTGGTTGATGGTCGATTTTGATCTTTAATATTATATGGTTGAAAACTTGTCATAATAATATAGATTAGTAACTTTCTCGCAAATTTAGAAAACTTAAAAACTCCCGACTTATTAAATGGCTGAACCGATTTTTATAAAATACTAGCACACACAGCTAAGAACACTTTCGATCGATTTCTCTTTCAAACAAAAAAAACTATATAGATCAAAATCGGTCCATACGTTTAAGAGCTACGATGCCACATTATAACAACCCTCTTTTTCGGTCTTGGATCAAAAAGAAACAAAACGGATTTCTCATTAAAAATTTCAGAATATAACAAAACCAATTTAATCCCCTAGCCGAAGGCGCAAAGTATCTTCAAGAGATAACGGCGCAACTAGCACAAGCAACACTAGCAGACACCTTCACAAAATGAAAACAAACTGATCAAAGAGATTCCTACCTAAGTTAATAATAATTTATTTATTTCATTGTTACACTAACAAAGCCACGAACAAGACAAATCAAAATATAAAAATTAGGTACAAAAGTGAGATACATATTGAGTGGTACTTCAATTATATATCTAGGTGTAAACTACATGCAAGAATTTATACAGCACATATGTATAGATACTTGCAAACAAAACAACTAACTTAAAAACTACTTACTTACTAATTATAATTTACTTACAATAACTAAGTTTACATAAAATAGATCAAACATTTTCAAGTTATTCGTTATTAACGAATATTTATGTAAAGAAATGAAAATTATATAAGTCGTTCTTGGCTAGTCAAAATAAGTAAGTAGTATACGTGAAAAAAAACCCTCGTAAACAAATATGTTTACTATTATATTTTTCCTTTTGAGGTTACCTAAGTAGAAACCTAAAAAATATAACCCTCCTCTGAACTTAATTGTATTCGAAAATGAGCGCATTTCATAGCTTACTGTTCATTAATGGTCAGTAGGTGCACGTACGTTAGAGTAGAGTGCAGGGCTCTCGACGCAGTTCCGCGAAGCCCTAACCGTCCATTGTGAGGCTGCGCCTGCGCCGTTCCGCGGTGATTGCCGTGAGCCATAAACGTTGAACTTGCACCGCGCGCCGGCTCCATTGTTGCACGCGGCACGCGCGCTGAACCCGCTACGATACTACGCTTATTCACTTTGGTTACTCACTATGAAAACTCAGTCATACGTAACGTGCCGGGGCCCAATTCAGTTATTCAAGACCGCTTCATAGCCGAACCATATGTGGAGCGTTTCCCGTCGGCCGCCATAGTTTTTTTGATTCAGTCACTTTTATGTCATACAATTGACACATTTGATGAAACGTAACACGTGCTTCGCTCGTTACTAAATCAAAAAATGATAGCAGCCGACAGGAAATGCTTCGCAAAAGGTTCAGTTACGGATCGGTTTTGAATAACTGAATTGTCCCCCTGCTCAGGATGCTTATTTCCTTTACGAGATCGTATTATATACGTATGTAGAGGAGCAAGTGTGAATATTTTAAACGAACGAAAGTCCACATAGACCATCGGGTCAACGAGTGGAAGTGGACCAGGGCATACAGCTCGCTGAACTGACGGCCGATGGGGTGAACAATTCACGATTATAGAGCACTCTGGTGCACGCAGACTTCATGCCTACATGCGGGAAGATCTTGAAGAAATCGGCCTTTTTGTAAATCAAAATGAAAGAAAACGGCCTTTTTGTAAATCAAATCAAAATCAAAACCTATCCAGCAATAAACATCTCGTGGCTGAGAATTTACTAAGTTTTTTTACTGGCAAGTGCCTTTATTAACTACAAAACAACAATATACAGACTCAACTAACTAAACTACTACACAAAAAGCATATCGATTACCCCAGACCGATAAAGGTCTAAAGATAATCCAAATGCTCAAACCCACTACCAGTTGGCAGCGTACCCAGCATGCTGCCCCCATTGCCACGTTGAATGGCAATGCGGCCAGCAAGATCAATTAACTAAGTTGATCGATGTTAATAGACATCGCTGATCACCTTTGTGGGCATGGTGGACAATGGACATACCCAAAATTTTTTTTTAATTGAGGTGTATAGATTAATTTTATTTTTAACGCGAATAAATCCGCGGTTAAGATCCAACTGGTCGAAGATGGCGCACGCATACTTTGAAGATGTATTATCACTCTAACGTTAAAAGACGTAGTCGTTATCTTACAGGAAATGAGGAAGTTGTGAATGATTTTTATCCTATGACTTGATAAAATTAATAAATACAAGAGCGCAAGAGGACCATGCACGGTGATGCTTATCCGGAAGAAGAAAGGGTTGATACCTACATTTTAACTAATACGTTTCCCAAATTTAAAACTAATTTAATGAAAAGGTGGAGTTGAAAAAAAGCATCTCTTCTATTCATTTATGGAGTGCTAGTAGTGCTACCCTTATTTTTTACGGTTCACAAAACCCATCTAATTGGAAAATTTCATTATGTACTAGTGCTAATCGCTACTAAGTAACATAAGGACCGACACACAGACAGACACGGCGAATTTATACGTAAGGCGTATAAATTATTTATATACGGCGTAGGTATATATTTTTAAATAAAAACTACGGGTCACTCACGTCTGTTTTGAGCCGAAATATCAGACTAGTGACCGAGAGTGACGTGTGTGCTGCTCCTTTGAAAAAGACCGCCGAATGCGGTTGAAACTATAGTCGGATATTTCGGCTCAAAACAGACGTGAGTGACCCGTAGTTTTTATTTAAAAATGTGTGAAAACCACGTTAATTTCCATAGTAAAACGGCGTATATAATTTATACGCCTTAAATAAATACGTAAATACGGCGGGTTTCTCAAAATACTACTCTTCAGTAATCTGGTCCACATGACATTGGCTTACACCAACAACAACACCCTTCTTTCGGTTGCAGTTTGTAAAATATCGTATGCCAATGGAAACGCGTTCCGCGCCACGCATTGTTCCAATGCAGCTTTCTTGGAATGCTATAAGCTATAAGAGGCTTCAACTACAAATATAACGATCATGAAAATATTTTACACATCATACAGAATTAAGGTTTTGCAAGCTTTTTTTATGCTCACGCGGTAATCGTACAGTCCGTCAGTACGTACCTGACTGTGCCCCGCGGTTTCTCCGCGGGAAAACGGTGATTATGATGGTGATGGAAAGTAGCCTATGTCCGTCTCCAGATTCATAACATACTGATCTGATGATGGAGCTGGAAGTTCGCATTGGTAGTTCCTCGCGACATGTACGGGATGCGTCGAGATTGCTTAATAACTAAATTAAAGGCGTGTTATAAGGGAGCCGAAATGGACAACGATGAACGCGATGTGAAAAGAACGGCCTTACCGAAAAACGTTACTTTAAGTATTGCTTAACATATTTTGTCAACTTCTCGCTGACCCGTAATGACACCTGTGGAAAGAACACAGATAAGACGATGCTTAAAGTTAAGTACTGTTTTTCGGTGTGCCGTAAGCATATCTCAAATGCATATCCTAGTCGAACCTAATCCGATGAATTGAGAAACTCGGTATTTTATGTACATTAAAAATATTATTTAAACATATTATTAATTTAGTCGAGTGAGGCCACGGTAAAAGGTTAGTTACACATAAATAGATCCTAGGTAAAATACCAGGAAAGCAAAGAACAGTAGGTAGTGTCGTTTTACAAAACATTGGTTCGCAAAACAGAACACACCTGAGCGACAGATGTTCGCAACATGACACTAACACGATAGCCTTACATCCACGAGGTACATCCACGATAACAAGGATTCAATCACACTACATACTAATATTATAATTACGAAAGTTAATTTTTTATTGGATTGTGTGAGTATGTTTCTTACGGCTAAACAGATACGAATGTAATTTGAAATGGGGACAGCTTATTACCTGGATTAACATACAGGTTACTAATTACTAACAAACCGATTGAGCTAATCACAGGCCTCATGGCTCAGTGGTAGTACGACTGGCTCCTGAGCTGAAAGTCGTGGTTTCAATCCCCACCCAGGGCAAACATTTGTGTGATGAGCATGGATGTTTTTCTGTGTCTGGGTATTTATATGTATCATAAGTATCTATTTACAAAAAAAAAAGTATATGTATTCTATCAACCATCTAATTTCCATAGTACAAACTTTTGGCTAGATGGTGTTGTGTAAAATACACCAATATACATAGTGCATAAGTATTATAAACATTCATTCATTCTTATCTTTTGGATGTAAGTGTGTTTTATTTTTAATTATTATTGTAATCTTTTAAAACTTAGTTTACCTACTTGTCAGTTATGACTAGCGCGTGTCAATTTGTTACATGAACATCTGCTTCGGGCTTCCAGAATAGATTTGCCGAGTCCCAAACTCACAGTGGGCCCCAAGCCCACTGTGAAAACATTGTATTATTTTAAATCTAACAGGATATAAATATTTACTTTACCTAACTATATTTCTTAATACTTACACTTACACCGAAAAAAAAATCTGGTGTATATTCATACATATATAATATTATCTTCGTTTTGTGAATTCGGGTAAAAACTACAAAATCCTCCTTTTTGCTAGTAAGCAAAAATGCAGATAGCAAGGAAAGCATTGCAAGCGGCAGTAGTTGGTAGCACGAGATCGGTAACGAGGCGTGCAGTAGGTTCAGCAGCCAGTAAGTACGTGCCGCGCGCCCCACGGACTGCCTTCCGCGTCGTCAGCACACAGACGTCCGTGGAGCCGCCGCCGCTGTATTCATGATGCAACAATTCTCACGACCGCAGCTGTTCTCTACTCGCATACCTACTCGATCGTACTATATTCGTGGATTTGTATTTTTCTTCGTTGTCAGCTTGATTACTAGACTTTAGGTATAAGTGTAACAAGTGTCCGTGTTGATTTAGCATATTCATGTGTGAGAAAACACAATTTCGATTAAATTTTGAAACGTGTAAAATGTTAACTTACCCCACAAATCTAAGACTTATTGGGTTCAAATTTCACATTTATATAAACTATCATCGGTTTCATCTGTGCGTAAATTTAAAAGAAATATTTTTTATTTTCAATCGACTTCAAATTAGAAGGAGGTTATCAATTCGGTTTTTTTTTCGGTTCTAAATTCGTGGGAATCTTATTGTTTTATTATTCACGTACCAACCGATTTTTAACATTCATTTTTTGTTTGGAAGGATACTTTCCAGGTGGTCCCATAGAAATTTTAGCAGAATCGGTTCAGTATTTTGGTTTTTATAACAAAATAACTGGAAAATCTGTCATATCCAAGTAAACGGACTGCGTATTTTGAAGTCAGTGTTGTAGTTTTTTAAGCAATTACTTGTATTATCATAATATACATTAAGACAGACAGACAGACAAACAGCCGATTGGACAAAACTAAACTTGCGAGGTGTAGGTTGCGAGGGGTTCATTGAATATTTTTGAATACTTTTATAAATATTCGTTAAAAACAATAGAAATAGAGTTGTCTGTAATGCTATGAACACCAACTAATAAATATTTTTAAATAGTTCTAAACAACTATTCAAACCTAATAAATAATGCTTCAACATTAAACCAAGATGTACTTAAATACCTACCTTTATTTTAATGAATTATTCAACTCCTCGGGTTCCGTATTCTGGAGGGTGTTGGAACAAAGCATTTCCCAGCACCCTCATCGATAATTGGCGCTCGTTACCCTCACAACGTCACATCCGGTGTACGTACTGCGGACTACTTACCGCGAATATTATATCAGACTAATAATTATAGCACTCTAAATAACTAATGTATTGTATGTCCATTATTTATAGTAAACAAACTCCCAGCTACTGAAGGAATGATGTTCCGAAATCTTAATGTTTTTCTAAATTTTAAACTTTCAGGCATAACGAGCGCATTGTACTGCCACACATAGTTTGACCTGTTTAATGATGTTGGACAGTTGTGAGCAAGCGTAGGTATCATAATAATAAATACAACACACGAAAAGAAAATTTCGAATATGGCAATAGGCATGTCGCATGTTGTACAAGTAGCGGATCTTCTGGACTTCTTTTATAATTTACCCTAGATAAATATAACGCAAATGAGCTCAAGAAAAGATAAACGACCAATGTGGAATGGTCTAGTCGGGGAAAAAGTTTTACAATAATTACTGAATCCGAGCCATTTCATTTATTAGGGTCTTAGGTACTCACTCACCCAGATAGATAGTCATGATCCTTGCATGCAGACTTATAGACAAAGAATAAATCAAAATTAGTTTGTTCTTGCAACCCCTTAAAACTTGTCGCACCCTCTCGATGGCGCAGTGATCGAGCCCTCTGCAGTTAACTGGCGGAAGTGTAAAGCTTTTGTTCTTCATTCAACAGTTTTTTGTGATGACAGACAATGTACCCTCGAGAGCTCCAGTTACCTATGTTAGCTAATTGATTGTTTTACGGACTATTTGTTAGGGAGCATCTAATAGGAGAGACTTAGTAATTGACGATTTTTTTACCGACTTCAAAATACGGAGGGTCTCAGTTCAGTTCTTATTTGTTAGTTTTGTATAGATATTGCTTGGTAAAAACGTTTACAAACGGAACTCAACGGTCTTTTCTATCTTAATAAAATGTCAAATAATAATTTCAGAGGATTATCTAAAGTGCGATTCGGAGATATTTTTTGAGTTTAGGTAACTATACTTAATATAAATTTTTAATAGTCCGTAGGAGCATTTAGCGGCCTAAATGCAACATGCATTTTTAAATGCAACATGCGTGTTTATTATGAATTGATTACGAACACTACTTATTTTATTATTTGTAATCAATTCATAATAAGCACGTAAGTGCGACATGGCAATTTACGATCTATGATATTTTCTATTCAAAAGTGTTAATTTTATTAACTTTTCCAAAGAAATAGTCTTATTTGGAAATTTTACTTATTAGTGGCGTTGGACCGCTACTATTGTGACATACGTCATGTTGAGGTTGTTCGTTAGACGGCGCGAAGCTCAGGCGTCTACCAAACCACATACAATAATAAATCTACGCTCATTTCATTTACTTGCCAAAAATATTAAATCTACTGCCTACTGAGTGTAAACGTTCCTCGAAGTCAGTCACACGGTGTCGACAGCTCTGGGTGATCTGGGTGATCTCTCTCAACTGTAGTAAGAGCGAGACAAATGTCAAATAAGGATATTAAAATAGTCTTAATGAACGCTTGTGGTATGGCCCTTGTGCCAAGGTTAAGATTTTAATAAGGCGAGCGAGTATCATGCGGGTGTCATCCTACAAATATTCTTTTTTTGAATCGCATTTCGCATTGTTTGTTGACAGGGTAGCTTCACTGACAGGATATGAGCCCCAGGACCTGATAGAGAAGACCCTCTACCACTACATCCACGGCACAGACATCTTACACATGAGATACTCGCACTGTACGCGTAAGTATACCATCACGACGTATACCTACGTAGCACTGCTACGAATATTGGTGATCATTACGTAACGATAGGAATGAGCGCATTACCTTGCATTCCAGTGCTGACGAAAGGGCAAGTGACGTCGCGCTACTACCGGTTCCTGACGAAGGCCGGCGGCTGGGTGTGGATGCAGAGCTACGCCACCATCGTGCACAACTCGCGCTCCTCGCGGCCGCACTGCATCGTCTCCGTCAACTACGTACTTAGGTATTGCATTCTCATTTCCTCATAAGAAAGTCAATTCATTTTGTTCCTTCCCTTATTACTATTACTATACTATTACTCTTTCCGCACTTTTAGACGTCTTCTCTACATTTATAAATGTACTATCCCGCCCGCATTTTTTCCCGCATTTTTACCTACCTACATATTTCTTGACAAACAGTCAAACAACAAACAGACCTAGTCAAACATCTTCGCGTGTTCTATTTTCTTTAGTGTATATACAGCCTCGTCGGTGGTGGGTATACGGTTGTACCCTTTTCTGTGGTTGTACTTATACTTTCCCGAAAACGCCTTCTACACACATATCTACCCATAATCATCTATCATCACCTTATCCTTATCTATTCCTATAGAATCTTCTCTATTACACACGTGGCAATCCCCTTTTTGTGTTTTCTTTCCAATTTAAAGCTATTAAGCTTGACAGAGAAAAGGAAATCGGAGAAATAGAATGAAATTTTAGTTTTAGCTGTCAAAAAGGGAGGGATTGCCATTTGTCTATCTAGTTCTACAGAGCAAACACGTCTCGTTCACTCCCTTTCACTTATTGCGATCAAGAGAGTTTTGACAATATCTGACGCTCCATGAAGAACGGTATTAAAATAAGTTCTCGTCTCCAGTGACATAGAGGAGAAGCATCTAATTCTGAACCTGGAGCAGGGTCCTCCAAAGGTGAAGCCCTCCCCGCCGCCCGTGGCCGCTCCCCTGCGCCACGAGAAACTGGCTCCCCTCGCGGCCGAGCCCGAGTTCAACGGAGACTCCACAGGTGAGGCCTCGCTCGGTATGTGCATGCCGACGTGCAGGCTCAACACTTGCTAACTTGAGCTTATAAAAAATCTCTACACATGACGTTATCTAATGAGAAGCAATAGTGTAGGCAGTGGTAAGAAGTACGCCTATTCTGAAATGGGAACAGTCTCCGAAATGACGCTGCCGGAACCGTTACCTGAGTGTCAGCGAGAGATTTTATACTTTGAGCACCATTCCCGACTCTGTAAGAGCGCATAGTATTTTAAGAGTATCCGTTAAGCCATCAGGTGAAGTTGAACTGTCGCCATGTTGATATTAGTAGCACAGGGGAGTTACCACAATCTTAATAGTAATCTTATTTCAATATTACTTTGACCTTTTTCTTGTTCTCTCGACTGCAGTAAGAGCGACACAAAAGTCAAAGTAATTTAATACTGTAATGAGACTGCTTAAACGCTTGTGGTACGGCTTCTGATCACTACGCAACAAATAATCTGACACGTAATCATGTTGCAGGGAGCTACACGTACCCAGAGTACTCCCTCCCCGTGATCCCCCCCTACGAGAACCAAGAGGAGTACCACCAGCACAGCTACCAAGACATGTTCTACGAGTCGTACCCGGAGACGGAGGTGCAGGCGAGCTACGTCTACCCTCAGACCCAGCGCCCGTTCTCAGCCAGCTCCTCCTCCTGCTCCTCCGTGGAGGGCTCCGACCCTCACCAGTACAACTACACTAACCTGATAAGCTTTTACAACAACGGACAACAAAATGGTCGCCCACTCGACGATTTTAGCGGGAGTTTCGGCAAGATGACGGCGAGCCCCGCGGTACAAGAAGGATACACGAGCGTCATCGTCGACAACACGCAGCAGTTCCACCACCACGGAGGGGGGGTCGACGAGTTCGTGCATTGACGAATACATCCGCTAAATAAATAATGCGCGAACATAAATTACCCGACTACCGGGACAGAGGGCTGATGTTATTCGGGCTGTATACATAAATACTAACTGAAGCTGAACGGCTCAACAGTTATTGAAATATAGTCGTCAATTTCAACTTTATACCCGAAAGGTATGATATATTGGTGTGTTCAAATTAAATAGCGCTGCAGTCGCATGGCCTAGTATGACCTTGCCAGCTTTTATATGAAAAGTTGGTTAGTTTCCCTAAAAGCCTTATGACAAATTAATTTGAACAAACTCCACATGAAACGGTACAGGAGTTTATCTGTAACATTTCTATATGTACAGCATAATTAAATATTTAAGTCAAATAAGTGTGAATTGTAAAGTGGCACTTTATTGAGATGTTTGTAGATACTATTGTAAAGTCTTGATGATTGATTGCCACTCTATATAAGCGTCTTATTGATACCTATTCATTAAGTGATAGCCATTAATGCGGCAATAGTTCGTAAGTAGGTAGGTATATTGTTATGATTTTGTTTGAAAATACGAAAATAATCGGTTCTATTCATTTAATTTCCAGCCGTGACTGTCCCACAACCACGGCCGATTCTAATCAGTTGTGAATAAATTGTATTGATAATAATGAGTTATGGGCTATAGCAAGTAAGAGTTGACGAGTGGAATTTCCATCGACTGACAGTGTTTAGGTGACTTGTAGCCCTGTATAAGCTGAAAATGATCAATGTAATTATCATTAATAGATAACTTTCATAGGACTATTTCTAGGACGGATCTCTAATTTCGGGAAAAATCAACTGTTTCGTTGACAAAGTTTCAGGGCTAACGGTAAATTACAAATAGTTTTTGACGTGACAACGTCTAATAAATCGATGAACGCCGGCTGCACGCACGAAAAAGGATGACTCATTGACTCGATACGCTCATTGTCCGTTACATCATCATCATTTCATCAATGTTTTGTTATGACGTAGTCACGTTAAACTATCGACCGTAAACCGACTTTACAGACAACCAATTTTTTGTAAAAGCCTAACCTAACCTAACCAAAGCCTAGCTCTGGTAAATATTGTAAACGATTGCAATGTTTGTGGCAATCTAAGATTATTGTTTACATTACCACGTCAATATAACTATCAATAATGTTCCTATTTACTTACATATCCCGAGAAGTTGCTTGAATTAGTTAAAATAGATTTCTAGGGTAAGTAATACAATGTATTATTGGTAAATAAAATGACTTGATAATATAAAGAATAATCTTGGATTGTCGCAAATATGATGATCAAGTAAAGTACTATATATCAAGTAGATCAAGTACTATAGATACCTTACTTGGCTACAATGACATTAGAAATTCCCGCCGCATACGTATCGTATCACCCTAATGATCCTGACATTTACTAATCGATTTAAGAGGTGTCCATAGTAAGGGTTATATAAACTGATGATTCGAGAACAATACTCTTCATCATACAGCCGTGTTTGTATATGTTATCGTTTTTAAGAGTTCGTGGTGAATTAGTCAGATTCAACATTTTGTCGAAAGCTATATAGCTATACAAAGTTTACCTAGAAGTGCAGGAGGTCATAGATAAGAGCTGCGTGGTGTCGGATCACTACAAGCTCCGTAAATAGTCCAGTAGGCGGAGACGGAGACACGCAGTACGCGCCGAACTAACTAGCCATTTCCGAAGCCAACAAACCTACCCAGGTTGGTACTGGGTGTACCAACAGTCTTACAACACATTAGGTGTTGTAAGACTGAAAGATAAAGAATGGGAAGGGCCATATGAGGCCATATGGGCACAAATGGAGCGCACGAGTGTCATAGATAGGACGGACTGTAGGTACGTAAATACAACTTATTGCGCCTTGAGAGCCGTGAAGCGAGCGATGTCACCAGTGAATCGCAGCATTCTCCATACGAAAAGCAAAAATAAACCTACCATTATTCTTATAACTTAAACATTATTCTTATTTTTTGCATTTCAACCAACTTTAAAAAAAAGGAGGTTCTCAATTCGACTTTGGTGTTTCTTTGTATGATTTACGCGATTATTTTGTCAAAATCGATTCAGTAATTTGTTTCAGTTTTAAACCATAATAATTATATTTACTTATATAATTATTATATTGCGACAGCTTTTTTATTAATAAATTATTATTTTATTAATAATATTAAGAAAAAAAGCAACTTAGCTATTTATGATATTTTCATTTACATTAAAAACGGCAAAATTTAATAATGTTTAGGATCAGGAATCAGTTTCTTCCGTTGTATGGAAAAATGTACGTACACATATCCGCACTTCGCAGTTCTCTTAATAAGTACCTATTTGCCTATTTTTTGTTTTAGTCTAAATCTAAATTCAACATAGGGAAAGGGAAGGAAAGGGAATATTACAAATTATTTTTAATAAAAATAATTACGTGTAACGTGTATGGAGGTAGTTAGGTATATACCTATAAGTAGTTCGTTTACATTTGTTTTACCTCTGATCGAGGTATATTATGTCATATTATTTTTCTGTTAATCTAAAATAGGTAAAATAGATCTCGTGTTGCTGCGTTCTGGAACGCAGTTCACTAATATAATTTTCATTAGATACTTCTGAGTCTTTTCAGTGCGCGCTGTGTGCGTCTAGTTGACAGCTCTTTCAATAATCGTTACATATACCTACTATATATAGGATGGTGACATTCAGCATTTGGTATACCCAAGAGTATAAATATTTTTTGGGCATACCAGCTTCCGACAGCGATGGAGTCTCTAGGTTTATCTCCTTGATAAAATAAAAGTAGCGAAAAAATCTGCCAAAATTTGGAAATGTGAAATTGGCAGAAAATGTATATATTCTGTTTATTAGGTAGGTATGTGCTGCCAAAACGTGCACCTCAATCTGAAATCGGCGGAAAATCAAAAGAAAATGCAATTTAGTACCTACTAGTATTCTAAAATCAAATCTAATCACGAGAAATATTGAAAAAATCATAAAACGCGGCAAAACTGTTGCACTGACCGTTCAGAATTCAGACTAACCGACATCACAGATAGAGGTTAAAATAAAGGTGAGCGAACTAGAGCTGAGGCTATAGGAGCCAGATATCAAAGTGTAGGACAATAATTAGCTTTTAATAAATTTGCAGTCTTTTAGATTACTTTAGATAGATAATTTACTAAGTATTTAAAGTAGGTGTTAACAATTTTTGAAAGGAAAATAAAGGAAGAGCCAAACTGCTCTTACGGTTACGTTACTTAGCTACTTTCTGAGCTTAGGATATCGACACCAAGAAAATATTCGAGGATTCACAAAGGATTTGTTTTTATTATATTTTATATTAACATGAAATACGGGATGTAGATTTACTGATACTGACGACCGTACTTCAAGGGTTCATTTTACTCATTACTCAGAAGATTTTTGCTATGCAGCCAATTCCTTATTTTGGGCGAAAAATCATCTGTTCCACTCGTTCCTAGAACGTATGAAACTGCTGATTTTTTGCCATTCCTGGATTAGCCCCACGGTAAGACTCGTTCACATAATAAACGTTCGTTCAACACCTCGTATGCATAAGGTAGTGTTCCGCGAGTCACGGCCGATGCGCGATGCGCGCTCGTTACTGCTCATATTCAAAGAACGGCCCGAACCTTAAAAGGCTCCCTACTCTATCTCTAATTTTATTATTTGATTACTGATTTATTATGCGACACTATCAGTTCATCCATACAAAACGATTATTGATCTTCGAGAAAATTTAAAGCGTGTAGCAGCTGATTTTTTATGTTAGTTGTTCATAAATCTTAATGAACGATGAACATGTACAATGACCCCTCAAAGTATGCCAATCGGTTATTGTAACACGTATATACTTCAAATAATATGTATTAATGTTTTTTTAAGACTTGTGAATTAAGTGCCATTGATATTCGAGTCTACTAGTCGTAAATGTACATAATTAGCTGTTATTTTCAGATGCTATTCGTTATAAGATGCTAATTTAGTCTGCTAAATATTTATTATAAATCGATATTTTCACTTGTAAATAAAAGCGTATTATTATACTTTGTTATTTTTTTATTTTAATCACTTTTTGCAATGCTTTTTTCAGGGTTTCAATTCGACCGTTATGGATTTTTATTAGCAACTTGAATTATTTTCAAATCCATTCACATCGGTTTAATATTTTTTTCGCCTGTAGATAATTTTTCATAATACGAATATTATGTTCTGGCACTCGTTGAGTAATTTTCTGCTTTTTAAACAATTATTGTTTTTGTAACATTGTAACTACCTTTAAAAAGGTAACAAGTTTTCCGAGTATGTTTGTAAACCGTCTCAAAATGTTTTTAGTTTACGGAAGTATAGATTCGTATGAAATATTATACTCGTACTTCTGCTGGCTTCTGTTGTATTATACCTACGTAATAACTATTATCAATATTTTCTTATAACTATTGGTATGTAACTATGTACTTAATTAATATGAGTTTAGGTAATTATAGACTAAGAGCGGGCCTTATGTTTACCCACCTCGTCGGGTAACAAGATGTGACCTATTTAGGATGACGCGCATTGGTAAGGTGGCTCTAAAAGCTTTTATTACTAAGTACTTGTTACCCGATGAGGTGGTGGACACCTCAAGAAATGCTGACATTTTTGCTAACTTTACAAAACGCTCCAGGTTTAGCCTAGGCAACCCTGTACATTTAGAGACACCTTACCAATGTGCGTCATCCTAGATAGGTCACATATTATTACCCGATGTGGGTAGGTAAACTTACAGTCCGCTCTTAGTCTATTACTTATACTTAATTATTTTCTAGATATATTTAGTTCGAAATTTTGTCAAAAATTGAACAAAACAAATTGTGATATTTCTAACATATTACCTATAAATTATATTGGAATAAACTGCGTTCTATAATCTTCAGATTTTATTTTATTTTCACAAACCTAGAAAAACATTACTTTAGGGCCCGCATTAGGGGCCGTTTGAATTGACTTTTTATTCCCAAAATTTAGTTTATTCATATGACAAAAACATTGAAAAAAATCAAAGTAATACCCATACAAATAACACCGTAACCAACTAACCTAAACTCGAAATTATCGCGATCTAGAGAACTAATGTGGCATTGAGAGCGTTACTGTCCTAAAATCATTATTTTTTCAGTCGAGACCACAGAATCCAGAGATAGTAGATATTACTAGACGCCCAGACGATAGTTCCCGGTTTTGCCGCGTTAGTAGAACATACAGTTTTAATATCATCGCTATTACTGCTAGCAACATCTAGTGTGGAGTAGTTAAATAACTCATAACCGCAAAATTTGTGATATATTTAAACCAACTATAAATTAAGAGCGCCATTCACGCCATCTATGATCTATCAAATAAAAGCGGTAAAATAACTTTCCAGCCATGTACATTAATTTTTAAATATAGAAAATGGAACTTTATGTCAGATATAATATATTCATATTAATTCATAATGTCTTTATTGCGCATATGGGCACAGTAGGTGGAACATCTGGTAAATACACAGCTTTCCATATTCTGCCTTACCAGCGTGCAAAATATATTGCACACCTGACAAAAAAAAAACTTTTTTTTTGCTTGATGTTGGCATCACGTTTGCACATCTATTATTGAAAATCCTTACATACAGTAGTTATCAGTCAAGATCTTTAAAAAAAAAAGTGAGCCCCAATGTCCAGGTACATGTTTGGCCTTACGAAAAAACATTACATCTCAAATTATCTGTCTTATTTCTGCAATCGTCATTAAGTACCAGCAAGAAGTTTGACAGAATATTTTGTATTGAACAATTAGTAACATTTTCCGGTAAGACCGATTACGTCAGCATTATGGCCTTGTTAAGACTCTGCGGAAACCACACGGTTGAGACATCAGTATGAACGATGGCGTTTTCCCATGTGTTAGGTTAGGAGGCAGGAGTTAGCCCCAGGTATGGGTGCGACGGTGAGTTCAGTGTAAATAAAACAGCGTGTGTATGAAACATTCAAGCATTATATTGGTATTTTCTAGTCGAGGTCGAACTCTATGATGTCTGCGAGGTCGACGTCTCCGTCACTGTCGCTGCTGGGGTTCTCCGCCGCCTGCGAACATACACCCAGTCATGTACAGTATGTACACACTCCACACATACTCCACACACACACTCTGACTACCTAACATACCGTAGTTGCACTTCACGAATTACATGTACCTATTTTTTAAGTGAAAACTCCTTTAGACGCGCTGAGCACTATAATTTGTAGGTATTGAATGAGATTGAGCCGTCACGCTCGGTCATGTAACGCTCGTTCTATCTAGTCGGCTAAAGAAGTGTGAGAGATAATATAATCAACGCGCCACTTCTATACTGCTGTATTTTTAACGTCGCCTTAATGAAATTTTCACTTCTGTTGAGTAGATACACATTTTTTTTATTATTCTCGTCTCCTTGCTGGCTGGGTGCCTTCGCGCCCTTCGTTTCGTCGGTTTCGCCCTTCGTTGCCTAGGTTTCATCAGTACATTGCACTTTTTACTAAAGAAGGAAACTGTTCTACCCCTGAAAGTTATTAGTCTAGCCATTTATGGTTTCGATCGTATATAACGAGAATCATCTTAATCCGATCTATATTTAGGGGTAAAATTCAGTTTTCTTTTTTCGTATGACAGCCTGAGCGATTAACGTTTCTCTTGATCTCATGATCTTGTGCTAGTGAAATTATTATTGTAACTTGTTTTAGTAGATATCTTTGAACAATATCACATTCCACAAGTGATCTGTAGACGAAAATATAGCACAAAATTCTGAGCACAGTATACGTAAATCACGAAGATATGGACTTTTTGACGACTATAAACTAAAAAGTATAAATATTTCAGAAGAATCATGTAGCGCACATTTTGCTTCTTGCTATAGAAAACAAATTTAATTAAAATCGCGAGAGTCACGCCTAACCAATGGTATGGTAACTCTCTCTAAAAGAAAGAATTAGTAACTCCTGTTGTGCGTTGCATGATTCTCGTAGCAGTAAAGTAAACGTGTGCGCGTTACCCGTCTCCTGGTGCGCATGCGCCGGCGGTGGCGCGGGCGCTCTTCCGCCGGCGAGGACTCGCCCGAGCTGCCGCCGGAGCCCAGCTCCATCACCGCGTTACGCAGCAGCGACGCCGCTGCAACACGCACAACACACCTCACTCGATACAACACATTTTGTGTAAATCACTCTCTCATTGAACTATATCTGGGTATAATTGAATCTAATTTACTAAATAAAGTGCGAACAATGTAGCGTGCGCATTTCAGCGTAACACGAACAAATATTTACACAGTATGGACTAGTGGCGCCATGCATGGGCGTAGCTATAGCTTTCTCATGGGGGGGGTCCGCGGGTACAAAAATGTATACAAATATACTACTATTTGCCTCTTTATTTGCGCAGACTATACGCAGACGAGTACTAGTTTCTAAACGTCAATGTTTATATATAATCTTTATATAATTATAAGTTATAAACATTTAAATACACGAAAATTTTATTACGGACAAACCATAGAATTCGCCCTATTACATTGGGACAAACGTATAACTGTAAATAAAGTGTAAAAGTAACGTCGGAACAATATTAATTCATATTAAACTAGAGGTACCCTATGACTTCACCCGTTTTAACGAGCGCTCAGCATTTGCATGACTCAAGTAAACAAAAACATATATAATAAGCATACGCGAGCAAAGCGAGCGCGAACATTTTAGTAGTGTGTAGTAGTATTAGTGAGCCCGCAGTATTTCCATGACAAAATAGTACCTAATAATGCGCGAGCGAAGCGAGCGCGAAAATTTTTAAGGTTTTTAAAATTAAATCTTGGAAATAATTTAATACATTGATCGTGTTAGGAAGTGGCCCAGATGAACCAAACAAGTATAAAAGTGTTTAAAAAAATGAAAAATCCGACTGGATGAGTAAGACTGACTTACGCTATCAAAAAATATACATATAACCATTTGAATGCATTGATTTCAAATTTAACCACGGCACTATAAGAGTCTTGTTCGATCTTTTCGAAATTATTAACGCAAAAATATTTTTTTATGTAAAATTGGCTTGGATCGAATTGAATTTTTCATGGAATATTTGTGATTTTTTTTACGTAAGATAGATCTACGACTGATCTCCGACTCGCCTGATATTTAGCGATGTTATTTTCTAGTTTTACGAACGAAGATTTTTTTATAAGATCAATCAGTCGTTTTATATCTTCAAAAATATGGGCTTGCGCGATCGCTTCGCTTTGGCGCGCGAAAAATATTGAAGCAAATTAAGTAAACTTTAAAAAAGAGCAAGGATTTTTCATAATTGTCAGGATATTTTGGGGGAGGGTAGGTTGAACCCCTAAGCCCCCCCCCCCCCCCTGCTTACGGCCTTGTTCACAACTTATCGGATTCGGAATCGGCCTGGAAACTATATCTCCACTCTCTCAATTTGTATAGATATGACAGAGATGGAGTTAGGGTTTCTTAAAAAGTATGTATATTAAAAAAAATACAAAATACCGACTGCAGAAAAGCAGTTTTTTGCAGTCTAACTTACGATTTCGATACTTTTAATACGCTGTTGAGTGTACGTTTTTTGTGAGTAAGTATGCGTAAAATTGCTGTAAAAGATTATAAACGCGCATTCATTAGAATAATTCTAAAAAAACACTTGTTTATTATGAAATAGTGCGTTAGTGATTACGAAAAAACGTTTTATTTTTATTTTTGAAAGAGATGTATTATGATTACAAAAAATATAGCTTACTTATGACACTTTGGAAACGAAGAAGACTGTAATGACACATCAACCTCGCACATCAAAATCCGTCAAGCCGTTCAGGCTGTCATATAGAAACATACATACATACCCGCATACATACATACACTCTAAAAACATTACCCTCCTTCTTACGCAATCGGGTAAAAATATATAGTTTCCATTTGATATATGTACCTACGCGTTTGTAGTATGCGCGGGCGAAAGACGAGCATGGGTCATACTGCATCTCTTTAGCTAAGCTGTAGACATGCGTGCCATTCGCGCCTTATTTTTTTTTTCCGGCCAATGCCATGGGGGGGGTCCGGACCCCCTGGACCCCCCCCTTATATACGCCCATGGCGCCATGTGATGGTTAGAAACTACAATGCGTACGTGTGATTGTATGGTATGCCTACAGTCGCCCAATCAGTCGTCTTCGGCCGATAGACTGTTAAGAATTGGTGAATTATTAAATAACTCGCCCAAATATTACGCGTACGTTCGCACAATATTTGCTCGATGGGCATTTTCGACACGTTACTGTTCGCATAATGTTAAATCCGCGAAGCAAACGGCTCGCAGACCCAAGAGGCTCGTCATGTGCTCGCCAAGAGAAACTTCCACGACACCGAGGGCTCGTCGGAACTTTATATTCAAAACGAAAGAACGGACTTCGAGCGTTATTCGAATATTTAATGTATTTCTGCGAGGACGTTGTTGATCTGCAGCCGTACTCTCAACTTTTACAGCGATGCAAAGTTCGCTCGGCGCTTGTTTCTATCTTGCTTGTTCTACAATTAAGAGAGTGACACAAAAGTTGAAGTGATGACTAAATATATTATAATTTAAAATAGGCTCGTTTGAACTTTTGTCTCACACTTTTAAAAGCAAGACAAAAACGAGCGCTGAGCGAATTTTGCATCGCTATAAGAGGTGAGAGTAAGCCCGCTCGGACTCTTTTCGACGCGTGGCTAGCATCACTACGAGATATCTTCGGGCCGTGTTGACTCCACCAGCTCATGACCGGGTAGAGGTGAAACACGTGTCGAAAAGATTATCAACTTGACGTTCAAGATGAAATACACATAATATTCAAGTCAGATTGCGCATGAAAGATAGCAAAGCAACGCATCTCAGATTCGTTTAGCCAATTTAATTTAATCTTTTAATTTCCTATACTTTCATTATATTTTCAACCGTGTCTTAGCTCTCTCTTAGCATGGCATTTTCCTTTAAAACCTACACATAAAAAATAGGTAAGGATAGGGTAACTCACCGTCATCGTCATTATCGGAGCCCGAGTCGGATCCGTCGTCGTTCTCGGAGCCGCCCGCCAGCTCCTCCTCCTCGTCCTCCTCCTGACAAAGCAACTATTATTACAATCGCGTTACATTTTAAAACCAGCTTATCCCTCTTCAAAACTCTTCCCAAAAAGCTAGAGAATGAGTGTGAAGCGTGTAAATTCTTTATATTAGTGGTGGCCCCAAGTGCCCGATATTCCGGCGGGGACGGGAGCGAGGCACGTACCGCGTCGTCGTCGTGGTCGCGGCTGCGCCCCACGTCGTACACCTTCACGCAGGACTCCTGCATCTGCTCGAAGTCCCCCATGTTCTCGACGAGGGAGATCTGCGTGCCGTGACGCGACACCGACAGCGAGTAGATATTACGTTTCACGTCTATCGTCGCTGCAAACGAAATATACATTCACATAGTTAGGTGAAAAATTGTTTTTTTTTTGTTTTCCTTCAAAAACCGCACGTACTCGTCCATAACGTAAAGAGACGTAGCGATTTCAGTGCTGGTATACAGATTTTATATTATACACATTTCTAGGCTAAAATGTGGAGAAATGTGTACGAAATAGTTTGCGGAAAAATATTCAATAAAAATCGATTCACGACCGATGGAGAAACATCGAAGAATAACGACGATATCTCGCAACATGTACTCAATTAAGAATCTGTTCCGTGGTATCATAGTTACATAGTTTAGTATCAGGTTAGTGTACCTGTGCGCCGGTGACCTGGGCCTCAAGGCTGCTAAGTGAACATCACACGTTCGACGCTCGCTGATACAATTCAAAGACAATTTTGACGAATTGCTAGTCTATTACTATATAAATAGACTAACAATTTGTCAAAATTGTCTTTGAATCGTATCAGCGAGCGGCGAGCGAGTGATATCCACTTATCAGCCTTGAGGCCCTGACTGAACACTGAACACTGATATCAGCCGGTGCGCGGCGGTGACGAGCGAGCTCTAGACAGCACTGTTAACAAGGTAGTGGTGTCGGTGTACCTATACTGGAGTAGTCGTAGGGGTCGAGCGTCTTGAAGCTGGTGTCGAACTGCGACCGCTCCTCGGCGTCCTGGTCGCTGCACACCGCGTACAGCACGCTGCACGACGGGTTGAATATCACCTAACATAAGAGCACACACACTAATTAAGGCCCAGAGTTCGGTGACGCCGCGCCGCCGCTGTCTCGTTCGCACGACTGATAATTAACACCCAAATGTCAAAATTTCCACGTTTGGAAATTTATTTACGTACATAACACAGTTGTCTAATAGAAAATTGTCAATATTGTTCATATGAGTCTTAAATACGCATATTTGTCAAAGGTACTTTCATTAATTTATATCTAAAAAATAAGTGTCTTGTGTGAGTGAGACAGCTGCGTCACCCGACTCTGCGGCTTCAACGATGACTACATTCGTTTTATTTTACATATATTATGATAATAACGAATGTATTGCTGGTTTTACATTGTTCAAAGTTCATTTTCATTACAGGTCGTATATAAGTCACGGACCGAAAAAAACACAAAAAACACAATACATTATTTTTGGCTCATGCAAACAACCGAAGTCGCGGGAACTAACTTTTTCGATAGAATTGTGTGTGTATATATGTTCAAGAATTGAGTTCTTAGCATGGACTGTTTCGGAGTCAATCGTAGTAACCGCGAAGAATGCCATCATCTGTCAACCATCATCATCATCATCATCTCAGCCATAAGAAGTCCACTGTTGGACATAGGCCTCCCCCATGGATTTCCAAAAAGACCGATTGGAAGCGGCTTGCATCCAGCGTCTTCCCGCCACTTGTATGAGGTCGTCTGTCCATCTCGTGGCTGGTCTTCCTACGCTGCGCTTGCCGGTACGTGGTCTCCACTCGAGAACCTTTCGGCCCCATCGGCCATCAGTTCTGCGTGCTATGTGCCCTGCCCACTGCCACTTCAACTTGCTAATCCGCAATCCGCAATCCGCTTGCTTGCTTGTCAACCATACACATACCTATTCTTAAAATAGAAATTTCGAGACCTTATCTCTTGAGACCAGTTTTACTTATATTTGAAACAATCGTTTAAAACAGAGTATAGAATGTTTTTGGCAAATAGTATTAAAATTCCAGAGAACAAATTCTACGAGATTGTAGGAAAAAAAATATACAGAAAGAAAATTTTACTAATTTAATCAAGAACCTAAGTTCACTTCGATCGTTCGATTAAAAGAAAAAAACAACAATCCTTAGCAAACTTTAACTTACCTCTGATTTGTCTAATGTAGGTACTGTCCTAAGGAGATGGAACGTTCTTAGATCCCATACTTCTGTGTTTGATATTACCTGAAATAGTACATACAACAATATATAATTTAGGCAAATAAAAGTAAGGGTTGAAAGTGTGCGCATTGCCGTGTTTGAGTGTACGTTGACAAATTACCGAGGCTGTCGAAATGACATTGATATCTCAGGCGGTGATTGGACACCGGCCGCACGTCACAGCGTGATCACGTTATTATATGCAACTATCTCCATCTCTCTCGAAACGTGACGCTCCTAGCGGTACACTCCGAGTGTAGACTCGCGACCTAAGCATCAGGGCCGAACCACAAACATGACGATCAGAATGTGTCGATTGCCGTAAGAGAGACTTGTTTGACTTGTAAATCTATATGCATTAATAAATGACATTGACTTTGAGACAGCGATAGACGTCAGTATCTCCATGTCTCTCGTAACAGCGTTAAGGATCTTTACCTCTAATCCGTTTGGATGAAATACTCCGCTATGCGTTTGGTTCAGTTTGTCGAACTTATGTATTTCTTTGCCCGTGTTAACATCCCATAACACGCCGTCTGCGAACAAATATTACGGCATATAATATACAATAATATAACGAAGGACCGCAGATATTCTAAATATATATAATAAACAAAATAATGACACTACAATTTAAGACCGAAACCGATGGCAACCTCGTTTTGAAAGATCTATTTCGGGACGTCGGCGTCGTGCCAGAAGAGTGCATGATATATATAATGTGATAAATGATAAATTGATAAATGATAAATTCGTTTATTGAGATAAAAACGGAAAAAGACCAATTACAATTATCTCACAATATTCAAAAATTATTCTTAAACAAATGTCTGAGGATTACAAAATATTCATTATATAAATACAATATCATTTAAAATGTCAATACAAAAATGTCAAATGGGCAATACGCCTAGTATGTCAATACAAAAAAATAATTATGTCATACAAAGTAAAATATACCGTTCAGGTAAGTACTCAGAGTACCAAGTCAATAAACTCAAAGGTTATCGTCAAAGTCCAATGAATCATCAGGCTTTTTATACCTGTCCCATTGATCCAATAGATTTTCAGAATAAGTCAAGGAGGTACTTAAAATAGTCTTCCAGTTATCACAAAAGATGTCACAATCAGGGTTGGCAGCAAGGAGTGCGTTTAAGTGGCGACGGGCACGATTCAGGGGCGACATAGAACGTGCTAATGTGCGACCGCGATCTACGTGGAACAGGTCATGCGGGCGACCACGTCTGTTTGCTGGAACCCCGGGCTCATCCGGTACGAACAGTACGCATAGCAAGTCGTGCAGACGTATAGAATCGACGGACCCCCTAAGCGCCTTACAGCAGATAGTTAGCTGGTCTAACATCCTTCTAACTTCCAAAGAGTTGTAACCAAGCTGACCGAGCAGGAATTTAGTTGGGTACAGAAACGGATAGTATCCATAAATTTTCTTATATAGCGACCTTAAAAAGGCCTTTTGGACTTTTTCAAGCATTCGCGCGTAGGTGACATGATAGGGGTTCCAGACACAAGCACTCGATTCAAGTTTGCTTCTAACTAAGGAGTTATATAATGTTTTAATTACTTCAGGATTTTTAAAGTCTCTAGCATTCCGTAGGACGAAGCCAAGGCGCCGGTAAGACTCTTTTGCGAGTTCTGATATATGATCATGAAAAGTTAGACTGCGATCAAAATTTACTCCCAAATCTTTGATACAGTTAACCCTATTTATAGGTACGTTGTTTAAATGATAATCAAACTGTATTGGATTTCTTTTACGATCAAAGGTCATGACGTTACATTTACTTATATTGTGTTGTGTATATGTGTGTTGACATATAATTATTAAAGTGCTCCATATGCAATGGCACATTAAGAGGTCGGCACTGAAGCCATAAGGCTCCTCATTCATATCTGCATTTATTTTTTTGTAAAAACAAATCCAATTTAGCTTAGAAACAGTTAAGTCAGATTTTTTAACTGTTTGTCTGCTCTAATAAAAACTATTGGGAAAAGTCACAAAAATGTGGCCCAAACAAATGAAATTATTATCAGCTAGAAAATAACTATAGGCCAGCGCAACGGACGTAAGGACCCCAAGAGGCAGGTCCAGGAACTATCGTCTAATATAAAAAAGAAGTATCCAAAGTGAATTAGGCTAGTTAAAAACTTGGCATCATCAATAAGGTGCGATACTTCCACCGAGACAGCTGCTTCACTTGTATCATGCTCGGGGCCGATCGTATATCTAACGAGCCGACTAACGAGCTGTGAGGTTAATCGGTGACTACACTAAACTAGTTGACAAGAAGTTACTTAGTCTCGAACATTGCCGTTAAGTAGCATGTCAATCTATATTCTATAGGATTCATTTCGGGGAGGGTGCGCAAGACCTTCACGACCTAATTCTACCCTCCCCATTTGACTACAGGACTAGCAGAAAGTAGGCGTTTACCACCCATTTCTGATTGAAATGCCAGAAATTCGTACTCGGCGATATCGATCCACATTCTTGATGCTCACTGCACAAGAATAGAATTCTTTGCCGCCATCTCTGTTTCCTGAGAACTACAGTCTTGGAATTTTCAAGGCTAGAGTGAATAGATATCTTCTAGATCGACGAGCTCCATCCTCGGCCACACTGTCGCTTAATATCAGACGAGTTGCTGATCAATCGTAGATTTATCTTGCATAAAAAAAAAAAAAAAAAAGATTGCATAAGGCTATTATCAACAAGCAAGAATTTAAGAGCAGCCGTCGGTCCATATGCTCAACAAGTGTGATACGCAAACATCGTAGTCCGCACCGCGGTGCGAGTAGTCGGTGGTGCGCACGCGCAGCCACGCGGTACCTGAGAGCACGAGCTCGTCGGTGGGGTTGAAGGTGGCTCTGTTCTTGGCGTACTGGTTGCTGATGGCCGGCGTCAGCGTCATCAACTCGCGCCCGGTGCGCACGTCGAAGATGGTCGCCTTCTCGCCACGCGTGCCGATTATACGCTCGTCGGTCATCTTAGAGAACTCCACGTACTCCTCGTTGTCCAATTGGAACCTGGAAGCGACAGAAGGAGTAAAGCCATGCCCATATTTAGAATCATCACCATCTCAGCTACAAGAATTCCACTGCTGGATATAGGCCATGGATCTTCGAAAAGACCGGTTGGAAGCAGCTTGCATCCAGTCTTCTAGCCACTTGTATGAGGTCGTCTGACCACCTCGTGACTAGTATTCCTACGCTGCGCTTGCCGGTGAGTGGTCTCTACTCGAGAACTTTTCGGCCCCATCGGACATCAGTTCTACGGGCTATGTGCCCTGGCCCTTCCCACTTCGACTTGCTAATACACTGTGCTATATCATTAACTTACGTACGTCCACGGATCTCATTATTTCTGATTATAAGAGTTAGGATATCGAGAGGCTACATGATAGTATAAAAACTTTATAAAAAAAAGCATATGCGAATGTGTGAGACACATTTAAGATAGTAAATACTTTCCACGTTCCCGCCGAAACTCTATTTTTATTTGGGTATTGAATGACAGACGCGACGCAAACTTTAGTTGGATAGAATCTCACGCCTGCCTACATAACGAACCCTTCAGCGCGTGATGGCGATATTCAAATACACATGTGTTGCCACGAACATAATTTGATATCCACCAGCCGAGCGGCAATAAGTCAGTGTGTAGTAGTGAGTAAGAGAGACAGCATTACTTACTGTAACTCGAACTCTTTCATATTCCAGAGCGCGGAGAGCGGCCGCCAGGGTGTGGTCGCGGACGCCAGGAGTAGCAGCCCGTCTCTGCTCGCCTGCAACATGAACGCGACTCTCGTTAAAAGCGCAAACGCTGCTCGTTCAGCGCACATTCCTCCAAACAACAGGTGAAAAATGTTGTCCATAACATTACCCAAATTACGATGCTCACTTTTTCGTTATTTAGCCTTCCGTACTAAGGGAGCCTATTCGTGAGACTACGGTGTCTGTCTGCCGTGTCTATCTGTCTGTCTGTCTGTCTGTTTGTGTGTTGATATTCAAGTCTCAAAATTGGCAAGATTATAGGGTTCACTTTGATGTAAATCAACAAATAATAATTGAATAACAAACACTAGATGTTATTAGTTTTTGTCATTTTAAAAATGAAGATTATCATGTATGATGAGTTACATATACTCATGTATAAAATAAATATAAATTACAGTTTAAAAAACTAAAAAACACGCCACAAATTATTGTGGTCAAAGTTCATTACAAGACTTTTCTAACAAATCCAAAATACAGCTATGATACGATGTTCCATCATGAAGTTCTAGTTCATATCTTCCGGCTCCATCATCAGATCAGTTCGACAGTACCATATTATTGTATTGTCATCAGAACTACATACAGCTGCCAATTTTCATGACGCTACGATCCTTGGAAGATGGTTAAATTAGTTACCTTAGATTTCATTACATAGTTAGTTACATACAGGTCGACCTAATAAAAGTGTGTTAATAAATAGACTCTCAAGCTTTTTCAAAAAAATAGAGCAAAACAATCTTCTCATGTAAAATTTTACTAATGGTAAATAGCTCAAACAAGCACAGAGGCGATGTAACAGTTACGCTTACTATGATGTCGAGTGCACGCTTTTCGCGAGGAAATATGACAAAGCATTATTACGTTGTGTTAATTAAAACTGCGTTAAGAGTCGAGTGTGATGTAGCGCACTCACCTGCATATGGTATATGTAGGACTCGTGCACTTGGTAGGAGTTCTCCTCGGCGCCGCTGAACAGGTTGAATATCCGAATGTCGCCCGAGGACGTCGCCGCCAGCAGCTGCTGCTGCGTCGGCTGCAAGTACACCGCACCGGGTTACGATACACGAACCCTTATAGAGATGCGAGTAACGCCAGTATACTCGTACATGAGGCGCTTGAGGTGCTACTGTGGATACTCACATGGAATATGGTGTGCGTGAAGTAGGCGTCGTCGTCTTGGAGGCGCAGCGTCCTGGTGGGTGCGAAGCGCGAGTGCAGCAGGCGCGAGTCTGCGCGCGCGCAGCCTGCCGTCACGCCGAGCGCGCGACGCACCACGCGCGCGCACACGTTTAGCGCCGAAGCCGAGCCGCACACGGACGCGCCGACCCGCGGCTCTGGACACTTGTGAGGCCTAAACGATACATCCGTTCACGCACACTTCACAACACATACACACACACACACTATTATCGATTTGAGTAACATGCACGAAAATCATAGTCTGTTGGAATACGTAGCGAGTTACCATCTATAGGAATACCGCACGAGCGCTGCAGCCGAGGCGAGAAGCGCACTCACGTGGATGACAACCTAACCAATTCAATTCCACTCGGGGCGACATCAAGCAAATGCAGTGTACTAAAAGAGTCTCCGCTTTTCTCTTAATCAGAATTTTTAAATTTGTTTCGCTGGTTTAAATACTGCCCAAAAAACCTAAACCACAACAGTGTTATCATAGTTATAATACGATTGATCAAAAAAGAAAACAAAAAAAAATGCAAATGGCAATATTAGGTTTGCTGCGAATATCTAAGTATACACATATATCTACTATTAAAAATCATATATAAAGCAGTACAAATATATGTGACTCACTCGAAGAGGTTGAACTGCGGACACGTGACCACGGGGTTCTTGCAGAGCGCGTGCTGGTTGTATAGGTACTCCGTGATGATTGTGTGCAGCGTCACCCTGACACACACACACACACATATTCATAGCACAGAGAAACAGGGCGACCTTCAAAACTATTAACAGGATGTTAAGGCATGTAAACAAAGACCACTTGCGATCAGTGTATCCTGAATAGAGGACTACGGGCACTTTACACCAAGTATTCTAAGTTAATGCGATCTATGAAATTCTGACGCGGGTGAGTAGGGTACGGTAAAAATGAAATGAATGCACAAAAGAGCCCAATGACTCGAAGTGGGTCCGGCAAACGGAACCAGACGACCAGCTATTGTGCATAACGCTCCGTGCCGGAAAATGTCCACAGACATCAGTTGATCTATCTCCACAGTCACCATCAACTTTAGTTCGAATGAAACATATATTTCAATGTCTAGGTGTAAAAATAAAATAATAACTGGTATAATGAAGAGAGGTCAAAGAGTAGGTAGTACTCTAGGGTCCGGTGTTACGTCGCCTAAATGAAAAAATAGAGTGGAGTAGAGGTTTGTTCGGAGTACTTCGGAGAGAGAACTATTGTGGCATTGAGGGCGTTATTGTCTTCATTTCTTTATTTTGTTCGACTAGCAAGACGATCGTGAGGTCAGTTCCCATTTTTACCACGATAGTTCTACCGACACCAGCAGGTAGTTCCGGGCTGACGAAGGTGCCGTGGAGTTCGGAAGCATTCCCGCAGCTCATAATCCGCTACTCCCCCGGAGCGGATATGGGTATGCGTAAATACATTTCCTCACGTAAAAAAGATAGTTCTGGGCCCATGTGGTGCGGCACCTGCTCTACATTACCTATTAGAAGTGTATCGTGTGTGGTTGATGCGCAGTCTGCAGACTGACCTGTGGTGCGAGTTGAGCGAGTGGTCTCCGGCCAACACGCTCGTCTGCTTCTGCAGCGAACGACGCAGCTCGGCGCCGCCTGCCGCTGCGGCTGCGCCGCCCGCCGGGAGGTGCTGCTGGCTTTGGACTTTCCTGATCACAGTCATAACACATACATTACTTGCACAACATGTTTTTATCGGGACAAATTGTTATCCATCGTCCTTATTTTACAAAAGGTTATTTTCAACCATAAATGATAGATGACCATCATAGACAGACATATTTTTATTTGCGATAAAAACAACCACAACATATAAACACACAAAAATAAACAAAAACTACAGTGGTTTCTGACACAAACCGGTTCCAACTCAGCGATAGGCGACTAGTTGGTTAAGCGTTTATTTTGTATTAATTGATAAGTACCAATCGCGAAAATCTAAAAAATGATCATCGCATTTAATATTAAAAGAAAGCTACATGACTCAAATAAAAAATAAATAAAAACTAGATCAACTGATTTTATATAATAGATTGACATTTTACATAATGATAATGATAATACAGATGGAGAGATTTAGAGGTCTTCTGCGAATAGGATGTCTACCTACAGACAACACTAATGTTACAATTATTCAATAAGATATAATTATTTTTATCTTTAGGCGATATCGTCTGCTTGTTGGCAGCTACTCACTCGAAGATCGACTTAAATCTAACCGCGGTTGCATCGCCATTATCCAAGTTGGCAATCGTACACCCTTTCAGTACATAATATGAGCTATTCTAAAGGAACTAATTTAAATGTTAAAAATAATTAAATTCAAAAAACGATTTTCCCATACAATTTTTGTTCCTTTTTTTGAATTTAGTGAGTTTAAGAATTTTAATTAGTTTAGTGGTGCCCTCAGAATTGAGCACAATAATGTATAACGAGTGTACCTGAGTTTGATGATATGCGGCGTGGTGGGCGCCTCGTCGGCGTGGTTGGCGGTCGCGTTCAGAGAGGAGTTCAGAGAGGAGTTCAGGTCGGGGTCGCGGAGCGCGCCGCCCGAACTGTTGCTGCGACTCACGGACACGCGCGGCTGCGGAACAACACGACACTGGCACACAGTTGGGTGACGCGGCTGTCTCGCTCGCACCCCACATGTATTTTTTTTAGATATGAAATTATTGAAATAATTTTTGTAAAATACTATTTTTTTAACTTTACACACTATTACTATTAATGACAATAGTTATTTTTATATTAGTTTGTTTGACCGTAATAAATATCTGAACGTGGAAATTTTGACGTTCGAGCGTTTATTTCAACCCAAATGCCGCCTTCCACCTTCCTAATGCGAACCGCTGGGGAAAGGAATGCCTTGCCGCTGTCCTTGTTTCCTGAAAGCTATAACCCGGGTGTCTTCAAATCTAGAGTGAATAAGTATCTTCTAGGTCTACGTACTTCATCTTCGGCCACAGCATCGCTTTCCATCAGGCGTGCTGGTTGTCAAACGTAGAGCTAATCTAGAGAGATAATATATATTTAAAAAAATATACATATAATAAAAACGGCTATCGTTCTGATGAAGCTAAAATCCTAATTATCAAAAATATATTTAAAAAGGTGTCGTGTGCGATTGAGACAGTGGCGTATTCTCACTGTAAGACTAAACGCCTCGACTAAAGTAATTCAAGTGCGAGCCGCGAGATTCGGCAGCCCGCGACCTAGCAGATGAGCTGATACTAACTGTATCGACTAAACTAAGAATACCTGGAATAGTAATAAAAATTCTTGGACATCAGCTTGGCGTTTAGTTGCCAATTTTAGGGAGTAGCAACCAAACCAAAACTCATAAAAAATAATTCTTATTATTGAACAAATTACACAAATTAAAAATCTCAATTATTTTTGTTTCCAAAAACAAAACTATTCAAGTTTGGTTTTTTTTTTAATCTCCAAAAACCTGGATTTCGACCCGATTTTGGATAATATTTGTGTGTAACGCGGGTCTACGTCTACGTGGGCAGCACTCCTATTGCGCTTGCAATGCCACGGAGTAAATACCGCGTAACAGAAAAAGGTGCAAAATTGAGATTTCGCGGCTTCTTCCTGTAATATTCTAAAAATTTACGCGGTGTTTACAGGCTGCTCGGCCGCGACATTGCGCGCGCAACGACGATATATTAGTTTATAAAAGGCACGGATCCCGGAGTCAGTGGAGATTAATTTTATCAAATAAAAAAGTCTCAAAACAGCAGCATCGTTGAAGGCACGTATATTCTAGTGAGGGAGTAGGTCGGTACTGACTCGCGCTGGCGTGGAGGGCGTGTAGACTGGCGGCGGCGGGGGCGTGTAGACGGGCGGGGCGCGGGGCGCGGGGCAGGGCAAGCCCGCCTCGCGCTGCAGCGCGGCCGCCGAGTCCGTGAGGCCGCGCGCCGCCAGGTGGGCGCACACCAGCTGCAGCAGCTGCCGCTCGTTGTAGTTGATGCGGGTCTGGGCCACCACGTTCGCCTGTACATCATCACACTCAACGTAATACATATAACTGACACATGCACTGCGTCTACACTTCACTGTATCGTCATGAACAACACACTAACAATGTCGCTTAACATCAGGCGAGTTGGTGCTCAATCGTAGATCTTGTATAAAAAAAATAATTATAACTGCCGGGGTGCAGGCACCAATTAAAAAAATAGATTTGCCGAAACTGAGGTCGCGGATTAAGCTTCGCTTTGACATACGTCGGACACTCCATACAAAAGCGCGCTATTCAGTGTCACATACGTAAGTTGACCTCTGTATATAACACACATATGTATGAAGTTATGGTTGTCGTCTGATTGCCGCTCGCTCGTGACGTCAATTAAAATTGGAATGCTTAAGAAGAGACCGTTTTGCTCGGGCAACGACGACGTGTGTGTTGTACTCACCCTGTGTATATTGGCGAGCGACGTCTCGAACTCGGGCCCCATGTGCTTGCTCTTGCCGCTCACTCGCTCCAGCAGCTCCAGGGCGTATTTCTGGAACATCACGTGCTCCTGCCGCTTCTCTTGCAGGATCGGGTCTCGCATTAACACTGGTAGGTAATTTATAATAGTAGCGAAATGGTATGACTATAACGAGCGTGTTCGAAATGCAAGCGTAACGAGAAATCCTAAAGCAGTAGATACTTTATTAGAATCTTAAGCAAAATAAACACGGCCGAGGAAAATATATTTGTTGTTACACTAGTGTTAATTTATTCCCTTTTGTCCTATTTTTTTGTTAATTTTAAGGTGTGTCAATAAAGAGATTATCTATCTACCTATTTGTATGCAGTAGTGTGTACCTTGTATCTGCTCGGTGGTGAAGAGAGGCAGCTTGGATATGATCTGTCGCACCGTGGGACAGCGCGCCAGGCCCGCGAGCGCGCGGCACGCTAGCCCGCGCAGCCGGTCCGCGTCCGTTATGGGCGACTTTATCATCATCAGCGATAACAGCACCTGCCGCCGACCAACGCCGATATAACCACAGATACACCACCACACAATACTTATTCACGAACCCTTTAGGACTTAAAAACTCACGGAGAGATTCTTACCCGCTCCCGCCGCGGCGGTGGACCGCAACTTGCATAGAATGTCAAATTGTAGCTAATGAATATTAGCAAATTTAACGAAGCGGGCGCTGTATGCGCGGTTGTTTACGACTAGTGGAATCGGGCCGGTCGCAGTCACTCGCTCTATAGGTTTAGGTAATCAAACAATATTGTATGTGTGAGAAAACCATTTTTTTATTTTATGTAAGTAAAAATAGACGAGTAACCCGTTTGTTCAAATAAAAATGTGTAACAAACACGTTAATTTTCATAATAAAAAGTATGATAATGATCCATTCCAAAAACATTAAGCTTTAAGTGATAATTTTTGTTAGAGTCAAGTATTCCCATGCCCTCCCAGCTAAACCGTTGTTTTTTTAAATACATTGTATTTACAAAAAACTTTTTAAACGAAAATTTTAAAATATACATAAATATTATATGATCATAGCAAGATGAGATCGAAGGTCAACCATCTTAAGAGTTTATTGACCTCTAGTGAATCTATCAACAAATGAAGTTAGTGGAAGACCGTCATCGATCATCATACCATAATTCCGTTGTTCGTTCTGACGCTCTCCCACACTTTCTGTATGACGTCTTCGTAAGATTTCAGAGCGGTCTTTTTCTTTGTGGAGCCTGTTATTGAGAAACGGGTGGTTGATGTTCCCGTCTGTCAAAAAATTTAAACAAAACATAAGTATGAAATTAAATGTAAGCAAAATAGGGTAGAAGAGTATCGTAAGTTTTTGGAGAATTTTAAAATTGTTTAACTTAGAAAGTTCAAACAATAGCAGAAGATATAAATTACTAAGCTAAGCTATTCATTACGCTAGGAGTGGTTATATAATTTCTAAGATCGTAAGCCTACCGCTTATTTTTGCTTTATATTTCCTTTTTTTTTAACGAGAACAAAATACCATATATAGAATGCTATTCACACTGCAGTGTGACTAAAGTGTAAATTGGTGGAGTTATTTAACTATGTGCAAATAATTGTCATTACTTACCCTATGTACGGGTGCGCAAACGCAGTTAACTAACACGTTTAAGGCCGCCTTCTGCACTTCCGGTTCCGGTACTATCTCTCCATCCGCCGCGCCTGGCAAACAGAGCCATTGTTAGTATGCGAAAACTAAGGAAAGAGAGAGAGAGAGTTTTATTGATTGGAGAGTTCAGAGGAAAGACATCCTTTCATGCTGAATAGTCAAAAAGCGATGAAACGAAACGCTTAGGTTATACAGTAAAATGAGCGCGCGTGTTTTTTTAATGTGCAATCTTATAAAAAGAGGAAAGAGTGAGTTTAGTAGTTTAGTATTATCTTCTAGGTAAGTACTCAATCATATACCGTAACGTCGTCTAACATCAAGTGAGTTGGAGGCTAACATACCCCGAACGGATTATGAAAAAAATAATTACATACAAGTAAACGGAATTACGAATTTTGAAGTCAGTTGTTTCAGTTTAAAAAAATCTAATGATGTATACATCGTTATAGTTTCTTTCGGACATTTATGATGTATATATCGCTATATAGTTTGTTTCGGACCTTTTCCTATATATACTCCTATAGATCAGCCGTTTATCTTAGTCCTCGCCTGCGCGGTACAGGGGCGCAGGGGTATGACGACAAAGGGGCTTGAGTGAGGTGCGGGTGGTGAGCGCATTTTTGTTATAGCTCATTTCGATCGCTATACCCCGATCTATAGACCTATTTTCTTGCTAAATTTCGTGAATGGGAAATATCCTGTAGGTTTCGATTTACATGCCAATGTCAAAATATAAGCCCACTGTCTGACTGTTGGGTATTTTCATTATGAAAAAGGTTTTTTTATATATTTATACAAGATAGATCTACGATTGACCACGAACTCGCCTGATGATAAGCGACGGTGTGGCCGAGGATGGAGCTCGTCGATCTAGAAGATATCTATTCACTCTAGCCTTGAAAATTCCAAGATTGTAGGAATCAGGAAACAGAGATGGCGGCAAAGAATTCTATTCTTGTGCAGTACGAAACAAGAATGTGGATCGATATCGCTGAGTACGGATTTTTGCCATTTCAACGAGAAATGGGTGGTAATTCGCCGACTTTCTGCTAGTCCTGTTATCCTGTAGTGAAATGGGGAGGGTGGAATTAGGTCGTGAAGCTCTTGCGCATATTCCCCGAAATGAATCCTGTAGAAAATAGACATAGTGCTCGAGACTAAGTAGCTTCTTGGCAGCTAGTTTATCGTCACCGATTAACCTCACAGCTCGCTGGTCCACTGATTATAAAGCTTCCAGCTGATACTTGGCTGATCCATCAAAAAGGCAGTACTCCATACACGATCGGACCTGTGCTTGATACATATGAAGCAGTTGTCCCGGTGAGAAGTATCGCCTAACCTTATTAATGATGCCAAGCTTTTTACTAGCCGGTTTAGCTTTAGATTCAATGTAGCCCTTAAAGTTCATTGTTGGGGTTAACGTGAGTCCCAGCAGTTCAAGACGGTCTGTCAATGATAAGGATACATTTTGGAAAGTAGGAGACAGACGAAACTCACCCTTTTTGGCAGAGAAAAGGCAGGCTTGAGTCTTGTTGGCATTAAATTTGACGAGATTTTCGTCACCCCAGTCAGACACAGCTTTTAGAGCTTTATTCATACGCACAACCATATCTTCTCTAAACGCCTCGAATTAAGCCTCTTTGGCTCTTGGACCAGAAGTGTATCTTTCCACAACTATGCTGTCATCTGCATACCCTAAGATACCAGGTTTCAGCAGGTCATTAATATGCAGCAGAGAGTAGCGGAGAGTACGCCGGCGTTTATTGCCATTTGATCGGACGAGCACCCGTCAACAACCACCAAAGGTAAATCAATAGTCCAGGGCACCCGATAATTACGGGTTGGCAGACTTCACACATCTTCAATAAAGATAAGAAATCTCAGAAATACATGTTTCCTAACAACGATTTGCTTCACCGAGTTCTCAATGGACAATACGCATATAATTTGCAAATCACAAGTGAGAGAGACTACTAAACTGCCATAACTTCGTAATATCTCAAAGGGCTGGTGTTAGTTGAGATTTATGTACGTACACGCACTTACCCAGTACAATGTTGACTCCAGTAGTGAGTTCCGTTTCTCTCATGTCGATCTTCTCAGTTAGTAAGAGCTGCACTCTGGGAGCTATGCAACACACTGACACCACGTCGAGGGCTGAACGAACTGTCTCCGATCTGTTGGTCGAAATATAAAGTTTTTTTTTTTGGTATTTTTTTAATATTTTTATTTTAAAGAACTAATTTTCAATGTTTTTTAGTTCCGTTCAGTCAAGTGGTTATTTATTAATGTTTTTTTAAAGATAAAATCGTGATGACATCACAAATTCGTCACAATAGGATAATGTCATGATTACGTACTAAAAAATGTTTGGGATTATTTTTGTTGACATGAATTGCATGACACAAGGCAATAGTTAAGTATGTTTCCATTGCTGTGCTGTCAGTATCAACCTTTTTTATTTATTTTTGGTACAGAAAAAAATATCGTTTTGTGTATTTAGAGGTCGACTGAAGGCCAAATGTTTTTTTACGTTTTCGTAAATATATCACTTCCACATTTTAAGATCACTAAGTAAAGAAATATAATTCAGATTCATATAATTTCTAAATAAATGGTTTTGGAATCAGCATATGGTACATTTTTCTTTAGATACCCCATCAGACTTTACTATGTGGTAATAATATGTCAAATGACGTATTTAAAGCGTCGATCATCATCATCTATATATCATACTAGCTGCGCCCCGCGGTTTCACTCGCGAGGTGATGAAAAGCGGTGACAATGATGATGATAAAAATTAGACTATGCCCTTCTTCAGGTCCTAAATAAATCTCTGCGCCATATTTCATAACGATTGATTCATTCAGCCGTGAAAAGGTAACAAAAAGACAGAGATACCTTCGCTTTTTAAGTACGACCCAAAACAGGGGTGTTATAAGTTTGACGTGTGTATCTGTATATACTTTTTTATTTATAAGTTGTTTGTAGTTCCCATAGCTATACAGCTACGGCGATGATGAACAGTCCATTTGTAACAAAAATTTGATTTCTACGTATGTCTTACTACTCGTAGCTTTAAACTATACAACTCAACCTAAAGTAAAGCTTTCATCCATAAAGTCCAAACTACAATAACTGCCGTTACAGTTTCACTAACTCCTCACAATTTGACCAGTTTACTCACCCATTGGGAACCGGACTTGTTTTGGTAAGGATTATCAACAACGGTTACCCGTCGGCGTCGCTTAACATAAGGCCACCTGGCGGTCAAGCGCAAGCCTGTCAGATAATTTAAAAAGTATACATTTGCCATCTAAGTTAAACTCGTGAAAACTACTTACAATTTAACCAGTTCGTCCATTGGCGTCCAACGACGGGACCAGGATATGCTTTGGTAAAGTGAACCGTACACTAAAAGACATAAGGTCCAAACTACAATACCTGCCGTTAAAGTTCCACTCGTAGGCATATCCGACGACTTGCAGCAACAATGTAACTCCTCCCAATTCTACTAGTTCGTCGATTGGCGCCCAGCGGGACCAGGATACACTTTGGAGTAGTTCTATTTGGCCTTGGATCTCTTCTGGAGATGATTTTGATGCCTGTGGGAATATGAGAATACGTATCACATACATATTTAGAAATGTGTAGACAGTTCAAAAAATGTAAACATCCGACGGGACTCGAACCCACAACATCCCAATCAGTACTTGAGAAACTCTACCAATTTAGCCACAGAGATTAATCACGTGGAGAATCATCCATCTTTTTTAACCATCTTTTTGCTTAAACCAAAAGAGAGTTGATAGCGCCATCATATAATGTATCGCCGAGAAAAAGAACTATACACGAATTAAATTAAATAAAATAGAAAAGAAAGCTCATCCTTTTTTTTACGGTTTTCACAGACTGTCGCTTAACAGCAGGCAAGTTAGCGGTCCAGTGCAAGCTCTTAATGGAATAAAAAAAAAGATTATGACGTAGCTTCTCAAAATGACACACAAAGACTCGGCGGGCAGACCATTGGGATCGGTCCTCCCAAGTTGGTATGGAAAATAGAGCGCGGAAAAAGAAAATATTTTGTATAGAATGACTTATTATTTACAGACAGAGCCAGAATAGCATAGTGTGTGGGTATTGGTTGTGTATTTGCATGCACCTTATAAGGCGGTGGTTCTGGCACATTGTCACCGTGCTGGCGCGCCACCTGCGCCGACCGGAGCCTCAAGTGCGCCTCTAAATACCTGCAAAAATGTCACATTTCATTAAAAACATACAGGTATTACACTAGACATCTGGAACTATGAAACATTCATCTGGGTTTGATCTGAGTCTGGGTTAGAGAATGTAATGTCTTCACTTTTTTTTTTCAGGTCTCTTGATTTCTTGAGCGAGTATCCTGGGAGTTTATTGATATTTTTATGAAAATCTAAACAAGCATAATTAAAATTTTATATATTTTATTTATGTGTACAACATTTATTTTTAACATTTTTTTATTAGCTTTAAAAGCTATATTCGACTGGGATGGCGAAAATCTCGTCTAATTCAACGCCAGCAAGACTAAAGCCTGCGTTTTCTCCGCCAAAAAGAGCGAGTTTTTTTGCCTCCAACTTTTCGAAATATTTCTTTACCATTGACAGGCCATCTTGAACTGCTGGGAATCACGTTAACCCTAACATAAAACTTTGAAGATTACCTTGAATCTAAGGCTAAAAACTCGCTAGTAACAAAACTTGGCATCCCCAATAAGGTTAGGCGATACGTCTCACTGGTACAGGTGCTTCACTTGTATCAGGCACAGGTCCGATCATGGGTGGAGTAGGGCTGTCACCTAGGTGACATCATACCTTCTAAGAGCGACGCACACGTGCCGCACGATCTGCCTCGCGGCGCAAGTCTCGTCTTCAGAAACACGAGACTCCTCCTCGTCCGAGCCCAGTATTGGTAACGTCGATATTACATTGTATAGTTTGCGAAGCCCGTCCTGAAATAACATAACAAGTTTGATAAATCGGGGAAAAAAAAACTAATATTCGCAACATCCAGTGTTTTCTCACCTGATTGTCAAATTCCTCTAATATAACTCTAAACTGGAAGGAGAGTCCGAAGAACATAGTCGCGTGACAGCGGCCCGAGTCGTGAGAACATTCCAGAAGCCATAGCGCGTATCTGCATGAACAAAATGTCAAATACAATAAAAGCAGGTACAACGCGGTCACATTAACTAGACGCTTGGCCATGTGACGTCATTTTGGCGCTCAAGTACGGCGTGCACGGGACTCGCATTCCAGCGATGCGTCGAGTTAATGTGACCGCGTTGTACAACTTTTAGATAAGTGACCTTGAAGTGATGTTTTAGATAAGACCTATAAGTGGTTATGTAGTAGACCTATTAACACTTCAGTACTTAAGCTAGCATATCTCAGAAGTTTCTAGATGATACCAGCAGTTTCTAGTATGGTCTTACTTGACTAAGTCGTGTGTTATCCGCCGCGGCAGTAGGCAGACACGCTCCATCGCGTCCTCACAGTAGGCCAAGTAATAGAGACATATTGACACGCCCGTCGCAGCCACCGACGGCCGCGGAACTTCTAAGAACTTCTGCAATGGAAAAGGAAAGTTTACAGACACCCACTTTTTACGATTTTTAAGCTTCCTTACTAAGGGTAACAAATACAAAAAACTGGTCAAGTGCGAGACAAGCTTGCGTTAATAATTATTTTTCAAATAGTGGGAAATTATTGTCCGAGATAAAACCTCTTAGTTGATTCCACAAAAAAGAAAAGAAAAATGACAAGTGAAAAACTCGTATTTTGCCGTATTTATTCCAGCGTTTAAAAAAAGTAATACATATATAAATTATTTGTGATTCTGTTTTTGTTTCGTAGATCATACTTCAGAGGTGGTACCATATAAATTCTATCGAAATCGGTTCAGTACTTTGGTTTTTTATAACAAAATAATCTGAAAAATAAGTCATCCAAATAAATGAACTGCGTATTTTGAAGTCGTTTTTTTTTCAGTTTTTTAAGCTATAATGTTACCACATGATAGATCACAGGAATTATAGGAAATTAAAAAAGTAAAAGGATGTACTTTCAGATTGGTTGCTTAGAAGTTTTATAAATATTGGTTCAAGTTCTTAGTTTTTAAAAATTGCGCATTTTGAAGTTGGTTGTTTCAGTTTTATAAACTATTATAATTATTTCAATGTAAAATTGGTATGTGAATGTGATACAAGTGTTGAACATGATACGTACCTGTAGTCCACCCATGTTGATAAAGTCTATAGAAAACTTCTTGTGGCACAGCAGCGCCGCCAAGTACTTGAGCGCTTCGAAGGCGAGCCGCGAGTCCCGCGACTCCCGCACGTTCAGGTACCCCAGGATGAGACCCAGGGCATTCTGCTCGAACACGTGCGAGAGGAACTGTGGACCAACCGGAGCCAGGGTCATCGCTCGTCTCATAATAATAGCCGCTGTCTCTATACGATATCGATTCAAAAAAAATCCGTAGACGGATGAAAGTCAACGCGATAGAACAGCGATAGAACAATACCACAATCGTAATGGCAACCTTATTTCAATATTATTTTGACCTTAGTCTTGCTCTCTCTTCCGTAGAAAGCGCGAGACAAAAGTCAAAGTAATATTGAAATAAGACTTTTCGAACGCTTGTGGTACGGCCCCTGGGCCTTATCTAGTTCAATTGACAGTAGGCACGGCATACAGCACGCGGAACTGATGGCTGATGGGGTGTCGAATAGTTCTCGAGTAGAGAACACGCATCGACGCCGGCGTACATAGCGTGGAACTACCGGCCACCAAGTGGACAGACGACTTCACACACGTCAGTATGGTTTCAGATCGCACGACAACTAGCTTTTGGAAATACATAGAACAGGCATATATCTATTGAGATGAAAATGTTGAAATGGCATTTAACAAATGTTTACCAACTGGTAGTGGGTATTTAGATTATCTGTAGAGCTTCGTCGGTCAAGGCAAATCTGTTTACTTACATATATGTAATTTGTAAATTTGTAATTTCTGTCTATGTCTATGTATCATAACGTAGTAAGACCAGCCACGAGATGGACAGATGATCTCATACAAGTGACGAGAAGACGCGAAATGCAAGCCAAGCCGCTTCCAATCGGTCTTTTTGGAAGTTCATGGGGTAGGCCTATGTGCAGCAGTGGATTTCTTATGGCAAAGATGATGATGATGATGATAACATTCAATGGACTAGAAGTTAAGAGTTCGCATCAATAAATGACCAAGAATGTGGCGAGAAATGCTTATGGTAGGGTTCCATAGGAAATACTTAAGTCACAAGTTAAGAAAACTTAAATCATCATCATCTTTTTCCTCTTATTCCACAAGGTAGGGTCGGCGCAGCATGTTCCCTTTCGCCACATCTCTTTCATAAGCCCTACAGACCATCATTAAAGAGTTATAAGAAGAGGCGACAAAAGCGCTATCAAAAGTAACATTGAGTATTAATTACTATTGCGCCGTAGTAATGTTGTGCCTTAGAAATATTGAGATTTCTATTGCACAATATTACTATACATATAACACATTCTGCTCTAACGCAATCCTTGCGAAGTAAGGATCGCGATGGCAATCAGTCGTCCAAATTTCTTACTCTCAATTGACAAGATACAGTATTCAGCGATTTTGTCTTTTTGAAAGTGGGCAAATACTTCCCACAATATATGCAGTGTCTGCAACTACAGAGCAAATAATGTTTCGTCTATATTTGCGCGAACGAAGTGGCCGGTAACAGCTAATAAATAACCATGATTACCTCCTGGTACTCGCCCATGGGTGTGAGATACCTCAGTATGAGCATCTGTTTGGTCGCGTCTGTCGGCGGGTGGATTTGGATATTACCTGCAAATATAATAATCTATATATGTTCGTATATAAAGCAAAATACCTCTCTCTAACTATTCACGTTATCTCAAAAACCACTTTAAATACGAAGCTAAAATTCGCTAGGCAGATTTACACATACTCGTAGGGTCAGCTAAGAAAGAATTTTGCGAATGAACGGAATTAATAAAGTTGAAAGGGGGAGTAAAAGATTGGTGGCCATTTCACACAACACCATCTAGCCTAAACTAAGCAAAGCATGTACTATGGAAACTAAATGGTTGATATAATTAATATTGTTTTGTAAATACATACTTATGATCCACAAATGTTTGACCTGGAACCCATGACCAGGAGCCATGACAATGATCAGGAGGCAGTTGTACTACCACTGAGCCTTGAGGCCTGTGTGAGATTCTATAAATGTGCCGTGATTTCAAAGTTAGGGGAATGAGATTGAATATTAGAGTAACCTAACAAATATAAATAAATACATACTATTATATATTTGCCACAGACATGAAGTAGGTATTTTACATACTCAAATGACAAAATTGAATGCCTTGCCGGTAATATACTCGTACACATGTTTATGAGGAGTATACCTATGACGTATGTCTCCATTTCTGCCCAGCTGGAGTTAGACGAGGTCTCTAGCGCGGGCGGCGGGGGCAGCGCGAGGGGAGGCGGCGGCGCGGGGGGCGACATCATGCCCCAGTGCTCCGGGGACGACACCACGTTACCTACACACAACACATACCATTCATACGCCATAGCTATGGCTTCTAGTGGCACACCAGTAGACTGTGAAGTGTGTATTTGTCGGTAACTCCCATTAGTTCTATAGAACTGTGACGTCATAGAACTTCATACTAACTATTGGACTCATAAATGATTAGACTTTTTTACTTTTACCTGATTTTGAAGTAAAAATGTAACAAGTATGTATGTATATTAAAAGAAAAACAAAATACCCGACTGCAGAAAAGCAGTTTGTGCAGACTAACTTACGATTTCGTTAAGCTTAAAACGCTGTTGACTGTAAGTTTTTTTGTGAGAAAGTATGCGTAAAATCGCTGTAAAAAATTATAAATGTGCATTCTTTAGAATAATTGTGACACTCTGGAAGCGAAGACAATCAATCAATCAATCAAATCCATTTATTTCCGTAGACATGTCACATGCACTTAGAAACGTCAAACAAAAGGTTAAAAAGTTTATGAATAAGCGTCAGACAGTAATACAATTACAAAATAGGTATGTCGCTAGAGTTTCTGCAATGGCATCGTCAAATTATTGGATTAAATATACATGATTATTGGCATTTCATAATTATAAATAGTAACGTTTGCAATAGCAAAATAAATAATTAAATTAAAATGTAAAATAAATATAAGGTATCTGCAATAGCATTGTCAAAAAATAATGTAAAAATAATAACAATTATATTAAATTAATTATAGCGAAGCCAACTTATTATTAAAGAAGTAAATTAGAGTTTTATTTATTTAGTATTTTTTGTCACATAGTTTTTGAACAGGCTCTTGTCAGAATTAGCGTCTTTTAATCTGTAATAACTTTTTTCTATTAGATGTTTTTTTGCATACTGTAAAATGACGTCTTTGGAGCATGTTTTAATATAGTCGGGGAGTTTATTATAAAATTCGATCCCCATACTGTGAAAACTATTTGATGTTTTAGTGAGTCTTCTACGTGGCGGCAGTAATTTGTTTTTATATCTAGTGTCATAGTTATGACAATCAGCAGCTATTTTCATACTGTGTACATTTTCCAATACATAAATTATACATTGATATATGAATTCTCCAGTCATCGTTATTATTCCTAGCTCCTTAAACATATTTTTGCACGAGTCTAACTTTTTTAGGCCTAGTATATACCGCACAGCTCGTTTCTGCAAGATGAAAATTCTTTTTGTGTGACATTCAGCAGCCGATCCCCAAAAAAGTATTCCGTAAGTTAGGAGTGAGTGGAAGTAAGCGAAATATACGGTCTTTGCTGCCTGGAGCCCGGCTAATTCTTTAATCTTTTTTATAGCGTAAGTAGCTGAACTGAGTTTTTTTGTTAATTCGCCAATATGAGTTGTCCACTTTAATTTACTATCTAGCCATACACCCAAGAATTTAACTTCGTTTGTGAGTGATATATCCAGGTTGTCAAGAGTAGCTTTAACCATAGTGTTTGAGTGTGACTGAATATTTTTGGTTAAGTTAAAATTAATTACATGCGTCTTATCGACGTTCAGTAACATATTATTTGCTGAAAACCACCGCTTGATATTTTTGATTGACTGTTGGATTTTCATAGTGATGCCCAACTCAGTTTCATCTTTAACTATGAGACTAGTATCATCTGCAAACAGAACTATATCGACTTCTTTGGTTACTACTGATAGGTCATTAATGTATATAATGAACAGCAATGGACCGAGGATAGAGCCTTGAGGAACACCTAGTTTAAGAGTATCCGTATTTGACCTACATCCACCCACTTCCGTAACTTGTTTTCTATTACCTAAATATGACTTTAATAGTTTTGATTCTTTGTGACGTATACCATAATGATGCATTTTGGCAATTAATATTTCGTGTGAGACACAATCAAATGCCTTTGATAGGTCACAAAAAACGCCAAAGGTTTTCTGTCGCCCCTCAAGGCCAGAGAGTATGTCCGAGATGAGTTGTGTTATTGCATGTTTACATGATTTATTTCTTTGAAATCCAAACTGGCGAGTATTTAATAATTTTTCGTCTGCCATATACGTCATCAGTTCTTCTGTAATGTACTTTTCAAATATTTTGCTTACACTTGGGAGAACTGAAACCGGACGATAATTATTACAGGTAGTGGTGTTGCCTTTTTTGTGTATAGGAACTACTTTGGCAAGTTTCATCTCATCCGGGAAAACCCCTCTGCTGATACAATCATTAATAATATTCACAATTGGAATCACGATCACATTTTCTAATTTTTTTAGGAGATACGGTGAAATGTGCCAGTAGTCATTAGTTTTCTTTGGCTTTAATTGCCTAATAATTTTTATTACACGGTTAATAGTAATAGGTCTTAAAGTAAAATTGGAGTTATGACTAGAGGAAAACTCTTCTAAAAACGTCAAAGACTCTTTAGTAGAACAGTTTAAATTTTTTGTCAGATCATTTGCTATGTTAATAAAATAATCGTTAAATGTATTGCATATTTCATTCCTATCATACACTAAATGTCCATTATTGTTTAAAATTTTTTCACATTCATTATGACCTTGACCACATTTCCCAGTTTCTTCTTTGATAATTTGCCATGCACATTTTATTTTATTATTAGCATTAATGACTTTTTGCTTCAAGTGTAGTCTTTTAGCATTGAGACATACATTTTTAAATATCTTACTATATTTATTCAGAAATACTTTAGAAACACTGCCGCCTTCATTATGCAAGGCATACAAATCAAACAACCTTTGTCTTGATATTAAAATCCCTTTAGTGGCCCATTCACAGAACTTTGGTTTTTTAGCTATTGATTCAGTAACGGGCATAACTTTGTCTAAATTTTCCAAAAAAATCTTGAAAAATGTAGAGTAGCTGTCGTAAGATTTAGGATGATTCAAAGCCTGTTGTAAGCTAAGTTTAAGATTATCAATCTTGCCATCCGTAGTTTTTCTGAATTTTTTTTTACTACTAGCCACATAGTCAAGTGTTAGCTCTAATTTTACTATTTGAGCAGTATGATCTGATTTTACACCCGGTAATACTCTTGTGCTGATTATATTATTAGAGTCAGTAAATATATTGTCAATACAGGTCTTGGATTTCTGGGTGATTCTGGTGTATTCCCATATTAACCTTTTTAAACAAAAACTGTTCAGAACATCCGATACTATACCAGTCTGCTCCATATCTAAAGCAAAATTGACATTGAAGTCGCCAGAAAGTACTATAATTTTGTTATTTCGTTCAGTTACTTTGTCAAGACATTGTTCTAATTTGTCAGAAAAAATGTTTAAATCACCAGACGGTGATCTATATACTACTAATATTATACAAGTTTCCATTTCAATGCAGCAGACTTCAAAATGTTTTTCTACAGATATATTATTAATGTCCCCCCTCGTTTTAAATTTGATATTATCGCGCACCAAAATCATACATCCACCCTGTGTGTGTTTAACCCGGCAGTATGTAGAAGCATTTCTAAAGCCTTCTACCCTAAATACATTTAATTTACTTTCTTTAAGAAAGGTTTCCGTCATACACATAATATCAATACATTCATGATCCAAAAATAAGCTAAGGCTATTTGATTTTGTATATATCCCTTGCACATTTTGGTGACACAATCTCACTTCACGTTTTCCTGAGTACGTATTTTCAGAAAATTTTGCGGCAAATGTGAGATTGTGTCATCAATCAACACGGTCAAATTACTCTTATTAAGGCCAATATGGCAGGCTGTAGCTACATCATAGGCGATGTTATCATAGTTTTTCTCTATTCGTTTCTCATTAATATCAACAATATGTAGGTTGCTCAGCATAGACGCCAATGCGTAGAGCTTGCTGTTGAACTTAGAAAATATGGATAAGTTTGTACTGTGGCTATATTTATAAGCAATTGTTGATACTATAATTTGTTTTCCATGTGACTTGAGAGCCTTTGCTAGTCTCTCAATTGTACGTAGATATTCAGTTGGCCTGTTGGAAATACTTCCATATATTCCAATCATGAATACAAATATGTCCTCGTCATTCATTTTATTGTATATGTGGTGTTCATTAATGAATGCATCCCATACACCATTTGGTGTACAGTGATTTGTCATAATATAATTTTCAGGAAGATATTTCAGTATTTTTCTAGCCATATTCTTGCCACAGCTATCTGAGAACATTTTTATCTTCTTGTAGTCTCTTATACTCGTAGATTCTTTCTTGCCAGGGATATTAGAGCTTGTACAAGTAATTTTGTTCTGTTCCGGCTGGTGAGGTAATGAGTTTTCTCCACAAGATTGTTCAAATACCAACTTTTTATTTGTTGTTCTATTATAGTCACTGCTTTCTATGCTTATTCCTGGGTTCGTGTTCTCTTTCCATTCATATGTAGATTTATCCTTACTGTGTTGTATATCTTTTTCATTATTTGCTCTTTTTCCTAAAACTTCTATTATGTTTTGTAATTTTACTAGCTGTGCTTCCACATAGTCAACTTTTCCATATGCTATTTCTGTATTTTTTAGATCCTTTTCATACTTTTGAACAATGTTTAAAAGATTTTCGCTCTCTATTTCAAATGCTGTAGCAATTTCTTCTCTTCTCGCCAGTTCTTTTTCCATTAATGTTATAGTTATGGACATTTTTTTTATTTTTCCTGCATATTTTTTTAGTTTGGCTTTCATGTTTTTTCTTTTATAACATATAGTTTTTAAATACTTAAATCCCTTTTTGATATTCTTTGATTCAGTTGACTTTAGCAATAATTCGCTATACTTGAAATGTAGTTCAGTGTACTCTTTTTCTTTATTAATTAATTCTTTTTCAAAGGTCCTTTGTTTGTATGTCAATTCGCATGCATTTTGTTCTTCTATAAGGTTATTATTATCCGCTAATAATTTATTAATATGTTCATGACGAATCTAACGACACCTCGCACATCAAAATCGGTCAAGCCGTTTAGACTGTAGGCTGTCATATAGAAACATAAATACATACATACTCACATACATACATATACACATACATTCTTACATACATACATTCGAAAAACAACCCTCCTTACGCAATTGGGTAAAAAAGATATAAGCCCAGGTACGTCTGTGCGTGCGTTTAGTCTTACTTACTGTTATAGTTTTTGACTGGTGTGTGAGGGTCCTGGTTGTGCGGAGTCTCGTCCATCACCATCGCCTCACTCCCCCCGCCCTCGTCTTTACGATCTGTAACGAATAATCAACAGGTTACCTATGAGTTTTGAACCTCTTGAACTGTTTTGCCCAGAACGGGTGTACCATCTCGCCTTACGGCATTTAACCGGCACATCCGCCGTCATCGAATTGCAGTTTGCGCCGCCCTCATAATATCCACAATTGCATATTTATACCTCAAATAGCATCATTGCTTTAACGAACTACGAACGAGGCACCCCGAGTGCCATTTCACAGCGGAGTGCCGCTGTAGTTGAAAAGATAAATAAAAGAGTAACGAGCGGACAGGAGAGCAAAAAAAAACTTAGCGCGCGTTTTTATTTTATTCAGACTCGATGGTATCGTTTGTCGCGACCCCACAGTCATTTCCCTAGACAAATCGGTGGTTTTTCCCCCGACGCAAAAACGACGGGATGTTATGTTTGACGTGTGTCTGTTTGTGGCATCGTAGCTCCCGAACGGATGAACCGATTATGATTGTTTTTTTTTGTTTGAAAGGTAAATTAGTCGGTAGTGTTCTTAGATATGTTTCATCAAAATCGGTACAGCCGTATATTTTTTTTGTCGGGGGTTTTTGAGTTTTCTAAACTTATACTTGTGTTGTAAAATGTTTCACACCCGCCTGGATCTCCGCGCTAGTACCTAACTCTGGACGAGATTTATTAAATAAGCATTCAAGTAGAGTGTGTGTGTGTGTTGTGTTTGTGTGTGTGTGGGGGGGGGTTATTTACCTTTCTTATCGTTACTCGGTCCGTTGCATTTGATGTCACTATTCTTTTTCTTGTCGAAGCGTGCGAAGTGGCGCGTTTGATTCGGCGGCGTCACCGTATTTTGACCCGTTTGCTGTTCACATTAAGGATAGCAGGTAGGTTATTGTTCACATGTGCTTACAATAATGTAAGTATAGTACGCGCAAACCTTTTTGGGCTTTTTTTCTATTTGATTTGTTTATACATCAAATAGCACATAATTTGTTGCTAATCATCTTAACACCTAGCAAGAGACTGCGCTAACATCCAACATCACAAATAGATTTGCGCGTAACTATAACAATGACAATATATCGCTTATTGATAACTTTAATTTCAGAGCTTGGGTAGACATATTTTTATTTAAGACAACTAGAACAATAAATACAAATAAAATTAACACTAATCACGGATATTAGTAATTTTTTTGTCACAAGCCGTTTCCAACTCAGCGTAATGCTGGTCGAAGTAACCATCGCTGGTCTTCCGTTGGGACTGGCAGGGGCGGCAGGTGACGTCACGCACGCACGCTCTATTAATGGGCTATGTGAAGTCAATTTTTACTTATGCATTTTATGCTTTTATTTGAAACTTTGAGCTTAGTTATATTGAAATTAGTATCTTAAAATAAGATACTAATTTCAATATTTTATCATTGATGATGTTTTTATATTTTTAACAAAAAAATATTAAAAATATATCGCAACTGCGATAAGATTCGTTACTTTATTGACGTGAGATATACTTACTTTGTTATCATCTTGGCTTTTTCTTAAGCTGTGTAGCCTCTTTAGCATTAGTGGTACCAACAACGCGTTCATGTCCCTAAAAATAAATCATTTGAACTATATTTTTTTTATATGTAGTTTCCGGCAGCCTAGTGGTGAGACCGTCTGACTTACGATCCGCAGGTCCTGGGTTCGAATCCCGCGGCACGCACCTCTGTCTTTTCGAAGTTATGTGCGTATTGTTGATTGCCGCTAACTTCAAACGGTGAAGGAAAACATCGTGAGGAAACCTACATGTCTGAGAATTCTCAATGATCTTGAAGATGTGTGAAGTCTGCCAACCCGCACTTGGCCAGCGTGGCAGACTATGGCCTAACCCTTCTCACAATGAGAAGATGGCCCGTTCCCAGCAGTGGGACAGTTTGTACAAACAGGGCTGATAAAAAAAAAAAAAAAATTATGGAAACAACAAAAAGAAAAAAATCTTAGTATTTTTTTTTTCATCAGTTTTCTTATACACTGAGCACAGATCATTGGATGCACCTAACGCTGCCTGCTCCCTGCAGCGAGATTAACAGAATGATTATTTATGACTTAGCTTTAAGTATACCTATTCGTCTATACAACAAGTAGATTGTACAACGAGGAATCAAAATACAGCCGCTGAAGCAACTACAGTGACGACGTCACGTGCCCCGCCAGCCTCAGGATCAGAGCTTCGTCGCCCTGAACGACTGTTCGTAAGTTACCTGAAGTTATCTAAGCTATCTCGTGCACTTCCATGGCAGCAGCTAGCAGCCCGGTGGCATAGTACTGCAGCGGCCCTGCTGATGACGTCGCCCACCCCGCGAGCCTCAAGATCAGCGCTTCGTCGTCCTGAACGACTGCTCGTAAATTACCTGAAATTAGTAGCTATCTCGTGCACTTCCATGGCAGCAGCTAGCAGCCCGGTGGCGTAGCACTGCAGCGGCTCTGCTGATGACGTCGCCCACCCCGCGAGCCTCAAGATCAGCGCTTCGTTGTCCTGAACAATGGGAAATACACTTATACTTGGTCTTGTAGTTTTAGGTTGTACTTGTAGATTCGCAATTCAACTGTGTGTTGTTCTTTTATGATTTGTTGCGCGATTATTTCGTCTTTCGCTAATTACTTTTTTATTTGATAGGTCCTACTTTGTAACACTTTTTAATTTTATCACACGGCTAATAGAAGCCGTGAGTACAAAAGCAATGGCAAATAGAAGCCGTGTGTCCCTTTAGTAAAAAAAGAAACAAACTGACATATCGCTTGATCGATTGTCAGTGACAAACGACTGCGCTAGGGTCTATGAGAAAAAATGTATAAATTTTCCATGACGCAAATACGTTTCTAATTTTAGCTTTCGAGAAAATAGACTAACGCTCCTTATTAGGAGCGAGATTGTGAGAAACGCGTAGTATAAAAGCTTACGCAATAGATTTCGAAGGTCTCTTTTACCTTCTGACCCCGAACTGTTCGGTAAGTGAAACTTCCAGTTTACGCCATGTAATTTCACCAGTGTTAATATATCGCTTTGCTCCAGGATCGACTTGCCTTTTTAAGTTTTAAATACTTTTATTTAAAACTAAATTATTTCTTTTAAAATTCTAAAACAACCTCAAAAGGCATGTCGACCCTGCAATTCTTATTATGTGTTTTCAAGTGCATTGTGATAATCTATTGTTTTACATGTCAGCCACACAGGTACCGTTTTTATTTAATTGTTTTAACATATTTAACTGTGTAACCGTGGCTGACATATGTCTAAAATCATGTAACGCATATTATAGCTTTTTAATTGCGAAATACCACATGATTCCTTAAATAATGTGAAAACTATTTTTATAATCTACCTTCAGCACTTCATGCAAATCTTTTAATTGTCTGGACTCTTCAAGTCAACCTAAACTATTTTTATAATATACCTTCAGCACTTCTTGCAAATCTTTTAATTGTTAGGACTCTTCTAGTCATTTAAATCTTGTAAAAGATTGGGTCATGTCATAAGAGGGCTTATGCTTTCACTTCAGTTATTCTACATACGAGTCACTACTTATGGCATGGCACAATCAGTCTGAACTCTCGACTGACACGAGCACCTCATCTTCCAGGGTTCCAGTATACGGCTAAGTTCCAGTATACGGCTAAGCTTCAGTATACGGCTAAGGCTCCAGCATACGGCTCATCTCACTGTATACGGCAACGTCCAGGATACAGCAACATTTCTTCGTGCCGTCTGCGCTAGACCTACCGACCACGTGTCGACCCTCTTCGCCGGCCACCCTCGCCGGTCATCTTAGCTCCAGCCACGTGCCACGCACCTTGCGTCGGTCACCCTCGGCGGACAGCTGAACTGGAGCCACGCACCTGGCGACGGTCATCCTCAGCCACGTGCCTCGAGCCTTGCGTCGGCCTCCCTCGCCGGTCACTGTCTTCGGCGTCCACGTCGGACGAGCCCTCTGCCGCCACGTGCCGTCGACGACGCTTCACTCATCACTACTAAAGATAAGTCCTCTTCAAGGCACCACGAAATACCAACTAATTCCACGACCCTAAAATCTTCTGTAACGTCTCTTCTTTAATCTTCAAATATAAATACTTAACCTCTTGCTCTTTTTAATTTCCACCGCCTCTGGGTAGGAAAAACCCAAGTGTTACATTGGCGCCCAACGTGGGGCCTTGAAGAGGACTTATCTTATCAAGAGTAGTCCCAAAGAAATATCATCAACATCGGTTCAGTTCAGTGCCGTAAATAGCCTTTTCTGCACCCTGTGCAAGCTTCTATAACTGCGCCCTTGTTTTTTTGATATTATAGGTCAAGGCATAATAGCGCGCGGGGGGGGGGGGGGGGGGTTGGCTGTTGTTAGCACTAGAGCCGCAGCGAGAACTTATCAGGAGCAAACCGAAAAAATAATAGTCCTGCCTGGTCTGGCCATTCTTGCGCCCCCCAGAGTCTACGCCCTGTGCCTGGGCACCGGTGGCACCGCGCTATTTACGGCACTGGTTCAGTTGTTTGGTTCTTAAAACAAAATTACGCATATTGAAGTCGGTTGTTTCAGTTTTTTAAACGATAAAGTTTGTAAAGAGGGCCGGTGGTGATCCGGGCTGTGTATTCGTACCTGGAAGACGACGGACATCTCGAGACCCGGCATGAGGTCGAGCGTGAGCCGACAGGCACACACGTTCAGCTTGAACACGTCGCGGCCCGTGATGTTCTGCCGCGAGTAGTACGTGTCGCGAACGTAGTCGTTCACCAGCTGCAACACAACACACAAAACATTATATGCAATTGACAGGCGACGTATGCATCAATTTTATAAAAAAATAAATATAATAATAAATATAAATAATAACAATAATAGTTTTCTAGATAATATACAAAAATATAATACTACATGTATATAAAATATACTAAGCAAGAATGTATATTAAAAGAAAATACCTGACTGTAGAAAAGCAGTTTTTGCAGTCTAACATACGGAACATGCATCAATTTTATTTAATAACAATAATAGTTTTCATGGGTAATATACAAAAATATAATACATGTACTAAACAAGTATGTATATTAAAAGAAAAACAAAATACTCGACTGCAGAAAAGCAGTTTTGCAGTCTAACTTACGATTTCGTTACGCTTGATACACTGTTGAGTGCACGTTTGTTGTGAGAAAGTATATGTAAAATCGCTGTAAAAGATAATAAATGCGCATTCTTTAGAATATTTGTACTAAAATCACTTGTTTATTACAAAAAACTTCGTTGAAGGTACGAAAAAAGTGTATTTTTAGGGTTCCAAGCCTCAAAAGGAAAAAACGGAACCCTTATAGGATCACTTTGTTGTCCGTCTGTCCGTCCATCCGGGTGTCAAGACCTGTATCTCGGGAACGCGGAAAGGTATCGTGTTGAAATTAAAACCATATACGCAGATCCATAGTGTCTTGCTGCAGAAAGAAAAATCAACTTTCTCAGTTTTCGTAGAAAAAAGTTACAGCCGAATATGTCGTAAAAAAAACGCACATTTTGACACTCACAAGGGAATCAAAACCTACGATGATGGGGTGATGGGATGTCCTTTTGAGGGCGCGCGCGCGCCGGACTAATGCTCGATTTACACGTGTGTTCTCTGAGATGCACTGGCGAAGAGTGTGGATGGCTCCTGCCGGCTTACCGACCGAACAGAACTTTCGGCGCGCAGCAATCTCCCACCAAAATCACTCAAAGACATATATTATCTGTGCTCGTGGTCGCGTGATGGGTAGAAAATGCGAAAGCGCGCGAAAACAATTTTGACAATTAGGAACTCTTGGTTCTGTACGAACCATGGGGTACTTCCTACAACTATGATATGATATACATTGACCTAGTATTATGAAATTTGGCAAGAAGCATTGTGTTAGAGTAAAGGAAAAAAACCGAAAACTGGACATTTTAAATTTAATCACATAAAAATAGTGTCTTTATGCAAGGAATGAGGGTCCAAATTTTAAGTTCTTTAACTGTATCATGTGGGTTATCATATGAAAGAGCAAGAGATTAGCATAAGCTAAAACAGGTTTTAAATATTTTTACGATGTATATTTTTCGGTTTAAGAAGGTAAATCCCCACGTGGGATCCCCACGAAGACAAGTACAAACTCATGGTAGAAAAGGTGCAAAAAAGGTTTGCGCGTTACCTGTACAACAGACTATATGGTTATTATCCGTATTTATATCCATCACTATTCGTGGCGGGGATGGTAGGTATTAACACGTTAGAACTCAGACGTAAGTGTGCTGCAATGGTTCACTATTATCTGTTGCTACATAATAGGATCGATGATCCCTCCACTCTATCGAGTCTCGCGTTCGTGACTCCGGAGCGGGCGCGGCGGCCGCACGTGCGGCGCCTGCTCGCGGCCCCGGCGACGCGCACGCGCACCTCTCAAAACGCTCCCACAGCCCGGGCCATCTCTCTACTCAACGCCCTACTTGCTCACCAACCAGATATTGATGTGTTTTTGACAAAATTGTATATGTTAGTTAGTGCTTGTATACATTTTTTGAGCCGATAGATTCTGACAATAATATAATTAATTATTTTTCATTTTGTAGTTTTATGATTAATTTGAATATGAAAGTATATTATTATTGATATTTATGATTTATATTAGTTTGCTTGGCCTTAGTTTCTGTAATGACATTTGTTTAATTCTATTGTATTATTATTTTTAACGAATTGACATTATCCATATGATTTAAATTTATTTTATTTTAATTTATTCAAGATTATTTTTTTGACAAATTTATTGTTATTAGGTATATAATTATATAATTATGTGTTGTGCTTAGTTATAGGTAATTAATATTGTTTGTAACTTTATCAATAATTTAACTGGCTACCACACGACTTGGCGTAGCTGTAAGTGTGGGAAGTATTTAAACTAATAAATAAATAAATATAAAAAAATATGATTTCTCCCTTTTAACTATTAGTTTGTACAAACAAACGACAAGCTGTAGGCGACCATATAGAAACATACATACACTCGAAAATATAACCCTCCTTCTTACGCAGTTGGGTAATAATTAATTTCAATTGGTCCATAAGCTTCAGAGATACTACATACTTTTAAAGTTTTTGGTGGGGATTGCTTTGTCTTTCCTGCGAAACGACAGTTTGTACAGAATTGAAACGATGCACGCGTTGGATGACGTCATCTTCCGCGATGTTGTGGTCTCTGTCTAACATGACATTGAAATGCTTTTTCTCATTTTTGAAGATATTTTAATTCTGTTGTGTTTGTAGAATGAATCTATTTATGTTTAGCATGATATTTTTATTTGCTTATACAAAATCAAATTAAAAATCATGCATATTCCCTATTCTCTGTTTTATACACATCTAGCTGCGCCCTGCGGTTTCACCCACGTAGTTATGTAAAACGGCGATGATGAATTGTAGCCTAAAATAATGGTGTAAATTCAGCTTGTAAGATTGGCACATAACCCCACATCGGACACTCCATATAATGGCGCGCTAATCAGTGGCAAGTTGACGTCTGTATACACATGTATGAAGTTATGGACGTCGTCTGATTGACACTCTCTCATGTCGTCAATTGGAGTTCAAGCGCATGAAGCCCGCAACTCTTGTCTCAACTGACAACATGCTTCAAACGCAGAAGCGGGTTAGGAACCCGAGATTGGCGGGAAGCGGAGTATCCATACTGTATATCTTCTGTGCTGTGACTCAACTAACAAACAAGTGAAGAATAGAGACCTTATAAAATTACAAGATCTCACTTGGTCTCCAGTCTTAGTTTGATATATAATATGTATCTTATTGTTTAGATTTATTGGATATCTAAGGAACCATCTACCTTAGTCATAAAATTATCTTTCTTGAACATGACTTTGAGGGCATGCCCCAGTGCACACTCTGGGTCTGTCCTAGATGGATGCCGCTCATCAAAAGGATCTGGGTCTTTCTTCAGGAAGTTCTCTGTCTCCGCTTCTATTATCTCTGCTATCCTGAAAATGATAAAGGTTCTTTGGTATCTACATACATATGGCTATTTTGCCACGGAACTGAGTATAAAATGCATTAGTCAGTCAACTTCTTCAGCAATTGAGTAAGGAAGGTAATGTTGTTTAGTCATATGTCTATTTCTTTGACCCCCTCTACAGGCCCAGCTATTTGCCAGATTTCAAAATATGAGATGTAAATTTTTAACTAGTTGCATAAAAATGATTATTTTAGTACACAGACTCTAGACATGATGCTGAGTGTACTTTTCGTGAGAAAGTATGCACAAAGCCACTATTAATGTAGGTGTATGCTGTCGTAGATAATATAGAAACATACACATACCTACATACAAACATATAATCATATATACACCCAAAAAATATAACCAAGGATGATTATATATTTCACAGTTTGATAAATATACTATAATATCACAGGTAAGTAATTAGTTTCTCTTATACAAAAATAAGTATACTCTAATTCAAATATTTTGTTTAGGCAACATGTTAGAATATCATCATATTGCAAAAGTAAACCTATAGATATTTAAACTAGTTTTGAACTTTGCAACGGGGAGTTAAACATTTCAACAGATGAATGCAAGTATAGAGGTTTTCCTTAGACTTGATTATTTTAAAACAAATAACCAACCCATAGTAAATCAGACAATTAGCACCTAGATCCAGAAAAGATATTTAAATTCATCAGAAATCAACCCTGCTAGAAATTTAATGCAAAATTTTCTAATTCAAAGATCAATGCAAATGACAAGGTATTTTTCAACCAACTTCAAAAAAGAAAGAGGTTATCAATTCAACTGTATTTAAAAAATTATAATATTAGTCATGACTATATCATTTGCTAGTCATTAAACAAAAGATTAAATCACTAAGGTGACTGTAGCAAAAATACCTTGACGCACAGAGTAATGAAGTGTATTTCATATTATTATGTAATCATAAACATAGTACATGACCCAAGATACCTTGCATAGTGATAAATAACCAAGTACAAATCAGTTGGGTATATTGAGGCTCCTGTACCCACCTGACCCTCCTTCCTCCTATACCTAGTCTAGGCTAATGTAATAAACTAACTTAGCTTTTTAGTTAAAAACAATATCTACCCTGGGTTCGATCCCCACCCAGGGCAAACATTTGTGTGATGAACATGGATGTTTGTTCTGTGTCTGGGTGTTTCTATGTATCATTTGTATATATTTACAAAAAAAAAGTATATATGTATTCTATCAGCCATCTAGTTTCATAGTACAAGCTTTGCTTAGTTTGGGCTAGATGGCGTTGTGTGAAATGTCCACATTTTTTTTTTTTTTTTATATTTCATGCACTATGATGTAAGTTTATTTATCAGTTTTCAAACTTTTTACAAGTCAATAAGTTCAAAAATCCTGTCAATGCAAACATTGACAGAATTAATAACTTATAATCTCACTTCTTGTCCTACCTCGCTTCACACACACACACACTTTAATACCTTATTTTGTGAGTGTTGTTTGTTTAGACCTCTTTGAAAAAGAGTCAATGTCAGAGTCAATCAACCTTTGTATTATAACAACTTAAGTGTTATACATATTTTTCACACAAAGTGTTTAGTACGGTCTATTTCTATGTTCAATTATAGATCTAATAGTTTAGAATGCCAATTTCATATAACATCTGAGAAAAAAGAGTAATATGAAACCTCAGTCTTATTTGAAAAGACCTATTCAAAGATAGCTACTCGAGGTGGTGGGGTTGAATAAAAAAATCCTCCCCACTTTACTTAAGGAAGGACTGTAAAAATTTTTTTATCAGGGTAGTTAATATGTATACGCATACCAAATTAAGCATTCTAGTACTAAGTCTTTGAACTAAACCAAAGATGAACAGATGGATAGATATGAGGAAACTATGAGGAGTTTCAAGTGACTACAGAACCGTAAATAGAAGCAACAGTTTAATAAACATAACATTTAAAAGGCCAATCCCGGGGCATCAAAATATGATGCATGCATAGTTAAAAAGCTTGTTGTTTCATCCAATATGACATATTTGGAAAAGAAGCTCTGCAAAAAAAAAGATAACCTCATCCCTTCGGTATCCTTTCACCGATTTTCAATATAGTCATGAAATCACACGATGGTGTGCTGAAAGTTAAATCATAAAATATGTTTTTAGTGAAATTCTAAGAACTTTGTAATAAAAATGTTGACTATTCGAAATTTTCTCATTTATTTATTATATATAAGATAGATGACCTGATGTTAAGCCACTGTGTGGCCGAAGAAGGAGCTTGTGGATCTAGAAGATATATATTCACTCTAGGCTTGGAATCTTCAAAGCTAGAGTGAAAAGATATTTTATAATTATATACATTAGCTAAGTTTATCTCGAAATATTTTTTTACATTCATAATTTTTTAATATTTAGTAAAAGGACAAACTAAAAAAATCCTATTTCAGAGACAAATAGGAATTTTCCATTAAGGGGCCAGATCATGGGAGCAGGCTGGAATAAACCTGATAATAGGCTGAAATACAGAACTAGAATGTAATTTAAATGAATTAATACCGATATTTAAATTCAAATAGGGGTCACCCAGCTTCAAATGTGTTTTGACATTTGGTGAACCAAAACAATAACTTACCTAGTCAAAGTAGGAATAGGATCGTATGTAGGTGATGTGTGTTGCTCCTCCCATTGTCTTAGCAGTTCCGTTACTTCTTGAGCAGGCGGGGAATCCATATTATAGCAAAAAAATTATATCTAAATCACGATTCTAACCTCACCAAACTGAAAGTTTCTAACCCTCATAAAAACATTTGTTCAATAGTTATGGTCAATTTATTAAATCGCTAATTAATGTTATAATTATTATTTTCTTACGTTAAGATAGTTTTAACTTATATTCGTGAAATCTATTGTCCTAAAGCGCGCACTCGACTTCTTTTACAAAAAAATTATAAAATTTTGTAATTTTTTATTGTTTCAAAGGTTTCACGGCAATTGGATACAAGTCTTGTAAGCCATTTGACTTGACTTTAGGACCAACCGAGTTGAGACTTCATATTTATTTCATAGATAGGTCTTATCATAAATAAGCTCTTTTCCGTGGAATCCAAATACTTTCTGAGACAAAAAGTAAAGTTATATTTATTTAAAATCTCTCTACTTAATTTGACAAGATCGAACATTTCGCGATCCGCATCATCTATTGTCTTTTGATATTCGTTCTTTAGCTTCAAAATTACATTCTCTTTGCCAAATAATTTGTCTTGAAGCTGGCAGATTGCCGCCCAAGTGCGTTGCCAATCATTCCAAAGAAAAAGAAAAAAAAAGAAGAAGTTTGTTTTGAAATAAATGTTTACAAAGAAAAAATACATTCTAATTCATTGTACATTGTACATTTAATTCGCCTGTGTATAATTCGATTTACATGTACTCTTGAATTCTTTGGTATTTCAAAGAATTTTTAAATAAGTGGTGTTTTTGTTAAGTAAAATTGAAAATGTCCAACGGCACGCAACCCAGTCGTAGTAGTTTAGGAAGTCATGATCGCAAATTGCGCTATAGAGCTCTATTGGAAAATCTTTCTTCCTTGGGTAAATAGTAGATTTTATTAATTTTATTTTACTATCCATGGGATTAACTCAGATATTCTAAACAATAATTGGAGGCTGACTACTAGCTTATTTTGCAATGTTAAATATTATTCTATGTTATTAACTTAATATCGAATTCAATGGGAAGATTTACATTCTCTTTTGTCTTTCAAATGATACATTCTCTGTTTTAGAGTCTATTGTTTCTGTTTGTATGATATGATATATTTATTCATAATTTGCAAGAAAATTATGAATAAATACACAGTACACACACACAGTTTACAGTTACACACACACACACACAGTTACAGTTACACACACAGTACAGTTACACACACACACAGTGACACACAGTTACAGTTTTATGTTAAATGCCCTTCTAAGCACCATCATTAGTCTCATATTTTCAAAATTTGTTTATGAATTTTTATTGATTACCATTATCTCCTAGGTTAAAGGGCAGTTAAGAAAATACAGGTTATTAAAAAGAGGAATGTGTATGACGTATAGTTTTATATTTGCAGAGGATGAAGACTCTAACAATGTCTCACGCATGGACAAGACTGCTCATGCAGTTAAGGAAGCTCAAGCACTGTTGGCTGAAGGAGGCGTTGAGGAGAGAGTTAAACATCCAGGTATTTTTCTTGTTAATGTCGATTAGAGTCACAATGTTCAGTGGGCTAATGTATGTTGAAAAATAAAACCCACTTTTATCATATTGCTTAAACTTTTTGAACCATTAAAATGATTTTTACCTTGAATAAAAATGAGTATGAGAAAGGTGTCATAAATATATGTATTATAAATATATGCAATGTTACCATGACATTACACCAATAAGTGTTTTGGTATTTCGTGAGCTGGAGTTTCCTTCTGATTCAACTGGCAAAGTTCTTACCATCATACTTTGATAACATGTTTAAAGGATACAGAGAAATCTGACAAAGAACTGATTTCTGTGGTAGGTTTTTTAAATCATATTGATGTTGTAAAGAAATTTTGATGTAGAAAAAGCATTTTTTTGTTTGAAGCAGATTTTTTTTGATAAGATATTTTTAATTTAAGATACAATTCAATGCTTTTTCAAATTGTGTACTCTACTGTAAACTGTCATATGTAAGACATTACAAAATTGCTTTCTAGCGTCAATATTGGAGGACATTTTCATTTTCACACAACACGATCTAGCCCCAAACTAAGCAAAGCTTGTACTATGGAAACCAGATGACTGATAGAATACATACATACTTTTATTTTGTAAATAGATACATATTATACATATGAACACCCTGACACAGAACAAACATCCATGTTTAGCAGAATTTTTTGCCCTGGGTGGGGATCGAACCCACAAACTACAGCTCAGAAGGTAAACATACTACCATGGAGCCATGAGGCCTGTCGGTTAAAAAGAAGAAAAGATATTATAATATTACATAATGGATATTTTTCTTTTATGTTTTACAGGTAAAAAATAATAATAATAAAGGTTCCATATTTCAAAGGAAAATATGGAACTCTTATTATTATTATTTTTTTCCCAGGCAAGTTGTATTGAGTTGAAATTAATGTCAAAAATGTAGATTTTTGGTCCCTTGGAGCTGTAAAATAAATGAAACTTCTATGTCAATGCAATAAAATGTCCCCTTAATTATAGTTTAAAAAGCTGAAAAACCCCGACTTCAAAACAAGCAAATTGGATGTTTTACTTGGATGACATATTTTAAAACCGAAGTACAGAACCGATTCTGATAAAAATTATATAGGACCACCTCTGAAGTATGATCTACCAAACAAAAAATAATCATCAAAATCAATGCATAATTGGCAAAGTAATAGCTGAACAAACAAAGTTGAATTGAGAACCTCCTTTTTGAAAGTCTGTAAAAAATTGACATTTACATTTATGATAAAAGTACTTCTCTTGATTTCGAACCATTAAATTTGGCAAAAATCAAGGTGTGAAATGTCACAATACATGAAAGGAAAAAATCTGAAACAAGTATCCAAGTCAAATTCTTACTCGCCGCTGCTTGTTCTACTTATGGTTTGTTACTCAGATAGCTGAGTATGGCTATGTTAACCAAGTTGTAAGCAAGGTTTGATTCATTGATCTATTTGCAGGCGAAGGGTACCTGGACTCGAGGGTGCTGCGCGCCACCAGCGACCTCTCAGTGCGGTGCGCGGAGGCCGTCAGCGGCAACGTTAACACATACGACAGACATGAGCTCGCGCTACATATCGTGAGTGACAATAATAACTAGCGAGTACCTACACCTTGCTCGCTATCTACTTAAATGCTTGATGAGTGTCAAAATATTTGTAAAGTTGATTTGAAACTTTTAGTAATTTTAGATGTACATACTAAATATTATTTTAGGGATCTAAAGATCCCGTCACGTCAAAAGAACGCTGGTTTGTTCGTAAACGTGAACAAATCGGCGTTCTTTTTAACCAACTTCCGAAAAGAAAGAGGTTCTCATTTCGACTATGATTTTTTTATATGTTTTTTCGGCGATTACTTTACCAATTGTAAATTAAATTTTAAGATTATTTTTTTGTTTGGTACTTCAGAGGTGGTCCCATATAAGTTTTATTAAAATCGGTTGAGTAATTTGGTTTTTATAACTAAATAACTGAAAAATATGTCATCCAAGTCATATGTATATTATCCTACAAGTGGCAGAAAGACGCTGGATGCAGGCCGTTTCCAACCGTTGTTTCTGGAAATCCATGGGGGAGTTCTATGTCCAGCAGTGGACTTCTTGTTGCTGAGATGATGATCAATCCATGATCCAAGTAAACGAATTTCGTATTTTGAAGTTGGTTTTTTAATCGACTTCAAAAAAAGGGAGATTATCAATATGATATGTATGTATGTAATATTGTTAGAATTGCATAATTTTCACATAGGTATGTTAGTCTATGTGGGCTTCTAAACACGTGTGCCAAATTTCATAAGTGTATGTATGTCAACGTATTACTCGAAAACTAGAAGTCGTATAGTAAAAATTGTTTTTTCATTGAACAAAATATCTGCCAGATTAGGGAACAGTGCAAGTTTTATCAATATCGGTTCAGAACTTTTCAAGATAATAACATTTTAAGTTCTAAAATATAAATGTTTCATCAACGCAATGCAAACTACAGGGCGGATTTGAACGAAATTTGGTAGGTTTATTACTCATACATTATAAAAGGATATGACATTCTTTTATCTTAAAAATTAGGTGTTATAGTACTAGCGAAGTGTGCTTAAAAATTAAACGAACTTATCCAGTGAAGTTTGATGAATACAATTTTTAGTTTCACACAAAACGAATAAATACTATTAAAAACGAGTAAATAAAAATAATTAAAAAAAAAAAACGACTTCAAAACTGAAAAGGGAGAAATAACAACTGATACATAATACCGACAAATTAAATCAAAACTGGGCGTCTACCTGAGTAGGTACACACCCTAACTATATTTTTGAGGTTGGTGTCTGTCTAGGGCTTAGTTACAGTTTAGGGCCTGGCCTTTTTATTTCAGTTTTTAAACTATAATTATAACGTGACGGGCTCTATACTACTTTTAGTTTTTTTTTTTTTTTTATGTGATTACCTGCTGCGTCTTCTGAGTTCACCTGTGTAGTGATGAGAATTGGTGATGATGATAAAATATAACCTATGTCCTTCAGGTTCCAATCAATGCCTGTGTCAAATTTCGTTATAACTGGTTCAGTTGTTTAGCTAAGCTAGCTTTGAAATGTAATAATATACAGGCAGAGAGACAGAGTTACTTTCGTTTGTACAATACTTGTTAAGATTTTGTCTGAGAGAGTACTTATTGAAGTCGATTGTTTCAGTTTTTTTAACTATAACTCATTGAACTTGACGTGAGAGAGTAGATCTGCGTTTGACCACCAACTCGCCTGATAGTAAGTGATGGTGTGGTGGCCGAAGATAGACCGCGTCCTCTTAAAGATCTGTCTCGTAAAGCAGTAAACTCTTTATGATGTTACATATAAAGTGATCTAAGAAGACTTTCTCCGCAGAAAGAAAACCCGAATTTCTGGTTCTTCACATTTCCCAAAGAAGTGCCGTCGATGCTGAGCTTGTTTGGCAGCTTCGCGGCGACCGCGCGCGAGGAGCGGCCGCGTGCAGCGCGCCGCCGTGTCGAGAGACAGAAGGCCACCACACTCACCGCGCCCGAGGCGGTCGACAAGTGAGAAGCGACACAATCTACTTACACAATGTAAACAGCTACCGTCGAGCTGATCTCACGCCTGAGTCGGCCAAGTAGCGGTCGCACGACTCGTCTGCGGGTCCTTATTTTGACGGCAAGGCCGTAGGCAGGGGGGAGGGTTTTGGGGGTTCAAACCTCCCCCGTATGTTTGTCGAGTGTATGTATGTGGGTATGTTTCTATATGATCGTCTATAGAATAAATCTTGACCGATTTTGATGTGCGAGGTGTCGCTAGATTTGTTAAAACTCCAACGAGCTTTTTCTTAATAAATAAGTGATTTCAATATAATTATTTAAAATAATGTGCATCTATTGTCTTTTACAGCGGTTTTGCGCATACTTTCTCATAAAAACGTATGTTTGTAATTTTATATAAAGTCATATATTTAAATTTAATAAGGAATAATAAATTTGCAATCAATGCATTCAAATGGTTGTATTTATAATTTTTGATAGGTAAAAGTCGTTCTTATCCAGTCGGATATTTCATTTTTCTTTTAACACTAATCCTTGTTTGGTTCATCTGGGCCACAAAAACCTAGGACACGCTAACAAGATCAATGAATCAAATCACTTCCAAGATTTAATTTAAAAATCTTCTAAATTTTCGCACTCTCTGCGCTCGCGCAATTTTACTAATTTAACATAGAAGTACTGTGGGCTCACACTGTGGGCTACGAGAAATAATACTATAAAAACACGACAAAAATATTATTTATTACCTATGTTTTATGTAGTAATTATATTACTTGGGCATTTACCACGCAAACCGCTGAGTGCTCGTTAAAAACTAAAAAAATTACTAACCAAAAATTTGTAAAACGCACAATATAGGGGCCGTCGATTTGTTTGAACATCGTCATAACCGTTCAGGTATAGTCGACCCGTGACCGCGTTTCAGCAGGTAGAAAATAAAAGTGAGCGGTTGTAAGTTCAACGCTAAGAGATCCCGACGAGGGCGTTGTCGTTGTTCTGAACTGCGGGTTAGCCTCCGCGCTAGAACTCTTCATAGGGGCTCATTTAGGGACACGAGACGCATCGCATTATCAAATCAAATATATGATAGTATATGATGAGATGATAAAGAGGCGTGTTCGCGCGTCTTCTTTATATCTGGCGCGCTAGCGGCTGTGGACACCGTTATTCTGCACGCGCCGCAAGACGACGCTGCGCTAGCCTCCCCTCGTCCCGTGTATCCCTGGACGAGCCGTAAATTGAAATGAGGCCTGTAAGCGAGCCTATTTGTAATGTAACCTTTTCCTAATTTCCAGGCTAGATAAAGTAGAAGAAGGCAGTGAGATGGTGAGTCGCGTAAACCGCTTCATCACGAAGGCGTACCGGAATAACGGTGACAAGCCGCTCAGCTACTTCCACGTCGTGCTGGATCCGGACAGCTTCAGCCGCACCGTCGAGAACGTATACCACGTCTCTTTCCTGGTCAGGGACGGCATGGTCGCTATACACCTCGGTAACTTACTCTCTAATATACATACATATCTACACTAAATATACAGGAGAACGAGCTTTGCAAAGAAAACTGGGATTGGTTCCCTCTTAAGGGCGCGCAGAGCAGCAGAGTAGCATTTTTCTCTTCAAGACTTACTGAGAAAATTTAATAGAAGAAAAGTACTTTACAAAAAAACTTTTTAATTTTTAGGCTTCCGTACTACGGGTGAGACTACCTATTCGTGAGGCTACCGTGTCTGTCTGTTTGTCCTACACTTAAACGGCTGTATCATAATATATATATGACTTGTAATAATTATTACCAATAAATGATTTGTATTTGTATACAAGTCTGAAAATTTGCAAGATTATAAAGTTCACTTTGATGTAAATCAGGTTAGCTAACAAGTATGTATATTATAAAGAAAAACAAAATACCTGACTGCAGAAAAGCGATTTTTGCGGTTTAACTTACGACTTCGTTCCGGTTCATACGCTGTTGAGGGTAAAATTTTGTGAGAAAGCATGCGTAAAATCGCTGTAACAGGTTATAAATGCGTATTATTTAGAATAATTTTAGTAAAAATAATTTATTACGAAAATGTTTGAGGTTATGAAAAAGCGCATTATTTTAAATGTGCGAGAGTCTATTACAATATAATATAGCTTATGACACTCAGGGAGTGACACACACAGACAGGGAGACGGGGAGGTGGTGACTGGGAGTGGGAGACGAATCTAACGACACCCCAAACACAACAAAATCGGTCAAGCCTTTTAAGCTGTAGCTAGGAGGTAATATAGGAACAAATGAACATACATAGACAATATACATATCTACATACAAATATACATACATACAGTTACGCAGTCTGATAAAAAGGTATCCATGAGTGTGATCATTACAGACGAGGAGTCCGAGCTGCCGTTCGTGACTCCCGTGCCCAGCGCGCACCACGAGCAGCGGGACCTGGGAGACGAGAACCAGTTCATTGTGTCCATGGACATGCCGCGCTGGAAGGTACCTGTCACATGCATAATCCTCATTCTCTCGGCACACAACAACAAACACCGCTAGGAATACGCCTCGGCTGGACACGTGGATTTACTCGAACCGGCGGCTTACATCCATCTTATTTCCGCTACTTGTACCATCATCCGTTCTGCGTGCTATGCTTCAACTTGCTAATCCGCTGTGCCATTGACTTTCGTACGTCTGCAGATTCTTCATTTCTGATTTGATCGTAGAGAGACTCCGAGCATAGAACATAACTCTTTCCATAGCTCGTTACGCATACTTTGAGTTTCCTTATAAGGCCCATAACTCACAGTGAGTAACCACATTTCAACATGCCAATGCCATGTCATCGCTGGTAATAAACTATCGACTTCACCTATGTACATTGTATGAAAAGATGCTTTTGATTTAATATGTATCTGTACCAAATTACAGCTTTCTATTACTAAGAGTCTGAGCTAAGCCGCGGATTTAACTTTCATGGAAGTTGTGTATAGCAAAATGTCATCTCGATTAATTTGCAACAATTTTTTTTTAATCAATTTATGCTTCCGTACGGGAGCGGGGAGCCTATTCGTGAAGCTACGATGTCTATCTGTCTGTCCTACACTTAAATCTGTTGAACGGTAATAGATACAAGCCTGAAAATTGGCAAGATTATATGGTTCGCTTTGATGTACACACTTCCCTATAATACATATATGAAATATGTCTGTTTGTTCGACGGTTTCATTCGCAATTTACATTAAACAGAGATGTGCCTGGAAGAGACAGACAACAACGGCATAATAATATACATAAATTATTAGTTCCTCAACAAAGAGTACGCGTGTATAGTGACAATGTTTACTGCATGGCTATTACTATTTATAATATATTACCAGATAGTTTTAAGGAATTTGATTTTAATATTCTAAAATGCAAATTTTTTTTTTTTTTTATGGACAAATGTTATTATGATGTGGATGATTTTTTAAGCGACAAAATGAAATGACTGTGTATATTTATATGTGTTTAAAAAATTTACTAAGAGAAAATAATTTGATCCTTAGATAAAAGAAAATGCTGATGCTATCTATTAAAGATTTGTACACCTTAGGTATAAAGTAGAATATTTGAGACACAACATTGTACAACATCTTAGGACAATATTCTTACAAATAAACAGAATTTGAATTTGTAATTCAACAAATAATAATTAAATAACAAACACTAGATATTATTAGTTTTTTGTCATTTTAAAAATGACACAAATTAATTCACGTTATCGCAAGACATAAAATACTTGCGTGTTCACTTTTGTAAGATTGACACAGTAATCTCGATAGATTTTAGGTATTTATAAGAACATTTTGATATGCATTAATCACGTAAAAAATTGTATCTATGGCAATTAAATCATAAAAAAATGTAAACAGAAAAATTGTTAGTAAAAGCCAATACATTATCATTACACAAGGAAATAAAGGTATAGTTGTCCAAGATGCAACAACGATGTCACACGATGACGTCATCACTATAAGTTTTAATTTTAAAAACGCATGTTTATACAACATCTAATCTAATCACCCCGTGTTCACCCACTGCTGGGTATAGGCCTCCTCCTGTTCACCATTGCCAACCGTAACAATATCGTCTGACTCCAGCCCGATTATTATACAACATGATACATAACAAAAAAAACAGTTATTTGGCTTATAAAAGTAAACGTAACGACTTAGTATTCATATATCATCATATATGCTACTAGCATGAAGTTTTTCATATCTCCAAAGTCAATAGCTTAGTTAGCCTGTAGGGGGGACTATATTCGTAAAAACGAATAACATTTCTAAGCTTAATAATTCGCAAACGGATTCCTAAATTGAAAAATGGTCTCCTGGAATTGTAATCGTATTGAAAAATGGTCTTCACACAGTCCGAATATTTTTTTTTGTTTAGTTTCTAAAACTTTTTCGGCATAACTAGTAAACATATCCAGAGGCCAATTTACAGCCTTCTAGAACAAATAGTCTGAGCAAAGCCGCAGACAGACAGACGGACATGGTGAAACTATAATGGTTCTTTATTTATTATGGAATCCTATAAAGACGAGTTTGACTCATACTGTCCCCCTGCTATCTCTCCTCCTCGCTTACTCTGAAATTATTTATGTTTCCAGGAATTGATTGAAGCGTTCAGAATACAGAAGTCGATGATGGTGTTGAAGCGAAATTGAGAATTGTACTCGTTGAACGGACAAGTGGTGCCAGTGCCATTGCAAAGGTCATTGTTGAGTTACAAGAACCTGAGCGAGCAGTTTTCGCTCACATTGATTTTACTTGGAATTATAGTTTTGACTGACTAGAGATTCATTATATTTTACATCAGTCCTGTTATCTTTGCTATTTGTGAACCAATTTTAATGAATCTTTTAATAAGTAGAGGATTTCAGGGTGGTGTAATTCTAGTGCAGTAGGTTAACCAGCTCCAATTAAGATATCTTTACCTGACGCTTGCTGCGTACATAGTGTGAGAAGTATTGTATTTAGAAGTATTGTTTTGTTTCCTCTTTTAACCTAGGTACGTAACTATAATATAATTAACTACTGTTGTTTTATGTATACCCATTTTTAGTGAAGTTTTGCTTTAAGGCCACTATCTGTTGCCATCTGTCCTATCCGTGCTAGGTTGCCTGGAAGAGATCGCTCTAAGCGATAAGGCCGCCAATTAAAACACCTAGCTGTGATATTATTCTCTATGTATTTAATGTATCTGTATTGTGGTCTTACAATAAGTCGTAGTCCACTTATCAGTGTTCACGCCACCATGCCCGTCCAGCGCCGCCTCGCCTATTATGTGAATAAAAAACGTAACTTTACTTTGTGGCATAAAATCCATTTTAAGTAAGCAAAAAACAGCAATCACTGGACAAAGACGCGGCTAGATGCAAACTTGCGGCCCTGCGACGCCAACATACATAGAACACGAAGAACAATTTTCTTATTGAGTTGGTCGGATGCTGGGTTGATGCGGAGTTGAGTAGTGGACTATGGCTTTTATTTTATCGCGTTTACGTAAATGTAGTAAATAGGTATATATGTAAATAAATGTCGAAATTTAGAATTTTTTACGTTTGGTTGTCTGTTTAGTTCAAAATAGAATAGAACCTCCCCCCCCTGCCTACGGCCTTGCGATCAAAATCAGAAGCTGGCTGCTGACCTCAATTTTTACCTTCACTGTTGGCCAAATTAGGTCTAGTGACCCCTGTTTGTTCAGCACCGCGTAGAAACTACCTGTATATATTCACCTTCATGAGGCAAGATACTTTTAAAATCAATTTTTGATACTACAAAAATAATTATGATTGCACTACATTAAAGCTAGCTAAAAAGAATAAGAAAAAAATATAATGTAATTTGTATCTGTATATTTACACAATTTGTTGAAATGGGCACTTGAATTTTGGAATTGTACCTATAAGCGAAAACTGTGTATGGCTGTGTTCCCATTAATTATATTATTTTCATTTAGTAGCTGTTAATTTTCCATGTAAAATAAAATAAATGTAATAAATTTTCGTTCTCCTGTAACGTGGGGTGACCGGTGCGACGTTGGACGTCGCGTCGTCCCACAGGCATTCGTAAACGTCGCGAAGTTTACGAACACCTGTGAACGATCGCCGGGCGAACTCATCCGACAACATTTTCGAACGCAGTTCTGTGCTTATACCATAATATAGTTTTAGACTAATACCTAACAAAAGGGTTACGTTACAGAAACAGTTTTTTTTTTGCATAAAAAGTGTGGGCAACAATCAGTGTAATTTTTTTTATGCAGAAATAGGTTCGCGCGTAATAATTACAATAAAACTTCACCATGGAATGCTCAAAATATATTTTGTAATAACGTAACCTCGGCGGCGTAGACTTTAGAACACCAACAATACTCAATAATCTCTTAAATAACAATAATACATAGTGTACATATTCACGCACTATATACTCACTTTAAAATAATAATAATTTAAGTTGTTGTTATTTGTTGTTGATGACGAAATTCGACGAAAATATAGAATGTCCGGCGTCGTCGCCCGGTGTAAAAAGCATCGCGGCACGGTCACGACACGATGCCAAAATCCGATGTTTTTCATTCATCAAAATTCAATTCAAAAGGTAAGGTCAGCGGCCGGTGACATTTTGGCAGTTCCGGAACTCATTCACTCCGGAATCATTAAAACAATCTCTGAACTTAGCCTATGTATTTCAAAGTGCCTATATAGTGCGCATAATTCATTAATACTATGAAATAATACGATATTATGTAACATTTTGATCTAGGATTTACAGTAAAAGTACAGTCATGGATACACGAGTACAGTAAACGACAGACTTTAAGGTAATTTTTCTCATAATTATACACCACTTGTACTATAGAACTAAGTATTAAGTTACATCACGATAAAACTGATTTATAAAATGTAGTCAAACATCAATTAACTCTGTATATAAAAACTGATTCAGGATTGGTCTATTATAAAAGTTGTGATATACCGAAGGACTCGACTAATAGACAAAGATTTTATTTTGATGCCCCACTTTCATGATCGCCCATGAAGGGCACGTGGCCGACGCGCCATTTTCTCATTTTCACATGGCATTATGGTACTTTGTGAATGTTTATGTATATGAATGTCTGGCTAATTTAATGAATCTATAACCATACTCCATACACACCTCACTATTTAGTAACACATACGTGATCTTATATATATATATATTGCGTTTCCGAGATAGGTCTTGACAAAGGATAGGAAAGGTCTTGATAGGTCGGATAACAAAGTGATTCTATAAGGGTTTCTTTTTGAGGTACGAAACCCTTAAAAAGGACGAAGTTATAGGTAAACAATAAAAAAAACATTCAACGCAATTGAGAACTTCCTCCGTTTTTGGAGTCGGTTAAACATATACTTTCTTAAGCACGTCGGGGTCACCAATTTTTATGTTCAGAGGTGTTGCTTGGTGAGAAGATGAAACTCGTATGAACAGTATTCCATATTTTATTTGCAAACAGCCTGACTTATATACGATACGATTCTCTTCGTCCCTTTCCCTTTTTGCCGCGATAGGGCGCTGTGGGAACATAGCCCTCCCTTACCATGTAGCGCTTATGCGACTGCAGGTTTCTTTATTACCTTTTTCGCTTTTGCCCTTCCGGCCTTTCTCTTTTCCTTTTCCTTCGCTGGCTTGGCTGATGGCTGTGCACTCTGCTCTGAGTCTCCTTCCTGCTCTGGCTGGAGGAGATCTCGAGGGAGAGCTCGCCAGTGGTGCACGTCCGGTGGACGTGTGTGGTGTGGTGCGATGTTATTGAGGTGAGGGTGTGGTCCGTTGTCGGCTCTGTCGAACATGCTGCGTGCTAGTCGGACCACAAACTCTCACCGTTTCGGCCCTTAGGTCCCGGGCGATCACCGCATTCCGCACGTACCGACCGGCTCCCGAGATCATCCTCAGTGATACGTTTTGAACCACCTGGAGCTTCTTCTTCAGCGTGGGCGAGGAGAGCTCATACCAAGCCGGCGCTGCGTATGTAAGGCGAGTCCTTACATATGCCTTGTAAAAACCCAACTTGGTTTTGAGCGGCAACTTTGAACGGAGGACTGGCCAAAGAAAAGCTCGAGCAGCGTTCGCCTGATTGATGGCGTGTGAGGCGTGCGAGTTAATTCTAAGTTTGCAATCTATTAGGACGCCCAGGTACTTGACTGTTCTTTCCCACTTGACGTCCTGTCCTTAAGTTGGAGCTGGGGGTATTTACTTCTCGGTTGGGGCCCGACAAGGAGTGCTGCCGTCTTCCCCACGTTGACGGCTACTCTCCACTTGTCGAGCCATTCCGGAAGGGCATCCAGGACTCTCTGGACCCGTCTGGCTGCTATTTTCGAGCTCCTTGACGAGACCACGTAGGCGCTATCGTCTGCGAAGAGGGCTAAGATGACATCCCTCTGTCCGGACTGAGAGTCATCCTCTCCCAGTACTGGAATGTCATCTGTGTAGTGGCCGTATAGTATTGGTGACACGCAACTCCCCTGCGGTACTCCCGCAGCGATCGTTGTGTCTGGAGTCTTTGTTCTCGACGGACACATAGAACCGGCGCTCGGAGAGGAGAGACGCCACGACTCTGACTAGAGCGGGTGGCGTCGTTGTGCGTGTCAGCTTGTAGATGAGGCCTTCGTGCCACACCCGGTCAAAGGCCTTTTCGACGTCCAGGAATACGGCGACGGACCGTCTCCCTCGGTTGTGCTCGACTGCAAGGTGGTGAAGCATTCGCATGAGCTGGAGTGTGGTGGAGTGCTGAGCGCGGAAACCGAACTGCTCCTCTCTGGGTGTCAGATGAGGGCGCAGTCTCCGCAGCAGCAGCCGCTCAAACAGCTTCGCGATATGTGGCAGGAGTGTGATGGGACGGTAGCTGGACGGTAGTCGCCGATCCTTGCCAGGCTTGTGGAGGACGATGACCTTACCGATTCGCCATTTAGTAGGGAAATTCCCCGTGCGTAATATCCCGTTGAAGAGGCGCGTCAGGCAGACCAGGGCTTTCCACGGCAGTCTTTTGACTACGGCGTTGGAAATGCCGTCGTGGCCTGGTGCCTTTTTCGCATTTAGCCTTCTCACCGCTCGGGCGACTTCAGCTGGGTTTATGAAGTCATCCCCGGCGAGTGGTGGGGCTGGGATACGCAGGAATTTGACTGTTTCCCTCTTGACAATCTCGTGGTGTTCACGGGTCTCGGCCGATGCCTCCACTGGGACCGGGTGTGGTTTAAACTGACCTTCCAAGTGGTCAGCGAATAGCTCTGCCCTCTAAGGCTGAGTAACGCCGTTTACCCGTGCTGTCTAGCAGTGGGCAAACGGACGCTTTAGCCTGGGTCAGGTGGCGGTTGAGACTGTACAGGTTGGTTTTGTTCTCTTCGCACTGGGCAATATGGTTGTCCCAGGCGGTGCCTCTCCAGGCCTTTACCTCCTCTGCCAGTTTCTCTGTTATGGCGTTTAATTCCCTTTTCGTCTTCGGACATCTGGTGTGTGCCCACAGGCGACGCAGCTCGCGCTTGCGGTCTCGCATCACGCGTAGGGCTCGAGGTAATTCCTCTCTTTTGGTCGCGTGCGAGAGTTCTGTGGTGGCGGCTTTTTGGGCAGCCGCAATAGCGTTGGTCAGCTCTGTCGCGCAGGTTTCCACCTCTTCCGCGGTTGTCAGTTTTCCGACCGACAAGCATTGCAGTTCCCTCTGATGTCGGTCCCAGTCCAACCTCTTCCTCGTAAGGCGTGGCAGCACGCTTGACGCGGTTGCTCCAACGGTAATGAGCAGGGGGAGATGCTGGTCGTCGAGGTCGTAGTGGACCTCCACGGCAATGGCTGCCTCGATCCCCCTGTGGAGCACTATGTTCAACACGTCTGCTGCGTGCCGCGGGTTGGTAGGAATGTGGGTCGGTGTGTCCGGGCCGATGACTGTAAAGCCGCTCCTCTCCTCCTCACTCTGCAGTCTCTTTCCGTTGGTATTTGTTAGTCTTGACCCCCAGTTTACATGCTTGGCGTTCATGTCAGCCGCAAGTAGTGTGGACTCATTCCCGCCAAGAATGGTCCTGAGGTCCTTTCCGTTCCAGTTTTTACTAGGGGGTCTGTAGCCGGCATATACTTTAGTTTCCTTGCCGGCTACTCGTAGTCGGACCCCCTTGGACCTCATTTGGGCGAACGGAAGCACATACAACTCCTCGTGCACAATGTCCCTCCTCACCAGGGCGGCAGTTCCTCTGTATGCCATTCCCTGGGGTGAGACCTCGTCATGGCGATACACGAAGAAGTTTTTGAGCTTCAGTTGCGCCCGGGGTTTCAGCTTCGTCTCATCCAGGAGGACAATGTGGATGTCCTGCGACTGGGTGAGGTAGCGTAGTGAGGTCATCTTGTTTCTCGCTCCTATCCCCCCGGGATTCCAGTATAGGATGCGTAAATGGCCACTATCCATAAAAGGCTTGTTGGACTAGGGCCAATACACGCATCATCGCCGGGAGGGAGAAATGCAAATGCAGCAAGCGCCTGAGCCAGGGCCGCAGCGATGACTCTCGCTGCTTCCCAGGCGGCGCCTGGAACTGCTCCCGCATGTCGGGGAAAGCTCTCAGGCTGTTGGGGGCTTTGTGCCCTCGGCGCCTGTTCGAAGCCTGGTGGTGGTCTACGGGCAAAGGCCCGGGGAGCGCTTGGTGCGCTCGACCTCGACGGGTGTTGTTGCTGCGATGGTACCGGGACAGCTGGTCTCACGGGGCAGGGTTTCGACGGCTTTATTCCCTGTTGCTTGGTGAGGAGGGGGCACTCGGTCCACAGGGGCGAACTGTACACTTGGGTCCGGCCAGCAGTCTGCTTTTTGGTATTCAGCGGGCGACGTGCGGTTGTGCCCTGTTTCGGTTCCGGTTCCCTGAAGTCGCCTGGGAGGCGGATGCCCCTTGACCTCGCCTCCTTGCGCAGCACAGGGCATTTTCGGTTGTTAGCCGTGTGTGCGCCATTGCAATTGGCGCACTGGGGCAGACTGTCGGCTGCTCGAGTGCACTGCGAACCGAAGTGCTGGCCGCCACACTTGACGCACTTCCTCGTCCTGTGACAGTTGGCCGAGGAGTGCCCGAAATTTTGACACCTGTGGCACTGTGGCACCGTAGTTCCTCCCCTCCATGCCTCCACTGACACCCTTGGCATGTTTAGGTCTCGCGTACGATATAGGCGCTCCGTGGAATCCTTATCCATCCTGTCGAGTTGGGCATGGAAGGTTCTTTACCGGAGTCGGGGTGCGTCGGTACGGCTACCACAAGCCGCACCGGAAACCCGCGGTCCAGGAGCGCCTGTTTTACGAGGTCCTACTCGGTGTCGCGGGGGAGGCCTAACACCGCCACCTTGATGGGCCTCTCGCTCTCCAGGGAGAAGCAGTGCCACTCGATAGCTTCTTCCTTCTCCTGGACCTCTCATAAGTATGCCTGAATCACCCTGGACTCCTCAGAGGACTTCAGGGGCGGTGGGGCGCTACGGCGTTCGCGCAAGCGACCCGGGCCAATCTCGACGCGACTGCGGAGAACGGCGCCGGTGCGCGGGGCGCGACGCGACTGCGGAGAACGGCGCCGGTGCGCGGGGCACGACGCAGCAGCTGTGGAAGAATGCGGGTTAATTCACTGAATGCGGGCGAACACGTAGAAGAGATCGTAGGAAAGGCGAGGGGAGCACGCGCCAAACTCCTCCCAATCCTGCGATCCAAGCTGCCCAGAAGAACTAATGATCAACAAAACATACATCAGATCACGACTGACATACGCCACCCCCGCATGGTACCCTCTCCTCAACAAGAGGTAAAAACAGAAGATCTAAGCTCAATAGAACCTCACATTGAGAGCGATCGTAGAAGCACCTCGGTTCGTGAGTAACTCCACGATCTCCGGAGATGTCAAGGTCGAGACAATAGACATCTTTATCAAAACGTTAGCAACAAGAATGTTCACAAAAGCAGACAAATCCAACCACGAAAACATCTTAAAGGAATAGCGCCCCACCACACCAGACCTCTGGAAAAAGAAAAGGGCAGGAGATACAAACCCTCCCTAAGGGAATAACCCAAGAAGAAAATTACTAAAAACATCGTCGAGAGACACCTAATCCGGCTATCACGAGCATGGTGCTGATCGGTTTGTTGGGCCTCCCCTTTGGGTCTCACCCGGCAAGACCTGTATCGCTCGGCCAAACGTGAAGCTGGATAAAAGTAAGAAGCACTTACCGAGGGGTCGGCAAGTGCATCCACTAATGCAAATATACCTTCCCAACGTATTGGGAATTTGGGAGGAGAAACGCCAGGGTCAGAGGGCGATGCCCTGATACCCCTTTCCCCACCCGACTAGGGAGAGAAGAAGACTACTGTTGTAAAGTCAGTCTGAATTGTATTGTCTTGCTGTTAACATCGATTTGTATTGGAACGTTAATAAATCTACGAACGAGAACAAGATAACTTTTCATTTATACAGTCCACTGTTGAAGGTATGCCGGATTCATCGGATCGAGTCCTGCACAGTTGTCTATATTTAATAATTCGTGCTGGTGGCCGTTGGGAGTAAACCATAAATAGCGGCCACTTTTGACTATTCTTTGACGACTCCCAGTTAGAAAACCAATTTTCAAAAACGTGACAGCCTTCTGGCAGATTTTGGTTCATACAAGGCGAGCGCGGGGAGTCGGTGTGGTACCCGAGATTGGCGGGAAGTGGATGTTTCCTTTCTGTATGTAGTATGTACTATTAGTCTTCTGTGATATATAAAAAATAAACATAGGTTTATAGTGATAAAGATCGTTGGGAAAACAAATGGCAACATTCGAAACATTTTCCACGAACCATACACGAACATAATAATTTAACAAATTTCTGTGTAATATAAAATAATATACAATTATTAATAGCATCGCATACACAGACACACAAACACACACACATCGTGGCTCGAACGCACATTGTCATTTTTATACATATGAGATACATTTGCACTTTACAATAATAGGAAGAATACAGGCAAACAAGAGTTTCAATGAATTTTACATTATAATCAAACTTACCGCAATTAACTGGTGATGGTGATACACATGGTACTATTGAATATAAGTATTAACTATATATATAAGTACTAACTATTGAATATAAGTGTTAGTGTGGTTGTCCGAAACATATATGGTATATATAATTTACGTTTCGGACAACCACACTAACACGTAGTCTATAATGTATCTAGCTATAGTTATAAGTGTTCGTAAAATGATTATCGAAAAATTGCGATTAAGTAGAATTACGATAATATGTTTTTAATGACCTTTATGATAATAAATTCAGCACGACAGAAAAAGTCGAAAAAGCAACTGAGGAATTCACCACACTGATCCAGGACTCCCTTAGCCCTTCCGCCGTGGATTAGGGGTCCGCCATTTTTTTGAGTTGCGCACGCGCCCCGCGAATTTTCCGCGCGAAATTAAAACCTATATTTCTCCTAATTTTTTTATGAAAACTATATATAAAACTTATATCACTGCAATCCTACTGAATAAAGCTAACTGAATATCTAACGCATATATCTTTTAATTAAATCAAAGTATCGTACCTAGGCTTAAAGTTGAGCATGCGATTTTTTTCGCCATGTTTTACGAAAAAAAATCATATAAAAAATATAAAAACCATTTCATACTGTTTTATTTACTTTTAAAAACAACAATAAACAGACATCCGAGAAAAAATAACATCATCCCATACATTGTTTAGATAACACGACCGTCATTAAGCACGCGCTGTTCAAGTGGGCAATTAAAAGAGCCACAAAAAAACCTTGTTGTAGCTGATGATAATGACGAAAAAAAATTTAAAAAAATGCGCTAAGTCAATTAGGACGTTATTGAGCAAAATGGGTTGCTTTATTTAAAAATATTTTTTATTTATTTATAATATAATTAAAATGTTCTATAAAAGTAAATAAACAAACATACCTGTTGTAATTGAAGATATTTTGAAAAATCGGCAATTAAAAGCCGACGGCGGTCCGGCGGCACGCAGATGTAGACGCAGACGCACACAGATTTAGACTATTTTAAACTATTTATTTTGAATATACACTATTCTATAATATTTGTGTCTATACACTATTGTATAACACTTGTGTCGTATCACTGGATATATTTGGGTTACATATCACTATTAATTTTGAAATGTTTTGAAAAAAAATGTATTTTAAAAAAAAAACACAACTTTCTAGTTACACAAATTTTGGCAGTACAATGGTCACATGACGTCACAGTTCGATAAAAATATTTCGATTTTTTGTTCACACTGACATGTATTTGACACTGTAATTAGGTTTGTCACTATTTAACCACGTGTTAAATATAAAATCATATGTATTTAATTGAAATAAATACTTAATATCTTTATTTAGGCATTTGAAAATGTTCATTGAAATTCTTGTCCGCACTGTAATTAAACATTTACATAAAATATTACAATATATTTTTCATCCAAACATAATGTTTGGATACGTAATAATTGTGTGATTGGAATGCAAATACCAATAATCGAGTGTAAACTATTAAATTAAATAAAAAAAATAATACTTAGAATTTGGCTAATTAAAGTAGACGATGAAAAAATTTGTCAAATTAAAAATAGTAAGACGGGCCGGGTAGTGACAAATACTAATGTATAAAAACAAAAACAAAAACACAGACAAAAAACAAAATATTACATAATTGTAATATTTTGTTTTTTGTCTATGTTTTTGGTTTTGTTTTATATATGTTTTGTTTTTTGTCACAACAAGGTACGGAGTGAGTACACTTAAGTATTGCTACATACAATAGTTTACAAATAATTCGTTTGTCTATTTTTATTAGCCAATATTAAAATTAATGTCTGTTTAATACAATTTTCATTTAGGCGGTAAATAAACCGGAATCTTATTTAATTTTATATGACATAAAAAATCGATTTGCAGTTTTAAAACATGTTCATTGTAAAAATTAACAAGATGGTATAATTGGTTATATAACAAAAAGCAGTTGATATTGATAAATGTTTCATTTACAATAACTACTTTCTGATAATATGTTTTTTTTAAACCGCATATTTATGACGATTATATAATTTATTAAAATTAATCAACTATATAAGCAGGTTTATCGCTCATATTTTACGTGTTCGGAACTTATAGAATATATACGCGATAAATTCGTTACAATTAATTTAAATTCAATAAATAGCAATCGTATAAATCTAAGAAACAATTACGAAGATATAGTAGAACACCTTGGAAAACTAGAATAGAAAATTATAGTACAGCCTTATGCCATTAAATGCAAAAAGTAATAATTTGTAAAACTATCCTCCTCAGAACAATGTAAAATAATAATTCTGAATAAAGATTGGGTAGATTACTTTGTGGTTAATATCAATAGTATCACTTAACCTTTTTTGTGCCACGGTTTTGTAATTTTTTGCCTAGTACTTTTTCATTTTTACAAAAGTTTTCGGAAGTAGGTATAACATCGTAAGGCGTGGCGCTCAAAATGTTAAAGTTATTGGTGGATCCAACTACGGATTTAAAAAATATTTAACAGATGACAATGAGAAATAATAACAAAAATATACAAATTATATATATATATATATAGTATGTATATATTAATATAATTTCTGACCTTATTAATATTGACATAAAAAACCGGTATACAATTTTAATCGATATATACATATTAGTATTAATTCATTTTCAATTAATTCAACATACATGCTGACATTTTTAATTTTATTTACTGACATTTCCAATTTGTTTGCTTTAATGACATTATCTATATTAATTTATTTTCTGTTTGTACTATTATAATATTCAGCCAAATGTCAATCATTACGCACATTGCTAATTTGGATATTGTTAATATTATGTTAATGTGTAATGTGTCAAATGAATAACTTGATTGTAAATTGACTTGCCTAGTATAGCAGTTAAGTTCTAAGGCCAATAAAGAGTTCTAATTCTAATTCAGTTTTTTAGGTCATTTTCTAGACTTTTTTCCCAAGGTATATTTAAGTATTGTTTTTTATATGAAAATCATTTCAATACAGAATTATTCTTCAATACGTCCAGTTAAAATAATGTTAATTTCTCACCAAAACAGCACGCCAATAATTCACCAGCGATTGTAAAAGTATAGTTTTAACTTTTATCACAAAGCTCATTTTGCATCCGGATATTTTTCTTTTAGTCTTGAAATTTCAGCACCTAATGTGTCCATGTTTTCCTAGAAAAATAATGACAACAATCAATAATTTTATTTAATAATTTGTTCTTTCTCCTCTGAGCAGACGGCACGTGATATCCACTCTGCTGGTAACAGGCCTGTCCCGACAACTTTCCCGAATACCGGTCTGTGCCATCCTTGTCCTGTAAATTCCCTCGTCCTTCACTAGGGCATCAGTACGTGTTGGGGGCTCGGAGGCCTACCTACATTCACGCTGCGTCTACCACAAGCAGTGCGGGGCCGCACTCGAGGACCTTTCGCCCACTGAGGTCATCAGTTGTACAGTCCGTTAACAGTTATTTTACCCCTAGCTATAACGCTGGCTATTCTGAGAGATATTTATATCTCATTATGGGACATAACCATAACATTATTTGTGTGTCATCATCGATACGTTCCATTAATTTATTCGCCGCAATCTAGTGATCGCACAGTGAATTATCGCAACGAGCTAAGTTTACTTGCTTGTAGAGAAATTACCGTTAATATACATATCTATCTTCCTCACATTGAGTGTTATGTTCTTCACCTTGAGTATGATTGTATGTCGAGTGAGTTATCACGAGATGGATAAAATCAGCTCGTATGTAATATTCGTAACATGGAGTGTAGCGGTTCTCACTTTAAGCGTGATGTTCTTGAGCAGCGTGTCCTCGAGGAGCGCCTGCAGCCGCGTGTTCATCTCCAGGGAGAGCTCCAGTGTGATGCCGGCCGGGTCACCGCCCCACACGGCCGCCATGGCGCCGCCGCCCAGCCTCGCTATCTCCTTCTACAAATAACAACATTTTTATCTTACAATAGAAAATTGTTTAAAATATAATATAGACATAGCTCAGTATTTTAGTGAGATAAATAGGTAGAGGGCTCGTAGAGGGAATTTAAATGGAACCGATAACTGGTACCTTTGGTATGATAGAGATGAATCTTATAGTGCGACAGACGTAATATACGACGCCCTGACATACATAGAACGACTATGAGGACAGGAAGCGGAAAACTATAAATCGCTTTGAATAACGTTCCATTGGGAGGCCTATGTCCAACGGTGGTTTAACGATAATAACTTCATTATCAGCCTCTATAATTATATATTCTAGCAATATATAGTGTTTACCATGTATTGTTGGATCTATTGAAATCTTACCTTCGTCAACTTTTTTACTTTCTACATGGCAGCATGGAAAGACCAATATTATTTTTATTAACATTTTATTTATAAAGCATGCATAATAATAGGATTAATTTAACAGATACATTAAAAAAATAAAAACCGGACAAGTGCGAGTCAGACACGCCCACTGAGGTTTGCGCATTTCGTAGCGTTTCGACATGAAATCTTGCACACACGTAAATAGTGTATTTTACCTTGTTGATATCCCTGTGTTCGGAGGTGACGGCGCCGGCGGGCATGGCGGTGAGCATGTGCCTGAGCAGGCGCGACTTGTTCCGCAGCTCGTTGGTGAGCTGCTTGGAGTGTTCCTCGAGGAACTCGCAGCGCTCGGCGCGCCGCGCTGCCGCCCGCTGCAGGGAGACTATGCGCTCGATGAGCGCCTGCCGGTCCGGCTCACGCACCTACCGCCATAATACCACCATGTTTACATCATTATAGAACGAGCCATACTTTGTGTCTGTACGTTAATAACAGAGTACTACTTCACGCTTGTGCAAGACATGACTTGCGCTTTTTTACATCGCAACAAGATTCGCTATTTATTTGTGTTAGCGCAGTGAGTTTTGTACTGTTAAGTATTATATGCTTTTGTACATAACAGTCCACAGCAACGCAAAAATTTGGACTTTAGCAGTTCACAACAATGCTCTCGTCAATCTGAGATGTTGAGCATAAGGCGATTTAATAGATATTAAATCGCTTTATATTAACGGAAATATAAATGTAAACATTATCTTGAATCTGGAACACAGTACTGGTCACCGGTTGAATAACTGACAATAGTGTGGTACTTCCCCGGGCGGATTAAACAAAACACTTCTAGAGCTACGTACAAAAAAATAATTTAAAAAAAAAAAACGTTTTCCAGACAAAAGATGACTACTACTAACTTTTCAAGTTTCTAAAGGATCATCATATGTATACAGCTACAAACTAAGGCAAATGTGTATACGAATCTAGTATCTAATAAAGTTGTCCTTTTGGTAATATTTCACGTGCGTATGGCGGCGGTTCAAGAGCCCCGGCTCGAGAGTGCGCGCCGGCTTGAGCACTCGCCTCTCTTGTGTGTGCGCGGCGTCCTACTGTAAACCTGGGGCCTTGCGCCACCACCCTCCTGGGGAGTTGTAGCCATGGGCCGGCCTACTATTACCTCGAGCTAATTACACCTACCGGACAACACTACCGAAATATTTAAATTTATCAAACCTTTGGAAATAATTTTCCTAATAAACTGGGAAATTTAATCTGTAAGCAGAAAATGTGCGGTTTTAATTCTTACCGTATTGTTTTGGGAACGTTCCTGGCGGCGTGGAATATCAAATAACTTTAATGCATATCTAGATTTACGTCGAATTCCGCCTATTCTGTGGAATTCAGTGTTTCTCTACCTGACATAGATATAACAGTTCTCGTCTTCTTAATTTATCTAACTATTGTATGAAACGAAATATTTATAGTTACAGGTTGAGAATCTTTGACTTCACAAAATATTGGGATTGGTCGTTAGAGATATTCAGATTATATTAATCGAGGCAAATCCAGAAGCCATAATATCCCACAGTGCATCTTTCACACGATTTTATATCCCTTTATATGTACCTATACCAGAATGCCCAGTGGTTGAAATTCGAAGTTTTCTCTACACCTATTAATATAATAGATGTCTAATCCCAAGACAAATATAATTAACACCAAAATAAACCAGTCGTATGTATAAGAACTAAAATGACGGACTCTTTGACCGACACTAGTAGGTAGCCACTAGCCAGGTAATAAAGGTGTACCTGTATGTCAGGTACGTCCGCATGGCCGTTCTGCAGTCTGTCTTCAGTCGGAGCGCTCTCCATGCTGCTCAGAGAGGTCACTGAGCCTGTCGACAAGTATACACAACATTTTATTACGATGCACGCATACTGCGTTGTGTTGTTCCAATTCATTCCGTTGCACTAGCTCTATACTCTAGCTCTTGCCGCACTGTGTTGTCGCAATTAAAACCTAATCTAACCTACTTTTAGGGCGACTTTTGAATTTGAATATTACGCGAATGAACAGGGTTCCGTGCTTACATTTAATTATCATCACCATTTTTGCACTGCGCGGGTGAAATTGCGGGTCGCAGCTATTTAATAATATATACTAGTTAAGATACTATCTATAGACGCACAATACATTAATTAATAAATGTGTCTTGAAGTTTGTTTACCTGTCCGAGTGGAGGGCGCGTCGGGCGGCGGCAGCTTCGCTTCCAGCTGCTCGCAGCGTTTCAAGGATCTCTGTAACTCCCGATTCAATTCCTGGATATGAAAAAAAAAACATACACATATGTACGTGTATAGCTTATAAAACTGAAAACCTGCCTTTAGTCAGTAACCACTCGAACAAAATGCACAACATAGAGTTGTCTGATTCGTAGCGGTGGCCTCGTCAGACCCTCGATCCGCTCGAAAATTGAATCGGCTCGATGGCTTTCGTTATCAAGTTATTGCGTTGTCATCTGGATTATCATTATGCACTTGCAAAGTTTTAAAACTATACAACAACTATATTAGAAGACTGCTAAAATTACCAAGGTTTTGATTACACGTGTCTTTTGCAGTCTACTTAGATAAATATAACACCAGAACGATAAGGACGCCATGACGCTTTGAGAATAAGAAAAGTATGTACACCGGCAAACAGTAGTATGCAAGCAAGGGCGTCGCCAAGGGGGGGCAGAGGGGGCAGCTGCCCCCCCCTCCCCCCCTAGAGATTTAAAAAATGTAGCCAATTGCAAAGCAACCAAAGTCCTAAGGCCGTGCAATTGTACCTGTACCCCCCTGTGCACCTGCACCTGTGTGTTGTGTGTATTAACTTGCCCCCCCCCCCCCTGGGCCATGGACTGGCGACGCCCTTGTATGCAAGCATTGCCATGTTTCGGATGGACGGGTGGTGTTTTCAGCGGAATTCCCAGAAATTCAGCTCACTCATAACAATCTATCGTAAAGTATATTGTCAGTGGAGATTTGCTCGCCTCGTCTCTTAGTTACGTAAATAATGAAGGTAATATTTAGGAGTTGATAATGTTATAATAACTCACTTTTATGGCACTCGCGTGTTTTTTCTTCAACACTCCGTTCTCTCCCTTCTCCCACTCGAGTCTCTTGTTCGCCTCCGCCGCTTCTTCGGTGAGCTCAGCCACCTATGGCCGCAATATGTGTCAACAAACAACAACTGTACTTACTAAGTATTACCGTTATAGTATACAGATTATGATGCACTTGAACTTGCCACGTCAATAGTAATGTCGTGCGAATTTCATAGTGGTGTTGTCGATATTCTGTGTGTACGATACTCGCACACAGAATATCGGAAACAAGTCACATCGATGATTTCTTATAAAAACACGGATCTGCTAACTGCAGACATTTATATTCATTAACCACCTTATCAGGGGCCCAATTCAGTTATTCAAGACCGCTCCATAGCCAAACCATATGTGGAGCGTTTCCCGTCGGCCGCCATAGTTTTTTGATTCAGTCACTTTTATGTCATACAATTGACATATTTGATGAAACGTAACACGTCCTTCGCTCGTTACTAAATCAAAAAAGATAGCAGCCGACAGGAAATGTTTCGCACAAGGTTCAGTTACGGATCGGTTTTGAATAACTGAATTGCCCCCCTGGTACATGTACGGTCGGTAAATCGGAAGTAAGTTTAGGTAAAATCACAGCGTCGATATTAAACGTCGGCGTCGCGGTATGACGCGGCCGAATAGCACACGAGACCATACCGTGGTTTTTTACATATTCACCGCCGAGACCGAAAATATTATACAGGCAATTATTTGATGATAGTCCTAGTCTCTGATAACAATTCGTCGAAATAAAACTCGACAAGGTTGATATAACGCATCTAAAACATTCACAACAGCAGTACCTAAAATAACAGCATAGTTAGACGTTGAAGAAGTCACGTGACAAGTGTTGTTGATTACGGCCGGGTGATCTACCTTGCACGGCAAGGTAGGCGCATGCGCACTTAGAATCGGATTGGCTCGTTTGTTGTCATTATTGACGTTTACGTCTTCATGTAAAAGTACATGTTTCTGACAAATCAAGCATTTGTAATTACTTTTACATGAACTTGCAAAGTGATTTTGTTTTAAACAATTGCGACACAACTTTAATTCATTAGCACGGCTAATACGTTGATCGATTGACAATTTACGAAATTGATCACATCGAAAGATCATTGCCGCAATGTAAACATTTAAGCATAGGACTGGTCGAAGATGCATGCGAATATTTTCTCGAACTACTCTGTTTCGCATCCACTTTGTTGATGTGAACTCGCAGTCGAATATGACGTAGAATGATCTAAACCCTTTATGTGGTTTTGAACAAATGAGATAAGGTCATCAAAAGTAGGTATAGAATTTTGATCTAATTTTTGAACAAAACATTTCCTTGTATACGGGTCCAATGCTCGCAATGTAATATGACACATTACGTAACTATTTAAATCTTTAATATTTAGCCCCTTAATAGCCTTGTAAGAATGATCGAAGTTTTCAATAAACATATTTAGGTGAGTAGAAGACTCTTTTGTCAGCGGTGACAAGTTCAACATTTTATCAATGTACTTACCCACTAACAACCTTTCGTCATTGTATTTATCAATCAAACTTTGCCAGACTAGATCATAATTGTTGGCAGTAATTGGAACACTTTTAACTACCTATATTTAAAGCTGACCCTTTGACACTTTGCAATAGAAAATGGAATTTTTCTATCTTAGAAATATGAGGTTGATCATGTACCATAGAACAAAACGTCTCATAAAAGGTTGTGAAATTCTCTGGATTAGAATCAAACGTAAACAACTCAAGTTTAGGTAGACGAGGCTTACATTCCACAGAGCGCGAAGTGGTCTCGCTCTTAATGTTATCTGATTTAGGTTTATATTTATTTGCACATAATTTTACTCTGAAATGTAGATCATCGAAACTTTTCGATTCATGATTTCTGAGAATCGCCTGCGGGTCTGATTGAAGTTCCTTTTCGAATATTTCGAAAATTAATTTCTCAAATGAACTGCGTAAATCGTTAATTTCAGACAAATGCATCAAAAATAATTGAACAGTTTCGGGATCAGATAAATCACGGGACATATCATAAACTACTTTCATTTGTTGAAACATACGTTGTTTTCGATGAATTAACACGGTTAATTCAGTCGACATTATTTCAACAATATCTGCTTTAGATGGCGGCGCCATTTTGTGAAATAACACAAGAGACACAATAAAACAATAGAAAATATGCTATATTTTATGCAAATAAATTACACAGAATGAAATAAATACTTGTACGACAAGATTATATGTGTATGTAACTATGTATAGTGTTGAAATATATGAGTACCAGAACAGATTATGCAAGTTAGGCAATTATGAAATAAGCTACGAGTAGAACGTCTACTACGTGCATGACATTAAATGTAGGTACAATATAAAATTAGATGGCTATTATTTGATGCCAAATTTGACCGTGGTTGGAGGTTTAGGTAGATGATGTGATATTGGCTTGTAGCGACAGGTCAGACCTTGGCTTACTTAAGCGCCAATTACCCTCGAGTCCCTTTACTGACTTTTACAGTATGCCCGGGAAGATAAGCAGCTGGTACACTACGTTTTTCTTTTACTTCCAGTCCAGCATGGAAGGAAATAAAATGTGGGTATTTAATAATATTTTAAATGAAAATGAATTTTATTGTCACGGGCAATAATATGGGTTAAGAACGAGACGTTCTGAACGTCTTAACAAAAGTAATTACGCACGGTGTTAATTACTTGAGGTAATCTGACACGGTCAGAAATCTATTTATAGAACAGAACGTCAAAGTCAAAGTCAAAGTCAAAGTAAATTTATTTGCGTTAAACATGAGTGATAACATGCTTTTGGTGTTCTTAATTTTAATGTGCTTCATGTTATGCCTGAGGAGGCGTGCAAATCAGAGGGCGCTATCGATCTTTAAAACTACTAATATAAATACCTAATTATCAAATGTCAATTTAAACATGTCATAATACAATTATATAAAATTATTTTTTATTTTTATTTTTAATCAATTGTGTCAATAAAATTTCTAAACATTAACATATTTTGTTCATAAGGAACGATCGTCTATATAATCTTTAATCTTATAGTAGCATTTTTCAACCAGCAAGGCTTTAAATTTCTTTTTAAATAAATTAGTTGTCAGATTTCTAAGACTTATAGGTATCTTATTATATATAATAGGGCCCATTCCAAAAATGCTGTTTCTGAACAATTGAGTTTTTGCTTTATGTATTAGTATTTTGTTGTCTCGTCTATTATATATCGATTCTGTAGACATCTTAGGAAATATTTCAGAATTAGCCCGTACAAATACTGCAACCTCAAATATGTATAGTGAAGGAAGCGTCAGAATCTTATGCTGTTTAAAGTAAGGCTTGCAGCTATCAGTTGGTTTGAGTCCAAACATAGATCTTAAGCATTTTTTCTGGGATATAAAAGCATAATTTTTATCAGTTGAGTTACCCCAGAATATTACGCCATATCTCAGCACTGACTCCACAAGTCCATAATATGCTGTAATAAGGGCGTCTGAGTGAAGAGTCGGTGCTAATTTGTAAAGAGCGAAGGAACAGCTGCTGAGTTTTTTATTTAGGTCATGGACATGTGCTTTCCAGTTCAAACGTTGATCAATAATTAACCCCAGGAATTTTGTGGTTTCTACATTATTTATCGGGTTATTACAGTATGTTATGTCAAAATTAGTTATATTCTGTGGTCGTTGAGAAAAGTGCATAATATTAGTCTTACTTAAATTTATTTTTAGATTATTATTGTCAAGCCATTTTATTGTGGAGTCAAGAGAATTAATAATGTCATTTTTATATGATTCTATTTTATTACAAGCTATTGTAACGTCTGAACTATAAATAAGCCTATGAATTACGAATTCAAAGGTGAGGTGAATGACCGGAAGGGACAATTAAGAGGTGATTTTATCCGGGAGAAGGTACCAAAAAGATTGTACGATACTCGCACAGTCTCCTGGGGCTGGTTATAATTTTAATTCAGTGGACTGTAGAGGTGTCCAAGACACAGATCCTTACAAGACAATAGCAAACGAAAACACTCCACCAATTTTACAATCCACGACCGCCGCACGGCTTCAGTATCAGGTGCGATACGCAGAGCACGGCAGAGCTTCTAGAAGTGGTCCTTGGTGTTGTTCCTTGTGGAAATGCTGTTCCTATTCTTCAGGCAGGTGTAGTTGAGTATCTTGGATGGATGACCCGGCGTCATTTCGCGAGGTAAGAGCGCAACGTGCATCGGATGCGGAGATCGACAACCGAATACCGTCACCGCTTGACAGCAGTGAATATATAATAATCAGATGGAGTAGGTAAAGATTCCCATCTACCCTCATCTTGCAAGGATCTAACACTGTGGTATGAGTGACTGGAGCCCAATCTCAATTGCAATCAAATCAAAATCAATTGCAGTCATCTCACAACTCGCTTATTACAGTCCAGTCACTGGTCTGCTATAGATGAGTTGTATGCATACATGTATGCATACAACTCATCTATCCTATCTATCCTCTCATCTCCAACACCAAGGACCACTTCTAGAAGCTCTGCCGTGCTCTGCGTATCGCACCTGATACTGAAGCCGTGCGGCGGTCGTGGATTGTAAAATTGGTGGAGTGTTTTCGTTTGCTATTGTTAGGCACTCGCACCTTGCGAGTGTTTTATTTTTTATCAGCCCTACTGCTGGATGCGAACCATCTTCTCATTGTGAGAAGGGTATGAGTGATGTAATCTCCATCATTTATTCGTTCTTCACAACTGTTAAATTATCTGTGACTCGAGAGCTCGAGATAGCGCCGATGGGTATGTATGGGTGCTTGTATTTTTTTTTTCTAGAAAGAGCAGCAAAAATGTAGGGGCTGCGTATAATTGTAAACGATTACCTAGTTAAGACTAACCTATTTGGGTGATTTTTGTTTTGAAACATTTATTCATTATTAATTTGTCGAGAAGCCAGACTGAGCAAGACAATGTCGCGGGTCTCTATTAGCAAGTAATGATATTAAAAAACACAGCAAAACGTAGTCATTGTGACACTCGGGAGGTACGACCAAGGTTCAAGAGGCGGTATAGAAACGTACATCTATGGACATTTTACACAACATCATCTAGCTCAAACTAAGCTTGTACTATGGAACTAGATGGCTGATAGAATACATATAAACTTTTTTTTACATATTATTTACCCGAAGAACATTATAGATAAAGTGAGAGATAAAGCTGTCGGGTAAAAACCACGAGGGTGTGTGATTCCATGAAGAGAGGTGCCCTGTGTGTAATGGTAAGTAAGTACCTTCCTCGCGAGCACCCGGTTCTCCTTGTTCCGGCGCTCGGTCTCCTCGCTGAGCGCCGTGTGCAGCTTGCTGCACTCTGACTCCAGGGCCGCTACTCGCTCGCGTAACGATGCGTTGTCAGCTGATAAAGCTTGCGCCTGTAATAAATGGAACCATGTCCGGCTACATTCTAACGGACACATTTCGACGAATGTTCTTCAGAGCTTCAAACTTAATTCTCCCCCACCCTCTACAGGATAAGCAGAAAATCGGCACACTATTATGCATTTTTCATCGAAGTAACAAACATTTTCGATTCGATTCAAGCTGCACAGAAATATAACTCGTTTCTGTGAACCTGGAGACGGATATAGGCAACTTTTAATCATCGTCGTAATCCCAAGACACCCAAGACGGATGAAACCGCGCCGCGCAGCTAACATATATTATTGGATATTACCTTAGCCTCGTATTGTTGCGTGCCGTGTCGCGAGGCGACGTGCTGGTGCGTCAGCTTGGCGGCGTGCTCTAGGGCCGCAGCCTCGCGGCGCGCGCACGTCTCTGCGAGCGCGCGGGCGGCTGACAACGCTTCCTCCGCCTGAGTTGCTCGCTCCGACTCCCTGTTGTTACATTTATAATTATTTACTAACATAATAAGTGCAAAGTATGTGACTGAATATGTATATTGGTCACTTGATCACTTCAAATGCATAAAGGTAGAAGCAGACGTTTGTGACGACCAAAGATCACCACGACAAGGCGACCGATGATTGGCTGTTCATCGCGTACCTGGTAAATGTTGCTCGCGACGAACTTTGACGAACGCCGCCGTTCAGATTTTGTGGATTCCAGTAACATTTCGAACTGAGTTTATATCAATTCGGAAAGACCCATTCAATGCGCTTCTCTAATGCCAGTCATTGGCTACATAGTTGGTATTAAAGCCAATGTGTGGCCGCGGCTGTCGGCGGTAATCGAACGCGCCGGATAATATGTTCGTAGCAAATCAGGGTTCTTCCTCTCGCACAATAAAAAAAAATATAGTTTAAAAATACATATATTATATTAGTTTATAAAAGGCACGGACCACGGAGTCTGTGGAGATAAATTTTGTCAAATAAAAAAATCTGGGTACAAAGTCTTTCTCCTTTCTTTAACTAAAAACAGTTACTATGTATATCTCAGATATAATTAACCATTCCTCTAGTGTAAGTTAAAAAGAAACGTATTCCGTCACTGTAAATCACCATGAAGATGTACAACTTTGCACGTTGCCGGCCTCCAGAATAAATTTATATCTGGGAGAACTGAGAGAATTGATTATATTAGATTTTAATGATGGATGGATTTATATATTAGAATTTAATGATGGATGGATTGATGATGTGAGTCAGCGTGTGTTCCAGCTCAATGTAAATGAGTACCTCTGCAGCTGTCCGCTGAGCGTGTCTGCGAGCGCCGCCTTGGCGCGCATGGCCGCCAGTTCCGCCGCTTCCTCCTCCAGCCGCAAGTTGCTAATCTTCAATTTTTCCACCTACAAATAACCATTTCAATTTAATATCCCAGTCGCTTAACATCAGGCGATTTAGTAAAATCTTAAATCTCGGTTATAAGATATTCACTCCAAATCGATGTACATTACTGTACGAGGGTGGGCGGCGCTCGCTCCAACGTACTATACTAATTCACAGATATAAATCTGCAAAACGAAAATTCACCGTAATACTATGTACGGTTCTTATGTTCATTGGCGGGATAGACCAGATGCGATGCTCCATCGGCAGTTGAGATTATCCCCGTCACTATCACTGATGTAATAAATGAATAAATAAATAAATATTTGTGGACATTTCACACAACACCATCTAGCCCAAACTAAGCAAAGCTTGTACTATGGAACTAGATGGCAGATAGAATACATAATATAAATACTTTTTTTGTTGTAAATATATACATATGATACATAGAAACACCCAGACACAGAACAAACATCCATGCTCAATTATATATTCACATGTATGTATATTGACAGGAACCATTACCAGGCTGTCTGAGCAGGTTCGATCCCCACCCAGGGCAAACATATCTGCTGAGCGTAGATATTTGTTCTGTCTGTATCTGGGTGTTTATATGTATCATATTGGCTAGACGGTTTATATGAAAAATGTCCTCCAATATATATTTATCTAGAATGTATTCACGTGCATTCTATATTAACTGTCGCTACTTTTCTTTGTTAGAAGCGTGACATTAGCCAGCTAGGATAATCACGACCGTATTAGAATAGGCTCAGAGAGTATCAAACAGTCAATGTATTCTGACGGTAATCATTAAAATACGAAGTAAATATAAAATGTTTGTTTTGCTATACTTAACTAAATTACCGCTTGCATCTTACCTCCATAGAAGCTTCAACGAGCGCGGTACACGCATCGTCCCTCTCTTTCTTGCACGTGTCCAACTGCTGTGCGACTGTAGAGAGCCGTCTCTCGAGTTCTTCTTTCTCGTGGCGGCAGAGAATCAGGGCGGCGCGGCATTCTTTTAACTCGCCCTCTGACATTTTAAAAGTGTTTTATATGAGTGTTTGTTAAGAAAATTTTAGATGGTTCCTGAAGAAATTCAATTTGTTTAAAGATATATTTCCATTGAATAATTCTACTATCAACAAACAATGATAATTTAATATACTTATAATAATAACAAAAATAAATGCGTGTAGGTAGTAGTGTCTCATAGGCCGCTGTTCTAGGAAACCCTGTGTTACAGTGGTCAAGAAGAAAGGCTATCCTGCAGGCTTAGACAAATAAAAAAAAAACTATTCCTACAAGCGATTATGCTTTGAAATGCTAACAAACTGTGACGTGTCGTCACGTGACAGTTCGTTATGTAATGTCAACCCCATTTAAAGTACTTCCAGATAAAGATAGGGCTTCGGCAAACATTGGAAACGTAGAAAGAGAAAATCGGCAAAAAATCATTTTATACAAAAGACATTGACGAAAGTAATTGGGTTCCAAAAAATACTCGCAATTTCAACTTTATCACAAACAAAATTAAATAAAAGTCAGTGTCATATTAACAAACAGCAATTAATTGCAATCTCCAAGAGGGGTACAGAAAATACGTCATTTCCGGCTAGGATTTTATGGGAGATAGACAGAGCTGATAAAACACCATCTTGTTTTATCTATCGTCGGAAAAAGACACTATCAGTATATATATTTTTAATCATGTCTCCGCCCTTTATACATGAGAAAATGTTACTCGTGAATCACTTTCGTTAATATTTTATATAACACGATTGTTACCTATTTTCTCTTTCTAAGTTTCCGATATTTGCCGAAGCCCAAACTTTATCTGGAAGTACTGTACTTTTCTAATGTACTGGAGTTCACGAAATTAGAATGCCACTTGTCTAACCCCAGAGGAGGCATAGAAAAATAGGTTTATAAAAAATGTTTGTGTGTATTAGGGCTCTTTTATTGTCATGCGGGTTTGCGCCCGTGTGCGGGCCAGCTCCGCATACGTGCTGCGGGCCGCACGCAGAGCAGATGTTTTTCGCCCACCCTGGGTGCGTGTGGCACGCATGACAATAAAAAAAATTATAAAAGGATAGGTTGCGGGCGGCACGTATGCGGAGCTCGCCCGCACGCGGGTGCAAGCCCGCATGACAATAAAAGAGCCCTTAGGCTATGTTATTTCATGCTTTTTAGGGTTCCGTACCTCAAAAGAAAAAAAAGGAACTCTTATAGGATCAATTTTTGTATAGTAGAAGTGTTTCCATCTATTTCTAGTCCGCAGTTAGTTTGGAGCAGTACCCTCACCGAGTTGTTTCGCCCTCGCGGAGTCAGTGGCACCGGCGAGCGCCGCCTCCCGGCCCGCCTCCAGCTCGGCCACCTGCTGGGACAGCTTCTCTGCACGCTCGCTACTCTCCTGCAACACGACACGCTAATATTACTTGTGGGAAACTACCTTTTTATTTCTTAATTTTTTCAGGAATTATCGGATTTCATTCGGACAGCCATCTATAGAGCATTAATTGCGCTGGCGGTTCCACCCTCGTAGTGATGAAAAGCTGTTATAACGATGATGATGATGATAAAATATAGCCTATTGTCATGATTTGAATATTTGTTGTATGTGGTGTGCGGTGTTTTCAGTGTTGCGGAGTGGCAGCACTGCTATTTTCTTAATTTATATACTCTGGAGAACGGTGATCGAACAGAATGAACGCTACCCCGGATGATGGCGTGATGTTGTAATTCCGGGGAGGGGATATATCGCGGGCGGACGAGCGCGAGCGGCCCTTCGAAAAAGGTAGTCGCGGCGTAACTCGGGAGTAAAAAGGCGGTCTTAGCGTCAGACCGCTCAGTGCAGTGAAATAAGTGCAGTGTTATAAGTAATAATAAAGCGTCATAAAGTTCAGACAAGGAGTTTTCTTCATATATCAGAAGTGGCAATCAACCTGCGAGCCGAGCCCGGTAAAATCGTGAGTCACTTGCGAGATTATATTTTACCCTCCGATTATTGAATATTGATGTTAAAAATTTGTCACGCATATCGAATTGGAAAAATGGTTCTTAAAAGTGTTGAAACAGGGTGCTAAAATAATTATAACGGGATATTCTTAATACGGGTAGACAGAATCTGTTAAGATACTGCAATGAGATGTGATCTGGGTTACTCCCAGATTATTTTATTGTAGCACAGCGATTAAAGATTATAATCCGACGATTTTATTATAACCTAATGAAATTTTGATAGTGTGGTTGGGGCTACTCCCCGATAATTTTATCGTAATTTAAACGAAATGAAGTCTGTTGTAAGTAAGTCATTAGTAAATTATTTCGTTAACATCCCGAGAGACAAGTATACGAAAATATGTTTTTCTTGTTTGAGAACCATTTTTACTTTTTGTATTTGATTATGCTGCAGCCATTCAGAGGAACCATAGCGTGGTAATATTTTTTGGTGTGATGGTGAGAGTAGTGTTTTTAATAATACAATGGCTATGGCATATCGGTCTGTGGCCGTGTCAGCGATCAGCAGTGTGTTATTTTTCTAGAAGACTAGTAAAGTGCTGCGAGTAAAATATTTTAATTCGGTAACTTGATGTAGCCCATCAATACAGCCTCTAAATGTAGTTTTTCTAGAATATTGCTAACAGTAATGCAAATAAAATATTATGGTAAACTTAACAGCTTATTATCTAGCTGTTAAGGTTGGGCTCCACTAAAATTGTGTTCAGATTCAGAACACTTGTTGATAAAAATTTGGTGCAGACCTTTTGCAGTGCGCGAACTTGATCACAATAGTAGATTGTTTGGTTTAGTATGCGTGCTGTACGGTACATTTGTACACGAACATTTATACCTCGGAAATGTGCTTTACTTTCAGTTTAGTGTGTAAACATGTGTGCGAGTGCGTCGTCGCGGGTACAACGCGAGACCGAGGAGTGCGCGACAAAAGTTCACGGTTTGTCGAATAGAGTGCGCGCACAGTTTGCTGGTGCTGCCCGTAAGAGTTCACCAAGAAATACATTTATGCTGCACTCTGTGCGGTACAGAGCCGCACACTGGTGGAATCCTGTCTTTACAGTTACGGCCATTTAGGGCGAGTTGTACTGTGTTCATTTTTCTGTAAGGTTAATAAAGTACCGCAAGTAAAATATTCTAGTACGACAACTAGTCTACTACAACTAGTAGCACTGTCTTTAGTCGTGTAAGTATGCTATACCATGAAGCGAAATTTTGGTATTGTATCTCCACCTGCAACACTATAACTACTTTGTGACGTAACTATTGTAAGATCTTGAACCACATAAGTGTGTCAAACGAAATTTTATATGAGTAGAGCTACAATATTGATGGATTTACCAGAGTATCACTGCGTAAATATTTAATACAGAAGTCTGTTTATGAAGTTGAATTATACAGAGATAACATAGTTCGATTGACTTAAAATCTTAATTGAATTTCAAAGGCATGTATAACCTCAGAAATAGTACCATTGTGTACCGGTAACTTGTCGCGAATATTTATCCGTTGACGCTTTGTAATCATGGAGGCGGAATTTAAAGCCGCGCTAAGATATCAGAGTATCGACAGTGCTGAAAATTAAAGTGCATTTCTTAGTGTTAACAACTACACTTAGTGTTACTGCGAGTTTGAAATTCAAGGATTTTTAGTGTTTATGAGTTTGTTAGCTGCAGTCATGTAGGTGAACTGCAGGGAAAATGTTCCAAAGAGTGCCATGTATGTGTGCCGTAAAGTTGAAGTTCGTAGATTTGATGATGTTATCGCTGCAACCATGTAGATGAGCTGCAGGGTAATATTCTAAAGAAGTATGGCCATGTAGGTGTGCCGTAAGGAAAGTTCGAAGATTTTATGATGATTTCACCGCAGCCATATAGGCGCGTTGTAAGGTTGAAGTTTGAAGATTTGACGATGTTTGAAGTTTGAAGATTTGACGATATTTGAAGTTTGAAGTTTTGATGATGTTTGAAGTTTGAAGATTTGACGATGTCGAAGTTTGAAGATTTGATGATGTTCTCGTTGCAACCATGTAAGTGAGCTGTAAGATTTAAGTTCAATTATTCAATGATGTTTTAGCTGTAACCATGAAGGTTTGGTTTCAGGATGATAATTTTAACCGGTCACGGAACACTTAGCTTCCAGCCATGAACGTTTTAAACTGCAGCAGGTCAAGCCTATTCAAAGGAAAGTAGAAGCTCCAAACTGTATTTAATCCAAAATAACTTGATTAACTAAATTTTGTATAATATGTATATGGTGTGCAAGAGTGTACACAGATCTTGTATTTTAGTGGATTTGATTAATCCAGTCGATTAATGATCATTTTAATGTGATTATGTTAAGCGTTGAATAGCAGAATCATTGATCGGACTTTCCCAGAACCTGAGCACCTGACTTTTAATGATGATATAACGTTATAATTCCAGTTTTGATGTAGTTTCGAGTTTCATAGAGAAAATTTAAATCATATATGAGAGATCAACCGATCGGACACGCAGCAAGTAACCTTGACGTGCATAGAAACTCAAAGAGTCGAGGGAGGAGTCTTGACAAATACCACTATGCTTGAAATTTCCGAAACGTACTAATTAGAATCGACTTAGAAGTGACTTACACTTACTTTTGATAAAACGCGTATAGTGCGTTAGAGCGAATAAATTTATGAGTAATCTGTTTGCAATTATAAGATTCTCAATTATTATGGTTATTATTATTAGATTATAGAGAGAATGGAAATTACTCCATCAATAAGATTCATGAATTGATAAATGAGTAAGCCTAAGACATTTACCAAAAAATACTATTCGGTTAAGGATTATTATAAAAATATATATAGTTATCAGCGATCTGTATGTGCCAACGTAATTAGATGTCATGTTTTGAACACCCACGTTATTTTTGCAACTGCAGAGCAGTGTCTACACTTTGTTGAATTGTCCGCTGGACAGTGACGTAAGCAGTGATGAGCGTTGACAATTATCGTAAAATATATATAAACAAATCTGTATGTTAAATGAACCACTCGATAATATTACAAAACTATTAGTCGAGAGTAAACGTACGTAGTAAACGTTTCTTTGAGAGAAACCTATTTTATGCCTTGAATGAGTTGATGAAAATAGATCTTGCTGAATTCTCGTTCTAATGGAACAGCGGATCATATTTTCTACTTTCTTCCATAAGTGGATTGGCATATTTTTTATTATTCTATTTTGGCCTTTTGAACATTATTATGAATATTGACATAAGTTTGACGACATCCTTTTATTATTTATTATGTTATTGGATATAAAAATGACATAAATAAATAGAATATATTATATCTAAATTAATAAAAACTACGTTAAATTGTATTTTATAACAGAAAAAGCTTGGAGTACAAACGTAACAAAAAATACTAATTTGAAAAGGGCTTTTCTAATATAACACTTTTGTTACATGCCCAAGAAATAATTTGACTTTGAATTTAAGCGATGACCGAAGTTTCTTATCACAAACTAAAGATAATTCAAAGAGATAAAGATAAAGATAAGATAAAGATAATTTATTTGCATACAACACGAGAATTTTATACAACAAGTGCATAAAAGATGTTACACTAAATTTAGTCGCTTAAAATCATGTTGTGCCGATTAGGCGTACAAATGTCAGGTAGACAGCAACATGCACATGAGAAAATTAAAAAAAAAAAAAATATTATTATTTGTTATTAGATTAATACACAAACCAAAAATATATAAAATAAGACAAAGCAGAAGCAATAAAAGATACACATAATGTCAAATAAAATTAAAATTAGTCATCAGAGAGAACTGATTGATCAGTTTCATATTTCAAACAAAGTAGCCTCAAAAATAGATTGCACCGGTGGCGGTTTTATTGTAAAAGTACAGTTTATGAGTTCAAAAATTAGTCAAATATAAAAACTGAATATTCATAATTAATTTATTTCTTGCAAAATAGGTATACAAATATGTGGTCTTATGATAGTAATAACATTTGGTCCTCTATTTTTGCTGTCAAAGCGTGCAAGTATTTCTAGGTTCTAGATCAATATCGTTAAATATCGTTCGTGCATATGAACATTTTGATAAATCTAGTATAATTTTGGTAAGCGTATAACAGAATTGGATCCAGCATACGAAAATTTATCGATAAATAAAAAAATATCTTCATTAAAAATAAGCAATATTTGATAGGACTGGTAACGTTTCGGAAATATGATTTTTAGTTGAAATAAAACGGCAACTATCAAAATCACCACTGGCTTGTACTCAGTGCAAGAGCAGTTATGATATGACTAGTCGACATTATATAGACCTTTAAAAAAAAAACAACAGAAATTAATAAGACAAATATTGAGACTAATTTTATTTATGGAAGTGATTACCTGCTTCTTCTCTTTTGATGCTTTAGTATTAGTTCAGGTGTGCACTAAAAGGAATTAAGTATGCTTCTGTGTATAAACATTCTCTGTCTTTACCTACAGCTAAGTTTATTAAAACCTAGTCAAGTAATTTCTGCTCTACTGTTACATCAGTACTATAAATATTGGATGGGAAAATAAATATGTCCACATTCTCGGTTTGAGTACTGTTAGTATGTAATGTGTACAGTATTTTTTCTAGCTAACGTGTCATCAAAATAGTGATGACGTATTTGACAAACAACCAACAACTCTATCCTCAAAGAGATTCATATACGAAATAGATTATCGTCGACTGGGCAATTGCAAATACTGAAGTTCTTTGCGCAGATCTCAAGAAAAGAGCACTCGACGGAGAGCCTATCGCAGCATATGCATGGCCGTGTAGAAGGCAAGCGAAGTCCTGGACGATCACCAACACGTTGGACCGACCTCATTAGAAAAGCTACGCAGTCCACCGAAGTAGAGTGTACTCGCAATGCAACCGACCGGCAGAAATGGAGAAGCATCGCGAGAAGAGCAGCTGGCCTGGAGAGTGACGGTGACGGCGAGGAGCCACCGCCATTGCAACCACGACCACTCTGACTAGAGTGTACGATTAAGAAGAAGAATTTGGCAAACAACAGATTAAAATCCGACAGATGTCAACTCAGGGCATCTGTGATGTGAAGTGATTCAACTTGATAGTACATCAATTTAATGGTAAACAGCAACAGGTATACGCCAGTCAAATAACGGTTGGTGAAGGACTGACAATGGATCAGCTACCTGTAGTTTATCGTGACTAATTTGTCCCTATGATAATGAAATTTAGTGATTAGAAAATAATAATACTTCTGACATTCTAAACTGACAAAATTTTGCTCATGTGCTTTGCCGATCATCCACAAGCTTGACAGAAATTAATGCGGTTGTAGCGACTTGCTAAAAAAAAAAGGGGTTTGGAAAATTATTTCCGTTCTCTTATTCTCTGTATTACTCGGATTTGGGGAGTATACGTTACACAATTTTAAAATGCTATTTGGTAATGGCAGGACAATGACAGAAATACAGTTTAAAATGTTGATTCCTATGAGAGCACTTACAAAATTAACGTACTCGTGTCACCATATTATTACTGGAGCTGGTTTGAGTTGGATCTAAATATTTGAATTTATGTGTAAATATTTTTGGACGAAATTTGCTTTCATTTTATTCAAGCTTTGTCGTTGGTCATTTTAATGTTTGGACGAATAACAAAAAGGAGTATTTATAGAGTTTTTCATAAAAAAAAAGTCTACAAGTCCAAGTCTACAAGGTTTGAATGCTACTTCAGTGGCCACTTCAACATTGGGACATTTATATAATGATGCTTCCGTTCGCAATCACTAAGCCAGAGGAGGAAGTAATTGAGTAACCGACAGTAAATTAATAATGCGAATTGAATAAGTTTTTATGTACTTTTTTTAATTATATACCAAACCTCTGGAAATACCAGAATATATACTCGATCCGTACAACATATTTGTACAACAATGATTTATCTGCATAGTGTACACACGAATAGGAAGCCTCCGGTTCCCAGACCAGCTAGAATAAACATAAAATAATTGTCATATTTAAAAACGAATCCGAGTGTCATGATTATTTGTATCTACAATAATAACTAGTTACGACAACGTATACTACAAAGTTTAGTGTGCCATAAGTAGTTTTATAAAATTAGCATAATAATTACTGTTTAACTATTTTATTTTGCAGCAAATCTTTAAGGAGTCCAAAGGGTTCGATATGATTAATCAGACTTGCTTTTAGAGAGTTGTTGTGCATCGGGACGTTGCACAAAAGCGGATGGCCGAGTGTCATGATTTGAATATTTGTTGTATGTGGTGTGCGGTGTTTTCAGTGTTGCGGAGTGGCAGCACTGCTATTTTCTTAATTTATATACTCTGGAGAACGGTGATCGAACAGAATGAACGCTACCCCGGATGATGGCGTGATGTTGTAATTCCGGGGAGGGGATATATCGCGGGCGGACGAGCGCGAGCGGCCCTTCGAAAAAGGTAGTCGCGGCGTAACTCGGGAGTAAAAAGGCGGTCTTAGCGTCAGACCGCTCAGTGCAGTGAAATAAGTGCAGTGTTATAAGTAATAATAAAGCGTCATAAAGTTCAGACAAGGAGTTTTCTTCATACTATGTCATTTTCCCGGTTCTGAAGAATCTCTGTAAATCCAAATTTCAAAAAAACAGATAGAGATATGTATATATAGTGTCACTTTAGCTTCTATAATGTTAGTTAGGGTAATCATTAATCAATTTCAATTCGCAAATATGGAGAGTAGGTAGTAGCGTGTAGAGCGGAGGTCGTGCGTGATAGGTCACCTTGTAAGCATCCATCTCCATCCGGAGCTTGCTCTGTGTCCACTTGAGCCTCCCCTCTAGCTCCTTGACGTCGTCGCGCAACTTCGACATCTCGCGCTCGGCGGTTTGTAACTCGTGGCACTGTGGATTAAACATTTCGATTTATTACTAGTATACTGTCGTATACTCTCCCACCTCCTGCCATGCTCCTGTCAACCTTACAGTTATTAAGACTGACGCGTGGGCATTTAACCTACGAGTGCGTCCATGCCCTACAAAATTAGCGCCGTCTTTATCAGTTTGCATCCCCCTTTTTGGGGTAGGTAACCAAGGCACACGAAATTCGTCGCCGGGCGGTCATTAGGATTCACGCGCAGAGAGCGCGGTTTTCGAAGCGTGAGCGAACTCTCGCAGGCGCCCGACGCTGGTCACATTACGCATGAGGACATCGTAGTAGACCGGTCCCACCTCGGGACGGGATATTCCATCCATCATTCTCTCACGCACCTCTTCATACAGAGAGCATTATTGTAGTATAGTTGGAAACGTCCATTCATCCATTTGTAGTTGATAAACTTATCTTTCGAACAAAGCGAATTGGTAATTCTTTTGTCATCTGCCAAGGTTTGGATCTATCTATGTTCAACTTTGTTTCACTCCTACAAGCTAGAAATAAAGAGTGCTCAGAATCCTTTCCAGAACAGGGCGTGCTCCACTTCAGACTTTGTCTTCACTCAAAAATTATAATATAACTCAAATAAGATATATATAACCGTAACTGTCGCTTAACATCTGGCGAGTTGACGGTCAAGCGCAGGCCTATTTTCGAATAAAAAAATATAGTGGAAGTGGATGGAATTACAGCGGGAGGGGTGGGATTACGGTGGGAAGGGGTGAGTGCAGAGCAGGAGTGAAAAGGGAGCAACAGACCCGGGCTGGGAGCAAGGTGGGAGTGGAACAGAAGCGGAACGGGAGTCAGATGGGAGTGAGGTAAGAGTGGGAGAGAAGCAATTAGTTATGAACGGTATGAGTGCGGGAGTGGAATGAGAGAGAGATGGTAGTAGGATCAGAGCTAGGCGGTAATGGTATAAGAGCAGAACGGAACAAGTGGGGAGCCGAACAGGAGCAGGGTAGGAGCGGGGCGAGAAAGCGACGGGAGTTTATTTTTCTTTCAAATACTTAGATCTACGTTTGACCACTGACTCGTAATTTGTAGATTGGGTGGCAAGTTTGGTTGAAGCAGGACGGAAGTGCGGCGAGATTGAGCTACGAGCGAAGCATGAGCAGGGTAGATGCGGTACTGGAGCATTAGCTTGGCGAGGGTGCAGTGGGTGCGGGTAAGAGTGTGACAGGAACGATTTTCTTACGCGTACGAAGTCGCGGGTAACAGATAGTATTTTATATACGAGCTATATACTCTAAAACACAGAAGCACAATCTTACTTGTGGGGATGACGAAACCAGACTGGTTTTCTCAAACTACCCACATTCAGGACATAACATCTACATTGTTCTATAGTTTTAAGAAGTGTTATATGTTACTACATTTAAGGAACTGGAAGATAACGATATAATGACTGGAAAGATAATTTGCCTATATTACATACCAGCCAGTACAGGCATTATTACTACATAATATATGTTTCATTGATATACATACCTGATGTGATCTTATTGACTAAATAACCTTAAAAACGAAGAAAAAAATGTTCAGTTGCAGTAAAACTTTTCAAACAAAATACATCGGAGCGCCTCGCTTTTATAGCGGTCATACCTTGTCATCGTAAAGCTGTATAATCCTATGCTTCTCTGAGTGTGCGCTCCTCAGCTTGTTGGCAAGGAGATCAGCCTCGGCTCTGGCGGCGGAGTCGGCGGCGGCGGCGGCGTCGGCGGCGCGGCGCGCCTCGATCGCGGCGCATTCCACGCTCGCGTACCGCATCACCGCCGCGTCCTTCTCGCGCTCGGCGCCCTCCGCGCGCTTACACATCTATAACACGTACAATAATTACAATGCTTTACCAGACTGCCTCTCCTTAAGAAAGAGGATGTTCCCCAGGTATAATACTATGGTTAAAAAGCGGTTTTTACAGTCTAAGTTACGAATTCGTAACGAAAATTATAAATGCTCATTCATATGAATAATTCTAGTATAAGTTTAGAAATCTCAAAACCCCCTGACATAAAATAAAACGGCTAACTGATTTTGATGAAACATGGACTCTAGTTAAATTATCTTTCAAACAAAAATCTAGATTAAAATCCGTCCTACCATTTGAAAACTATGATGCCATACACAGACACACAGATGCACACATCAAACTTATTGGGTACAAAGAAGGCTAAGAACCTGGCGTTGGACATAGACTACATTTATCATCATAGCCACCATTCACCATCACCAGAGTTTCTCATCACTATGCAGTTGGAAATGCACTAAAGTGTAATGAAACTAGTGTAAAATAAAAACTGAGCAAATACGACTTTGTTTCATACACAGAGATGTGTACCTACAGACTTCTATAGATACTCCAAGTGTATGTACCTAGCGTGTCAACAAGTACGATAAAAAATTGCAGTTGTGTACTCAGATTTATTTAATTTCAGATGATCTATACTTCCGATTCGATATTTTGTCAACTAGTTACTAGTTGAATGGATGGAACCTTCTATCATAAAATCGTTTGTGTGACGTCACAGTCAGTACCAAAAATGTGGCATGCAAGGTTTTCATATAAATGAGGTTGCATGCTCCATCATAGTGGATGGAGCATGCAACCTCATATGAAAAATGTGTCTGTGTCTAAAACCAGAGATGTACAAAATGGTTTTAAAAAAGCATTTAAATACAAAATGCGAAATACTTTTCAGATTTACTATTTCAAATGCAAAATACCAAATAGTTTTGCATTTTGTATTTCAAATGCTAAATGCAAAATAGGTATTTTCAAAATACTTTTTCTACTTTTATCGACTAGTTTGTACGGAACACTAGGTGGGCGAGTCTGACTCGCACTTGTCCGGTTTTTTCCCCTTTGAGGTATAAAACCCTAAAAATGTGGAAAAATACTTAATGAGTGAGTCTTTCCCAATGGCTATAAACTGTGTGTCTTCAAATATAGAGTGATTATGTTTATCTATACATACAATAGTTATAAATAAGTACACTCCTCAGTGGACTATCCTATAAGAAGGTTTATTATCAGGTGAATTGACGGTTCAGAGCAAGCCTAATTCTGAATAAAAAGTAAAAATTACCAAATCTAATTTAACTTCCAGTTCTTTAAAAGTCTGATCTTTCTCATGCAAATCATTAGTTTGCTGTTTCACTCTTTCTCTCAATGACATATTTTCATTCCTCTGTTCCAATAGCAGCCTTTCCAAAGTCTCCACTTGTAGCTTTAATATATCCTTCTTTGCATCAGCTTCTTGTATTGGATATTCTCGATCTTCATTATGGTTTTCCAAAGTAAATGCTATGTGTTCTGCTCTTGAATCTGAAACTGACTGCTGTATTTCTTTTATTGTTGGACTTTTAAAGTTAGCGTCATCTTCAAATATATCATTCATGACTTTGTCATTTGGTACAGGTCTTGAATTTTTGACAGGTTTCTGAGCTGAACGTTGATTATAAGCATATTTAAGGCTACCACTGACTGAGGAGAATATACCATGAACATTTTTAACTATGCTGCCTAAGTCTTGAGATAGGATTTCTTTGGGTATGCGGGGGTATCTTCCGTCTATGTTGGTAGAATTTTCAGAAGTTTTCATACCAGTTTTTGTACTAACCAAAGACATGTTATCTGGAATTTTTTGAATAGAAATCACTTTACTTTTCTGATTTGTGAACTGTGATAGAATTCTTTCTCTATCCAAATTGTCAGTCAGGTTTGAACTAGATTTTTCTATTGTCAGTATGTTTTCAGCACTACGACTGTGTGTAGACTTAGTCATGTTTTGGCTGGAATTTTGATCATCCAAGCTCATGGATGAAGTTGCCAGACTGCTGTTAATTTTGAAATCGTTTCCTTCGTATATATTTGAAGAAATGATTGAAGCTACTTTAACACATTTACCAGTCACTTCAGATGTATCTTTGGTAGAAAGTGCGATTTTGGACGGAGATAACTCGTCGCAATTATTTGAGTCAAAAAGAGGGCTATCATCTGGTGAAATAGAAACCGGACTGGACGAAGAGCTACTGTCTAAACTCTCACTTTTAGCAGAAATATCGTCGCTGGCAGTGCGATTTTTCACCTTTTCCAGGTCAGGGGTATTGCTTTTAATTGGCGATAATTCAGAGTCAGGCGACGTAGGGAATGTCTCAGAACAGCGTTCCATGCTATCAACGCCAGAATCTGTGCTTTTTTCACTGTTTGATGCATTTTGTGCATTGACGTCAACATCTTTAATATGTGTCGAAATTATGTCTCCTTCTGCGGACATATTACACTTGAAACTTGATAAATAAGAGTAAAATCATTGGAATTTAAGCTTATTTAGTATTAGGACCGTATATTTGCAAATATGTTGTAGTGCAAAAAAATAAACATTGATAAACATCAATAGCGAGCCGAGCTGTTCTTCTTTTTCTTTTTTGTATTGGACCCCGCGGTTAGCGATTTGCCAGTGTCAAGTATTGAAATATTTTCAAGTTTCTTGAATAATACAAGTTATATAGTGTTCTAGTCACAGTCTAAGTCACGTTAACAGTCATTTTCAAATTTAAGTCTTGCCTCAGTAAAGTGATAGCGACTTTACTAAAAGCTTCTATGGAGTTTTGCAGATAACGTAAAATCACACGTTTCACTGCTTTATTTCACTTGCCCACACTCACGCACTAGATCGAACACTTAAAGAAAAAAACACCACCATTTTTATAGCAGTAATGTTCAAAATAACACAAGTTTAGGAAAACAAAACAAAGCATCTGTTACTAAGACGTTCCCGCCAAAGCTCAGCGAGCTGTTCAGCACTTTTTATTTATTTATTTATTCATGACCATGGAAGCTAGTCCTTAAGTGGAGCTGTTTTGCACTTATTTATATGTTTTGCATTGCAATTCAGTGCTGCCAACAAGACTAACATAAAACTTGCTAAACGGCTGTTAAAATTTTGCCAAAAATATGCTAAGGGCTGTATAATTTTGCTAAAAATGTTCGATGTCAAATAAAACGTCATTTAAATTCAAATATTATTCAATAAACATTAACATTTAGGTATGTTATGTTTTAATCGAGTAAGTTATCAAATAAAATATTAATATTTTGGTCTTCATCCATTAAATTAAATTAGTATGGGAATCCCCGAATTACGGTAGAGAGCGTTTGACGTATGTAAAGGCGGGCCCACATATTCATTACCTATATCGTTTTTTTTTTTAAATTTATTATGTCTTTGTTACAAGATCTGTAAGCCAAATCTTTTATTTAAGGCTTTGTCGTTATGTTGGCAACCAGTGTTGCCACCTTATGTCTCATGAAATGTCGTACGCAAGATAGTAAAATAGTAGTTTATTTCATGGTTTTATTAAATAACTATTTTATATGTTTTTTTTTTTTTTTTTTTTTTTTTTACTAACAAATTTATTCTCCACAGACTCCAGGGTCCGTGCCTTTTATGAACTAATATATGCATTTATAACTACTTACATATTTTTTTTAAGTTATGCAAGAGGAAGACAAAATTTTAATTTACACTTAACTAACATGCATGCGTGTATACGCCGAGCAGTCCAGCTCCCGCAAGCAGCACCCGTTCACGAGTTGACGCATGTGCCAGCCATCGCTCTCCTCAACCATGTTTGAGGGAAGAGGGCGACCCGCCACACGACGCCGCCGCAAGAAGAAGCTGTTTAGTGAGCGTGAGTGCTCTGAGTATACACGCTTTCTTATTATTATTAAAATAACATAACGGGGACAAATAATACATACAAGAATTTACAAAATTAGGGACAGACAACTAAAGAATAAAAATAACCTAACACTTTTTTTTTATATAACAAACAGCGAAACTTTCCATTCAGGGCCTCCACTACCGCCGTGTTGCGATCTTATATGCTTAAAAATATGCTATATATGCCAAACAACAAATAAAAATGCTAGACAATATAAAAATATGCTAAATCTAGCATAAAATATGCTAAGTTGGCAACAATGTTGCAAGTGTTGTTTGGCATTTGACAAAAATAGGAAAACTTTGACCTGACATGCTTGTGTCATGACACAAGGAAATATGTCAAACCAATGTCATTGAGATTGTGAGACAAAATAATGTTGTTGCTATTTTAATTGCGATAATAATGGTGTTATATTCAGTAAGTATTCGATCAAGTGCGTGAGTGTGGGCAAGTGAAATAAAGCAGTGAAACGTGTCATTTTACGTTGTCGGCAAAATTCCATTGAAGCTTCTTGTAAAGTCGCCATCACTTTACAGAAGCAAGACTCAAACCTATGTAAATAGGGCCACGAATTCTGTGACTCAAACTTGAATATAACTGTTAACGTGGCTTGGACTATTACTGTTTACGTGTGACTAGAACACTACATAACTTGTATTATTCAAGAAAGTTGAAGATACTTGACACGTCTGGCAAATCGCTAATCGCGTGGTCCTTTTGATAAAGATTCTCAACGTCAAGATGCGAAGTTGAGTTTTGGCGGGAACCTCATCGAAACACGTTACTTTGTTTTATTTTCCATAAACTTGTGTTATTTTGAATATTAATGCGATAAACAAGGTGGTGTTTTATTCATTAAATGTTCGATCAAGTGCGTGAGTGTGGGCTAGTGAAATGAAGCAGTGAAACGTGTCATTTTACGTTGTCGGCAAAACACCATGGAATCTTTCAGTAAAGTCGCCACCACTTTATGTTACAACCTTCATTATTATAACAGACCTCCATCCTCTCACTCTATCATCAGATCATCCGTCATTATTCAAATACTTGTCAGTCTTGTTATTCTATGTTTACTTCTCAATAAAACAACATTTTAAATATCAAAGAATATGATTTATTTCATTGGCGACGAGGAGTAAATAAGAAAAATGAACGATGAACAATTTGCACAGTTTCTGCGGACTACACAAGTCCAACAAGAACAAATAACTTCTATACTGAAATTGTTAGTACAAACGATACATAAAGGCCATGACACACAGGCGACTACCAGCGTGACAAACGCTTCAAACTCATCACTATCATCTAACGATAGGATGATGATTTTTAAAAATTTCAACATGGAAAAATTTGACTCGGACAAACACAAAATCGAGGATTTCATCGACTATTTTGAGAATAAATGCAAGATTCTAAACGTGAGTAATAGTGATGATTCCTTAAGAAAAGACATCCTGTTGAACATAATATCACCAGATACGTTCCGTGAGTTAAAAATAGCACTTACACCAAATTTTGATAATAGTACGTACATAGACATACGGTCCAAGCTCTTGGATCTATTCAGAATCAAAAAAACTAGATACCGCGCGTTAATGGAGTTTTGGAACTGCATGAGGGAACCTGATGAGTCTATGGAGCATTACGCAAACAGACTTAAGAGTTTAAGTCGAGACTGCGGCTACAGTGACGAACTATTGGAACGACAACTGCGAGATCGTTTTGCCACAGGGCTGAATCATCCTGACTTGGAAACAGACCTCAAACAAAAATGGCCTGATTTACAAGAATCAGGCAGAGAAGTAACATTCCAAGAATTCTTCTCCATTGCACAATCACGTGAGCAAGCGGAACATGACACATCAGGCACAACGGCAACCAACGTGAACAGAATCAAAAGGAGACACGCTCAAAAGTCGAAATCAAATTACAATACGCAAAGAAAACTACATTTTGAACAGTGCCTTAGATGTGGCAAGAAAGACAAGCACGATATTACAAAATGTGCTGCCAGAAATCACGTTTGCGACGAATGTGACGTCAAGGGACATTTTGAGAGCTGCTGTATAAAGACTGGACGAGAATATATTATCCCAAATACTAAGAACACACCCAAACGATTACAGAGAGTAAATGACGCACAAGCTTCGACATCCAGCTCTACAATATCGACGGACAACGATAGCGAGAGTGACGTGGTCTACAACGTTACAGATCCTCGAAAGATACGTAAAGGTTGTAAACAAATAGACGTGAAAATCAATAACGTAACATGTACAATGGACTGGGACCCAGGATCCACATACTCTATCATCAGCGACAAACTTTGGCAGAAGATAGGATCACCACCATTAACCGAGGGTCCGAGGCTCAAAGCGTACGGCAATCATAGGAACAAATTAAAAACTGAAGGAATCACTGACGTAAACGTTGAAGTCAACGGCGAGCAGAAAAAGTTACCTGTAGTTGTAATGAAAAATGCGAAACCATTACTTTTTGGACTACGATGGAGCGAAATGTTTGAAATGGAGTTTCCAAAACCAGTTTATTCTATTAAAACAGAATCACCTACAAAACTTGATCATGTTCTAAAACAGTATGCAGAACTTTTTGATGGAAAACTTGGAAAAGTAAACAATTACCAAGTAAACATTCACGTGAAACCAGATGCAGAACCTGTCCATCTTCCGGCACGGCCTATTAAATTCAGCATAAGGAAAAACGTAGAACGGGAGTTAGACCGCCTTGTTGATACAGGCATCATTAACAAAGTAGATCCAAACATGACCGCATTAGAATGGGCTACGCCTACCGTAAATGTTTTGAAACCTTCAGGTGATGTTAGAATTTGTGGAGATTATAGTACTACACTTAACCCAGTACTGACCAAACACTTACATCCAGTACCTATCTTCGATCATTTACGACAGAAACTAGCAAACGGTGTTATCTACTCTAAAATTGATCTAAAAGACGCATACCTACAATTTGAAATCGCTCCTGAATCAAAAAAATACTTGACTATATCCACACACAGAGGGTATTTCCAATACAATAGAATGCCTTTCGGGATCTCAACCGCCCCATCGATATTTCAAAATTTTTTAGACCAACTACTTAGCGACATACCCAACGTAGCTGTGTATTTCGATGACATCGCACTGACAGGACAAAATATACATGAACACTTACAAACACTCTCTACTGTGTTAAGCCGATTGAAACAAGCGGGCTTAAAAGTGAATTTTAAGAAATGTACTTTCTTAAAAGAAAAGATTGAATACCTAGGACACATTATTGACCAGAATGGAATACATCCTACAAAAGGAAAGATAGATGCGATTACCAAAGCGTCACCGCCAACGAATACCAAAGAACTAAGATCTTTTCTTGGACTTATAAATTACTATGAACGATTCATTCCACATCTGCATGGATTGTGTGCAGACCTTTACGAACTGACCAGTGGCAAACAGAAATGGCGATGGTCCGATCACGAAAAACGAATTTTCGAGGACGCCAAAACAAGCATTGCAAACACAAAACCTCTTATAGCATACGATGAATGTCGCACTCTCTTTCTAGCGTGTGATGCATCAGAGAAAGGACTTGGAGCTGTTCTTTATCACAAAAACAAAAATATTGAACAACCAATAGCATTCGCATCCAGAAAACTACGACCAGCAGAGCGAAAGTATTCTGTGATTGATAGAGAAGCTCTAGCTATTCTATTCGGAATTAAAAAATTTGATCAATATTTAAGAGGAACCAAATTTACCTTGGTAACAGACCATAAACCACTCATTCACATTTTGGGACCACAACGCAACCTTCCAAAATTAGTAAATAATAGACTTGTAAGATGGGCTCTCTTGATTGGAAGCTACCAATACGATATCATTTACCAGAAGGGAGAAAACAATGTCTTGGCTGATTGCCTATCTAGATTACCAAATCCTGACATAGAACCTTCAGCAACTGAAAGTGCTGTACATACAATCACTGAACATCTTCTTGGAAATAAAATCGTAGATCTTCAGCTATCGGAAGACACCTTGAGTCAGGAAACACAAAAAGACCCAATATTGTCACGAGTCTATCAATCTTTAAAAACTGGTTGGAGGGAAGTCGATTATAAGCAACAGATGAAAAATTACTACAGAAAACGGTTTGAACTATCGATTGAAAACAAAATCATCATGTGGCAAGGTAGAATGGTTGTCCCTGAAACACTCAAGAAAACAATTTTACGCTACCTTCACAAAGGGCACCCAGGAATATCTGCAATGAAAGCTCTATCACGTTTCTACGTATGGTGGCCATCTTTGGACGAAGACATCGAAAATTTTGTAAAACGATGCAACAGATGCCAAGAAAATAGACCGTCGAACAGTGAATTGCCAGTCTTTTCATGGTCTATACCAGAGGAAATCTGGGAGAGAGTACACATTGATTTCGCAGGACCATTTGAGGGCAGTTATTGGCTTGTGTTATGTGACGCATTGTCCAAATGGTGCGAGTTAAGACCTATGAAGAACATCACCTCTAAAAATTTATGTCTTGTTTTAGATGATATATTTTGCACTTTTGGTCTTCCTCAGATTATTGTGTCTGATAATGGCCCACAACTAGTCTCTCAAGAATTTAAGGATTATTGTAAAAAGCAAGGAATCTTACATATTACCTCAACACCGTACCATCCCCGGACAAATGGCTTAGCTGAACGTTTTGTACGAACTTTTAAAAATAGAATGACCAGTAACGATGGTACCTCAATGAAGAGCCGCTTAACGGAATTTTTATTTAGTTACAGAAACACTCCTCATAGCACTACAGGCAAATCGCCAGCTCAAATGATGTTTGGGAGGCAATTAAACTGTGTCTTGTCAAATATTAAACCAAATAAGCGGCGAAAACTGCAGTATAAGCAAGTAAAAGCGAATATTATGTCTTCTGCACCAAATTATCAAGCAGGAGATAAAGTATATATTAAGACCCATGAACAAAAAAAATGGCAACCTGCAACTGTTACGGCTAGAAAACATAAATACTCTTATGTTGTCACCACATCTACAGGACTATCAAAAAGGAAGCATGCGGACCAAATGCGACCACGACTCAGCTCAGAACCTACTAACGCAGCTACTCCTGATTCATTTAATGTCATTCCATCTACGTCTCGTCCTTCTATCTCAACACATGCAATCACACCTACATTACATGCCCCCAACATTATTTCATCTCCACCAATACCATTGACCACTACATCACCTACTGTTTCCCCATCTCCCGTGTCCTCTACAACTTCATCACCCACATCACTGTCTTCATCTCCAGCTTTTGTGACTCCAGTATCCATTCCAGCACCCCAGCTTCGCCGAAGTCAACGACAGGGAAAACCTCCACGTCGTCTGATTGACGAAATTTAATTGGGGAGGAATGTTACAACCTTCATTATTATAACAGACCTCCATCCTCTCACTCTATCATCAGATCATCCGTCATTATTCAAATACTTGTCAGTCTTGTTATTCTATGTTTACTTCTCAATAAAACAACATTTTAAATATCAAAGAATATGATTTATTTCAACTGAAGCACAACTTGAATTTGAAAATGACTGTGTATGTGACTTAGATTGTGACTAGAACATTTATAACTTGTTTAATTCAAGAAACTTGAAAAAAATCTTAATACTTGACACTGACAAATTCTTTAAGCGGGTCCAAATGTAATAAAAAAACATTTTTAACTGTCAGTTTCCCGCCCTTACGAAATTATGTTTGCTTTTTTAAAATTTTCTTTAATTGTGATTATTTCGAATGTTAATTGTGTAAAAATGGTGGTGTTTTATTCATTGTGTTTGAGCAAGTGTGTGAGTATGGAGAAGTGAAATAAAGCGATGAAAAGTATCTTTTCAGGTTGTCGCATGGGCGTATATAAGGGGGGGGGGGGGTCCAGGGGGTCCGGACCCCCCAGGGGGGGGGGGCACAATTAAGTACTGTCAAAATTCCGGAATAGGTATCGCGGATGGCACGCATGTTACAAAATATATATAAAAACCTGTGTGCGGTAATGTGTGTGCATAACTACAGCTTAGCTAGAGATGCAGTATGACCCACGTTCGTCTTTCGCCCGCGCATACAACAAACGCGTATATCAAATGGGAATTATATTTTTTACCCGATTGCGTAAGAAGGAGGGTAAAGTTTTTAAGTGTATGTATGTATGCTTTTATATGACAGCCTGAACGGCTTGACGGATTTTGATGTGCGAGGTTGGTGTGTCATTACAGTCGTCTTCGTTTCCAAAGTGTCATAAGTAGACTATATTTTTTGTAATCATAATACATCTCTTTCAAAAATAAAAATAAAACGTTTTTTCGTAATCACTAACGCACTATTTCGTAATAAACAAGTGGTTTTTTTTAGAATTATTCTAAAGAATGCGCGCTTACAATCTTTTACAGCAATTTTACGCATACTTTCTCCAAAAAAAACGTACACTCAACAGCGTATTAAAAGTATCGAAATCGTAAGTTAGACTGCAAAAAACTGCTTTTCTGCTGTCGTTTTTTTTTTTAATATACACACTTTTTAAGAAACCCTAACTCCATCTCTGTCATATCTATACAAATTGAGAGAGATGGAGATATCGTTTCCAGGCCGATTCCGAATCCGACAAGTTGTGAACAAGGCCGTTAGCAGGGGGGGCTTAGGGGTTCAACCTACCCTGCTCCAAAATATCCTGGCAATTGTGAAAAATCCTTGTTCTTTTTTAAAGTTTACTTAATTTGCTTCAATATTTTTCGCGCGCCAAAGCGAAGCGATCGCTCGCGCATGCCCTTATTTTTTAAGATATAAAACGACTGAATGAACTTATAAAAAGATCTTCGTTCGTAAAACTAGAAAATAACATCGCTAAATATCAAGCGAATTGGAGATCAGTCGTAGATCTATCTTACATAAAAAAATCACAAATATTCCATGAAAAATTCAATTCGATCCAAGCCAATTTTACAAAAAAAAAAATATTTTTGCGTTAATAATTTCGAAAAGGTCGAACAAGACTCTTAAAGTGCCGTGCTTAAATTTGAAATCAATGCATTCAAATGGTTATAATTATAATTTTTTGATAGCATAAGTCAGTCTTACTCATCCAGTCGGATATTTCATTTTTTAAATACTTTTATACTTGTTTGGTTCATCTGGGCCTCTTTCTAACACGATCAATGAATTTAATTATTTCCAAGATTTATTTTTAAAAACCTTAAAATTTTTCGCGCTCGCTTCGCTCGTGCATTATTAGGTACTATTTTGTCATAGAAATACTGCGGACTCACTAATACGAGAAATAAGTCATATTACTAAAACACTACTAAAATGTTCGCGCTCGCTTCGCTCGCGTATGCTTATTGTCTATGTTTTTGTTTACTTGAGTCATGCAAATGCTGAGCGCTCCTTAAAACGGGTGAAGTCACCTCTAGTTTAATATGAATTAATATTGTTCCGACGTTACTTTTACACTTTATTTACAGTTATACGTTTGTCCGTAATTTAATTTTCGTGTATTTAAATGTTTATAACTTATAATTATATAAAGATTATAATTATAACGTTATAATCTTTATATAACGCATGTACGAACTATGCACGGAATTCTGTGCTTTGTCGTGCCGCTCAGACATACAACATCCATTACTCTGGATATTTTCCATTCAACAAAACACGGCTTAAAGACAAAGATAAAAAAAATTACATATTGAGTTCGACACCTAACTCAACACATACACATACTCATCCCCACGCATACACACATACTACTGAAAAAAATAATGTAATTATTGATTGTAATATTTTCTGGCTTTAATTCTAATTACTATAGGCAAATGTTTGTATAATTTAAGATGTTAAAATCTGTTGATTACTGAAAAAAATATATATATATATATATATAAACATTGACGTTTAGAAACTAGTACTCGTCTGCGTATAGTCTGCGCAAATAAAGAGGCAAATAGTAGTATATTTTTATAAATTTTTGTACCCGTGGACCCCCCCCCCCCCCCTCCCCATGAGAAAGCAATAGCTACGCCCATGGGTTGTCGGCAAAACTCCTTAGAAGCTTCCAATAAAGTCACCACCACTTTACTGAGAGGTGATGAGAATTTAACCATGACTCTTTGTCTGTGATTCTATTGACGAAAATAAGAGAATAGCAGAAAAAAAATAAGAAATGGGATAAATGACTAGTATCCAGTTGCCGTAAAACCTTGAACAGCAAACAACAACGAAACGAAATATCATGTCATGTTCATGCCCAGTGATGCCAACATAGCTACTTTGTAGCTAGATCTGGCTACTTTTAGACCCCCATCAGCTACTCTTTTTGAAAAGTTGTAGCTATAAAATCTAGCTACGTTTTCTAGCACCCTTTAAACATGACGACACAGACACAGTAACTTATGTGCATTTATAATGTGTCAAACCAGTTTGACAGTCGGTATGATGGTGTAGAGCTGGCATTAACAATCAAATCCGTGCCACTTCTCTATTAATTTATTCATAGATTATAGGGTTTAATCAATTCTTAGTTTATGCAGTGGTTTCATGTCATTGGTTAGTCACAGAGCCACAGAAAACTTCAGGATTTAGGGCGAATACATAATTGCGAGTCACAGCAGCGTAGGAAGACCAGCCACGAAATGGACAGATGACTTCATACAAGTGGCGGGAAACGGTGGCTGCAAGCCGCTTCGGTTGTTAATCAGTCTTTTTGGAAATCTATTGGTTAAGTTAAGCCAATGTTTGCAGTGGACTTTTCATGGTTGAGATGATGATGATTACGAGTCAACAATTGAATTACCTGAGCTAGAAGTCTCGACTTTATTTGAATCAATTTATCAACAGAATTCTGTTGATTTATACACGCTGTAGGGGCACAGTCACAAAGTACAGAGTAAGTTAGTAATAATTTATCTCTATATGCATAACATATCATGTTGATTTGTCATATTACAGACAAATATAGACCGATTTTATCACTTCAATAAATCGACACTAATTTATTTTGCACTAAACTGACTGTGTCCATACTGCCCGTATGAATCAATTTATCAACCGATCTATCTTAATAAAAATTATTAGTAAGACTAATTAAAATGTATTAGTAAGTAATAATTTCTATTACACTACATTTGTTTTTAGGGTTCCGTACCCAAAGGGTAAAACGGGACAATATTATTTACTAAGATTCCGCTGTCTGTCTGTCCGTTTGTCACCAGGATGTATCTCATGAACCGGGATAGTTAGACCGTAAAAATTTTCACAGATGATGTATTTATGTTGCCGATATAACAACAAATACTAATATTTTTATAGTTAAAAAAATGAAACAACCGACTTCAGATTACATGATTTCATTTACTTGTAATATTAGTAAGTAAGGATAATAATTAATGCTCAAGTGTTGAAGTGCTCTATTTTCTCTATATACACATAGGATGAGTAAGTAGGTTTTACTTTCAAGCTCACTAAATCACTCACGATTGTCACGTTTTTATAGATAATGGTAAGGAACCCTTCGTGCGCGAGTCCGACTTGCACTTGGCCGGTTATTTTTCCTCCCTTAGCTACTTCTAGCTACTTTTCGGGGACAAATCTAGTATACATGACAGTACAGTTGGCAACACTGTTCATGTCAAATCAAGTCATTTTCATTGAATTGAATTCACTCGCGAAGAAACTCAAGATAGAAGTACATAGATCGTTGGTTATTGATTTTCAATTCCTCTTCAGCAAACAAAGAACGGTGGCGTTGCATAGTGTTTACAACAAAACTCACAGTAAATTCACAATTTTTGTGATACAACAAGACTGAATACTTCAAAATGCCAGTAAGTACCATAGCACATGTGACTTCAGAAATTTGATAAGTTGGTCTAATTCATAGTTTTCTTTGTCATTTGTACTCATTCTGTTACGTAATGTTTTCTAATTTGACCGATTAAAAAATGATTTCTTATTGGAATTGACTAAATTTGAGATGTAGATGTTGAGTCATCAAAATGATTTCATGGTTATAGTTGCTACCTACCTACGTAGCGCGCCGCGAAGCGCTTACGTAGGTTAGTTCGGTAGGTACCTACATAATCTGCGCACATTCTAGCAAAGTCGGCCATCTGCTGTATCATAACGATTGTGGTTAATTCTTATTTTTTCATAGGTCTTATCCTAGGTGAGCTTCGTTTTAGTCTTTTCCGTCGAATCCAAATAATTTCCGAGAAAAAAAATAATGAAGATCGGGAAATTCCCATAAAAATCACAAAACACCGCTCATAGATAAAATGTCATTTATACTACTCGGGCGCTTAGGCTGGATTTCCGCAAAGTGATAAAAAAAAACCTAACAACATAACCTACGAGTATTCGAGTCATGGTTAAATAAAACAAAATACGTTTTTTTACGCAATAGACAATGTGCGCCTTCGATAACATCGAACGCGAACTGTTTGAGCTTGTCAAAACAGCGTGATTTTGTATGAGAATTTTACAATATTTACTCATTTTTATTCTTAGAAAGTATTTGGATTCAACGGAAAATACATGAACATTACTTATTAAAATACCTATCTATAAAAAAGTATAAAGTCTCAACTCGATTGGTCCTAAACTATAGTGAAGCTAATTTAACCACATATCTAATATGTCTTTACTGTTCTTTCCATCTAAAGCTGCATTCCCTGAGTGCAGCCCAGTCATAACCATTGGCATAATGGCATCTACACAATCTACAAGAGATGATTTTCTGTAGTATACAATTAATTACATCAGCTTGTTGCTAAATAAGCCTGCATAGTAGCAATAATTTCAAATTAAGATCAATAGGGTAATAGTAATAGCGTCCCGTTTTACCCTATTAACCTAAAAAATAATTTAAAAGTGTTCTATCAGCCATCTGGTTCTCATAGTACAAGCTTTGCTTAGTTTGGGACTAGATGGTGTTATGTGAATATGTCTTCCAATATTGTTTTAACATCTGATAAGTTTAGGATAGATGAAATTTACAATCTTATCCCTGTTTGTGAAATGTATGTAGATTATCCACATTTCACAGAGATTTTTTTCTACCTCTTTGGCCATCAGTTCTGTACATCAATCTCCAAGTCTTATGTGTTGGAATCATTAAAAAATAATTCAACTTAAATCAAATTCGAAAGGTTCACTAGTAACTAATGGAATTTCATCCTTCTTAATATTGGTCTGTCACTTCAAAACGGGATCGACGCATATGACCAGGAACGCAAGAGGCCAATAGACGCATTTAACCAGATACGCAAATAACCAGATATGCAATTGACCAAAACTTGTGTACGCAATTAACCATAAACTGAAATATGCAATTGACCAAAACTGAAATACGACTATCAAACTTGACAGTCTGAGAGCACAAGACAAATGTCATTCCAAAATTAAGGACTCCTAAACCACTAGTAACAAACTGTCGATATAGTTTTTGAGATAATACGAACCTGCCAATCTCGATGAGACCTATCACTTTTGTAAGGAAACCACTAGTCTAGGATCTATAGTTTAGCGAGAAATGAGCCTTGTCAGCGAGTTTATTTTCTATATGTGCCTACTTAAGTAACAACACAAGCAAGAAAAGAGGAAAGAAGGTATGATGAGATGATAACGGGTCAAGCCACGATTATTCCGGTTGTCCCCCAGTTCCGTGTCCCCCACTGGGGGACAACGCCACAACTTTTTACATTGTTCCCGTCGTCCACCACTGGCGCACAGTAATACATTTTCAAAAAGTTTTCCTTCAGAGTCACTATATGTCTTCCAATATTGTTTTAACATCTGATAAGTTTAGGATAGATGAAATTTACAATCTTATCCCTGTTTGTGAAATGTATGTAGATTATCCACATTTCACAGAGATTTTTTTCTACCTCTTTGGCCATCAGTTCTGTACATCAATCTCCAAGTCTTATGTGTTGGAATCATTAAAAAATAATTCAACTTAAATCAAATTCGAAAGGTTCACTAGTAACTAATGGAATTTCATCCTTCTTAATATTGGTCTGTCACTTCAAAACGGGATCGACGCATATGACCAGGAACGCAAGAGGCCAATAGACGCATTTAACCAGATACGCAAATAACCAGATATGCAATTGACCAAAACTTGTGTACGCAATTAACCATAAACTGAAATATGCAATTGACCAAAACTGAAATACGACTATCAAACTTGACAGTCTGAGAGCACAAGACAAATGTCATTCCAAAATTAAGGACTCCTAAACCACTAGTAACAAACTGTCGATATAGTTTTTGAGATAATACGAACCTGCCAATCTCGATGAGACCTATCACTTTTGTAAGGAAACCACTAGTCTAGGATCTATAGTTTAGCGAGAAATGAGCCTTGTCAGCGAGTTTATTTTCTATATGTGCCTACTTAAGTAACAACACAAGCAAGAAAAGAGGAAAGAAGGTATGATGAGATGATAACGGGTCAAGCCACGATTATTCCGGTTGTCCCCCAGTTCCGTGTCCCCCACTGGGGGACAACGCCACAACTTTTTACATTGTTCCCGTCGTCCACCACTGGCGCACAGTAATACATTTTCAAAAAGTTTTCCTTCAGAGTCACTAAGGTCTAGTGAGCCAAAAGGTCCAATGGTCAAAAATGACAAGACCCAAAATGTCTGGTCTGAAATTCAGTTGTGGATCGGAGGCGTGCATAAGTCTTGGGGTTGTATAATTTTTTGACACATGTCAAAGTGACAGCTGTCATCCGAAACTAAGATCTTGGTGAGATCTATCACTTTCGTGAAGAAACCACTAGTACTAGCCTGTCAAGTTTGACAGCTGTCACTTTGACAAGTGTCAGAAAATTATGCAACTTTGGGACTTGTGCGCGGCTTTGATTTGCAACTGGATTTCGGACTGGATATTTTGGGTCTTGTCATTTTTGCCGATTCACTGTGCGCCTGTGGTGGACAATGGGAGTGGTGTGGGGGGTTGTGGCGCTGTCCCCCAGGGGGGGACATCAGCGCGAAATTTTGCATTGTATTGGAATAATCGGTCGAGCCGACCCCTCAAGTGAGCGGTGGGCTGTATACGTAAATATTTTTCAAATAAACATAAGCCCAAATGGTTTTTTGCGTTTTTGGCCTCTCACTGATGTGGTCATTCGCGTAAATATTTTTTTAAATAAGCAAAAGGCCAAATGGTCTTTTGCGTTCTTGGCCATTTGCGTCGATCCCGAAGCATCTAAAATCTCTACCCAATTTCTTATTTCATCATCATGTTGGAACCAAATTATTGTATTGTCTTCTGTATTACATACATACATTGGCAACATTTAATGAATCACAAATTCTACATGACCATTAGAAGTTTGTTAAATTTGACTCTAAAATTTATTTAGTTCAGATGAAGTTAATAAAACATAAATACTTTATTAACTAACATTACCAGTATGATATATAATATAATATATATGTATAACTGTTAATACTGATCAGATCTTTCTGCTAGAAAAAAACTGGATAAGTGCGAGTCAGACTCGCCCACCGAGGGTTCCGTATAAACTAAATAAAAGGGGGAAATCATATTTTTTTATTTTTTATTTTCCTTCATAAACCGAAAAATATTTAACACATTCCTTGCTTACCACTCGGATCCGAGTGGCTATAGTAGCGGTGCCTCCCACTCGGATCCGAGCGAGCGTCCCGTTCATTTTGTAGTAGTCAGTAAACTGCCGGCGTTTAAGGCAGTCAACGTTGCTTTGCGCGGCCACTCTGTACTTAATCAAAATTCGCCTAAAAAGTTTTGGTTCCCAGCTGAAGTGAAGGGTCTGCAGGGGGCGAAGAATGTGTTAAAAACCTGTTTTAGCTTATGGTAATGAGGCTCTTTCACATGATACCCCACATGATATGGTTAATTCACTTTAAAATTTGGGCCTGGCTGGCAGGCATTCATTTGTAATATTAAAGTTCAGCCCCGTGCATAAATAACTAATAATCGTCTTATCATTTTTTTTTTGTTTAAAATAATTTCTAAATTTACTCAGAACTAAAACAAATATAAATATAACTTCAACCATATTTTTATTGAGGTAAGCTCAGTATTGCTTGATCTGGTTGTTGAACTCCATTTAAATAATTAATGTATCTTCAAATGCATTTTTGTTAAACATACTGAAAATCTATTTCAAGTCGAATTTTCCGACTATAGTTTCAACCGCACTCGGTGGTCTTTTTCAAAAGGAGCTGCGCAGACGTCATTCCCGAAGGACGTCTCGCCCGTCTAAAATAAAAATGTGTAACAACCACGTTAGTTTTCATAATATACTGAAAATCACACAAAAACACAACACCTTGGAATCTTTTGAAACCTTGGGGTATTATATGAAACAGTACAACCTAGTTAGTAGTTAGTGCTAGTAGTAGCAACAGGCGAGTTGGTGGTCAATCGTCGATCTATAATGTATAAAAAAAAACTAAAACTGGTTTTTAATTATTCTGTGTAATTTTCGGATTATTACCAAAATGAAAAAAAAAAATTATAAAATTTCCCCATTTTCCAATGACTAGCTTCGCCTGGTAGTTCTTTTATCTAGTTTTTACGGAACCCTCGGTGGGCGAGCGTGACTCGCACTTGTCCGGTTTTATTTTTATTGCGTATAAGTCCGCGTTTGACCACCAATTCACCTGACTGATGTGCAGTCAGAACATGATTATTGCCCTCCTTTACATCGCGCGATTGGGTAAATAAGTGGCAGGGTTCCGTAGTTACACATCACAATTTATGTGAACTGAAAATATTATGTTCATAAGTAAGAACAATTCTTTGTCATTGCACAAACAGGTAGACCTTATCTTTACGTTTTTCTGTCTGGTAATAATATATGAGATTTGATGGAGATTTTTTCAAAAGCGCTCTCGAAAACAATTGCAATTCTGAGTGTTATCCTTGACACACTTACACAGTGGGGTCAGGTGGGAAAATCGGGCGCGTGGCCTGTGTTGCCAAACTTGTACTTTGTGACTTTTAGCGTTATTTTCTGTATACTTCTCCAGAAGCATGACTAAATAGAAATGCTAAACACAGTTTAGATTTGCCTTTCAATTATATCCAATCAAAATGTGTTTATTTGCAGAAAATCTTATCTTTTCTAGATTCTAGAACGTCTTTTAAAGTCTCCACATTAGATAAGTTTGTATGTGCTATTCTTTAATATATACATAAAATAATACTAAGAATTTTCGATTCATTAAAATATTCCACTTGTTTAATGTCGAGAGATATTTAAATAATGTATGTATATCGTTACTTTCGCAGTGGGGTAAGCGCTACTTCAGTCGGGTGAAGTTAGGCAACCCTGGTCGTAGCGTAACTGGGTTATAGTCGGTCCGGGACAGAGCTCGGAGCACTCTTGAATCGCGCGCACCTCGACTTAACCTCGAAGCTTGTTCCCCATGATTCGCGACATGGCACTGTTGCTTCAAGGTGCAGTGTACGATTCTAATCGAACAAGATTCCTATTGGATTATAATTGTATACGAATTCGTGTGTCGCACTTATTAGATATTTTTTTTCCAAATAAAACTAGTGTGGATTTCGAAATAGTCGATTACCCTATGATCATGTTTTTACACGGATTTTTACTGAGATATTCTGTATAAACTTGTAGTGTTTAAACAAGTGAATTTCGTCCTAAATAAAAAAAATGCTGTGTAAATAAATTTAGAATTAGGCTTTTAATCAAATCAATCAGATCGGAATCTATTTGAGATTTTCGATTCGAATAAATCATGTCTAAAAATCGTGTTTTTTTCAGTGAGAATGTATGAATTAAACTACTCGTATTGTGGCGCTTTGACGTTTGGCAAACTCGTACAGAAAATTATGAAAATGTTATTTTTAAAATTGTTTTTCCGAATGAAAAGAAACATTCTAACCTCAGTGTTAGCAGTGTCGCAGTCGGCGCAGTGGTTCGATCACCTTGTCTGTAGGTAATAAGTGTTTGTTTCTGACGCAAGGGTTTAAACGCGACGGATGAGCTACAATTAATTTAAGGGCAGTTTTTTTTAAGGTAATGCAATCTGGCTATGTATTTGACATTAGTTTATCCGATGTTTTAATGCCTATTACATAATTACCTCGGGACTCTTATCATAAATAATTTCACTAAGTGTTTTATTAGTTGACTGTCTAAGAACGGCATTTCTTTTCGATTAAATGTATGTGTAAGGAAGTGTGAATCATCATAGTGTGATTCGAGTGGTTGTTGACGGGTGCTCGTCCGATCAAATGGCAATAAACGGTGGCGTACCTCAAGGGTCTGTACTCTCCGCTACTCTCTTCCTGCTGCATATTAATTACCTGCTGAAACCTGGTATCTTAGGTTATGCAGATGACAGCACAGTTGTGGAAAGATACACTTCTGGTCCAAGAGCCATAAAGGCGGAAATCGAGGCGTTGAGAGAAGATATGGTTGTGCGTATGAATAAAGCTCTAAAAGCTGTGTCCGACTGGGGTGACGAAAATCTCGTCAAATTCAACGCCAACAAGACTCAAGCCTGCCTTTTCTCCGCCAAAAAGAGTGAGTTTCTTTTGTCTCCTACTTTCCAAAATGTATTCTTATCATTGACATACAGACTTGAACTGCTTGGACTTTCGTTAACCCCAACAATGAACTTTAAGGGCTACCTTGACTCTAAGGCTAAACTGGCTAGTAAAAAGCTTGGCATCATTAATAAGGTTAAGCGATACTTCTCACCGGGACAACTGCTTCATCTATATCAAGCACAGGTCCGATCGTGTATGGAGTACTGCTGCCACCTTTCTGATGGATCAGCCAAGTATCAGCTGGAAGTTTTAGAATCAGTGGACTGGCGAGCTGTGAGGTTAATCGGCGACGGTAAACTAGCTGCCAAGAAGCTACTTAGTCTCGAGCACCGCCGTAAAGTAGCATGTCTGTCTATTTTCTACAGGATTCATTTCGGGGAATGTGCGCAAGAGCTTCACAACCTAATTCCACCCTCCCCATTTCACTACAGGACTAGCAGAAAATCGGCGAATTACCACCCATTTCTCGTTGAAATGCCAAAAATCCGTACTCAGCGATATCGATCCACATTCCTGTTGCGTACTGCACAAGAATGAAATTCGTTGCCGCCATCTCTGTTTCCTGGGACCTACAATCTTGGAATTTTCAAGGCTAGAGTGAATAGATATCTTCTAGATCGACGAGCTCCATCCTCGGCCACACCGTCGCTTAACATCAGGCGAGTTGGTGGTCAAGCGTAGATCTATAGTGTATAAAAATAAAAAAAACCATAGTGTTTACATCATGCGCCTACACGGTTTCAATCGAATTTGTGTGAGGTGAGGCGTTTTTTGGTACTTATTTAGCTCTATTTTCTTGTTTTTTCCACGAACGTATACATTGTATTTTCAATAGTCAATGAATATTATTATATTATATTAGTATTTTAATGAATACATGCAAAAAAACTTTCGATAATTATGATTAAGATCAGATAAACTGTGACCACATTATCTAGCCTGTCGACTATGAAATAAAACCACGCGAGTCAGACTCGCCCACCGAGGGTTCCGTACAAACTAGTAGATAAAAGGGGGAAATCATATTTTTTTTATATTTTCCTTCTTATACCGAAAAATATACATCGTAAAAATATTTAAAAACCTGTTTTAACTTATGCTAATTAAGCTGTTTCTTATGGGGTATCATATGACCTGATACGGTTAATTCACTTTAAAATTTGAACCCTCATTCCATGCATAGAGACACAATTTTTTTGTGATTTAACTAAAAAATTCCGGTTTTCGGATTTTTTCCTATATGTGTACTATAACACTATGCTTCTTGCCAAATTTCATAGTTCTAGGTCAACAGGAAGTACCCCATAGGTTTTGATTCCCTTGTGAGTGTCGAAATGTGCATTTTTTATGAAATATTCGGCTGTAACTTTTTTTTACGAAAACTGAGAAATTAAATTTTTCTTTCTGCAGCAAGAGACTATGGATTTGCGTATATGGTTTTAATTTCAACACGATACCTTCACGCGTACCCGAGATAAAGGTCTTGACACCCGGACGGACGGACGGACAGACGGACAAACGGACAACAAAGTGATCCTATAAGGGTTCCGTTTTTTTCTTTTGAAGTACGGAACCCTAAAAAGACACTCAATATTTCATTCACATTCCGTATTGTCATGATTTGAATATTTGTTGTATGTGGTGTGCGGTGTTTTCAGTGTTGCGGAGTGGCAGCACTGCTATTTTCTTAATTTATATACTCTGGAGAACGGTGATCGAACAGAATGAACGCTACCCCGGATGATGGCGTGATGTTGTAATTCCGGGGATGATATATCGCGGGCGGACGAGGGCGAGCGGCCCTTCGAAAAAGTAGTCGCGGCGTAACTCGGTAGTAAAAAGGCGGTCTTAGCGTCAGACCGCTCAGTGCAGTGAAATAAGTGCAGTGTTATAAGTAATAATAAAGCGTCATAAAGTTCAGACAAGGAGTTTTCTTTATATATCAGAAGTGGCAATCAACCTGCGAGCCGAGCCCGGTAAAATCGTGAGTCACCTACGAGATTATATTTTACCCTCCGATTATTGAATATTGATGTTAAAAATTTGTCACGCATATCGAATTGGAGAAAATGGTTCTTAAAAGTGTTGAAACAGGTTGTTAAAATAATTATAACGGGATATTCTTAATACGGGTAGACAGAATCTGTTAAGATACTGCAATGAGATGTGATCTGGGTTACTCCCAGATTATTTTATTGTAGCACAGCGATTAAAGATTATAATCCGATGATTTTATTATAACCTAATGAAATTTTGATAGTGTGGTTGGGGCTACTCCCCGATAATTTTATCGTAATTTAAACGAAATGAAGTCTGTTGTAAGTAAGTCATTAGTAAATTATTTCGTTAACATCCCGAGAGACAAGTATACGAAAATATGTTTTTCTTGTTTGAGAACCATTTTTACTTTTTGTATTTGATTATGCTGCAGCCATTCAGAGGAACCATAGCGAGGTAATATTTTTTTGGTGTGATGGTGAGAGTAGTGTTTTTAATAGTACAATGGCTATGGCATATCGGTCTGTGGCCGTGTCAGCGATCAGCAGTGTGTTATTTTTCTAGAAGACTAGTAAAGTGCTGCGAATAAAATATTTTAATTCGGTAACTGGGCTACATCAATACAGCCAATTAAGCGAGCTTCTAAATGTAGTTTTTCTAGAATATTGCTAACAGTAATGCAAATAAAATATTATGGTAAACTTAACAGCTTATTATCTAGCTGTTAAGGTTGGGCTCCACTAAAATTGTGTTCAGATTCAGAACACTTGTTGATAAAAATTTGTTGCAGACCTTTTGCAGTGCGCGAACTTGATCACAATAGTAGATTGCCTGTGTCCACCACCTCAGTTGTGCGTAACTTTAGTATGCGTGCTGTACGGTACATTTGTACACGAACATTTATACCTCGGAAATGTGCTTTACTTTCAGTTTAGTGTGTAAACATGTGTGCGAGTGCGTCGTCGCGGGTACACCGCGAGACCAAGGAGTGCGCGACAAAAGTTCACGGTTTGTCCAATAGAGTGCGCGCACAGTTTGCTGGTGCTGCCCGTAAGAGTTCACCAAGAAATACATTTATGCTGCACTCTGTGCGGTACAGAGCCGCACACTGGTGGAATCCTGTATTTACGGTTACGGCCATTTAGGGCGAGTTGTACTGTGTTCGTTTTTCTGTAAGGTTAATAAAGTACCGCAAGTAAAATATTCTAGTACGACAACTAGTCTACTACAACTAGTAGCACTGTCTTTAGTCGTGTAAGTATGCTATACCATGAAGCGAAATTATGGTATTGTATCTCCACCTGCAACACTATAACTACTTTGTGACGTAACTATTGTAAGATCTTGAACCACATAAGTGTGTCAAACGAAATTTTATATGAGTAGAGCTACAATATTGATGGATTTACCAGAGTATCACTGCGTAAATATTTAATACAGAAGTCTGTTTATGAAGTTGAATTATACAGAGATAACATAGTTCGATTGACTTAAAATCTTAATTGAATTTCGAAGGCATGTAATGTAATAACCTCAGAAATAGTACCATTGTGTACCGGTAACTTGTCGCGAATATTTATCCGTTGACGCCTTGTAATCATGGAGGCGGAATTTAAAGCCGCGCTAAGATATCAGAGTATCGACAGTGCTGAAAATTAAAGTGCATTTCTTAGTGTTAACAACTACACTTAGTGTTACTGCAAGTTTGAAATTCAAGGATTTTTAGTGTTTACGAGTTTGTTAGCTGCAGTCATGTAGGTGAACTGCAGGGAAAATGTTCCAAAGAGTGCCATGTATGTGTGCCGTAAAGTTGAAGTTCGTAGATTTGATGATGTTATCGCTGCAACCGTGTAGGTGAGCTGCAGGGTAATATTCTAAAGAAGTATGGCCATGTAGGTGTGCCGTAAGGAAAGTTCGAAGATTTGATGATGATTTCGCCGCAGCCATATAGGCGCGTTGTAAGGTTGAAGTTTGAAGATTTGACGATGTTTGAAGTTTGAAGATTTGACGATATTTGAAGTTTGAAGTTTTGATGATGTTTGAAGTTTGAAGATTTGACGATGTCGAAGTTTGAAGATTTGATGATGTTCTCGCTGCAACCATGTAAGTGAGCTGTAAGATTGAAGTTCAATTATTCAATGATGTTTTAGCTGTAACCATGAAGGTTTGGTTTCAGGATGATAATTTTAAGCGGTCACGGAACACTTAGCTTCCAGCCATGAACGTTTTAAACTGCAGCAGGTCAAGCCTATTCAAAGGAAAGTAGAAGCTCCAAACTGTATTTAATCCAAAATAACTTGATTAACTAAATTTTGTATAATATGTATATGGTGTGCAAGAGTGTGCACAGATCTTGTATTTTAGTGGATTTGATTAATCCAGTCGATTAATGATCATTTTAATGTGATTATGTTAAGCGTTGAATAGCAGAATCATTGATCGGACTTTCCCAGAACCTGAGCACCTGACTTTTAATGATGATATAACGTTATAATTCCAGTTTTGATGTAGTTTCGAGTTTCATAGAGAAAATTTAAATCATATATGAGAGATCAACCGATCGGACACGCAGCAAGTAACCTTGACGAGAATAGCAACTCGAAGTGTCGAGGAGTTTTGACAAATGCCATTATGCTTGAAATTTCCGAAACGTACTAATTAGAATCGACTAAGTCACTTACTTTTGATAAAACGCGTATAGTGCGTTAGAGCGAATAAATTTATGAGTAATCTGTTTGCAATTATTAGATTCTCAATTATTATGGTTATTATTATTAGATTATAGAGAGAATGGAAATTACTCCATCAATAAGATTCATGAATTGATAAATGAGTAAGCCTAAGACATTTTCCGAAAAATACTATTCGGTTAAGGATTATTATAAAAATATATATAGATGTCAGCGATCTGTATGTGCCAACGTAATTAGATGTCATGTTTTGAACACCCACGTTATTTTTCGCAACTGCAGAGCAGTGTCTACACTTTGTTGAATTGTCCGCTGGACAGTGACGTAAGCAGTGATGAGCGTTGACAATTATCGTAAAATATATATAAACAAATCTGTATGTTAAATGAACCACTCGATAATATTACAAAACTATTAGTCGAAAGTAAACGTACGTAGTAAACGTTTCTTTGAGAGAAACCCATTTTATGCCTTGAATGAGTTGATGAGAATAGATCTTGCTGAATTCTCGTTCTAATGGAACAGCGGATCATATTTTCTACTTTCTTCCATAAGTGGATTAGCATATTTTTTATTATTCTATTTTGGCCTTTTGAACATTATTATGAATATTGACATAAGTTTGACGACATCCTTTTATTATTTATTATGTTATTGGATATAAAAATGACATAAATAAATAGAATATATTATATCTAAATTAATAAAAACTACGTTAAATCGTATTTTATAACAGAAAAAGCTTGGAGTACAAACATAACAAAAAATACTAATTTGAAAAGGGCTTTTCTAATATAACACTTTGTTACAAGCCCAAGAAATAATTTGACTTTGAATTTAAGCGATGACCGAAGTTTCTTATCACGAACTAAAGATAATTCAAAGAGAGAACTGATTGATCAGTTTCATATTTCAAACAAAGTAGCCTCAAAAATAGATTGCACCGGTGGCGGTTTTATTGTAAAAGTACAGTTTATGAGTTCAAAAATTAGTCAAATATAAAAACCGAATATTCATAATTAATTTATTTCTTGCAAAATAGGTATACAAACATGTGGTCTTATGATAGTAATAACATTTGGCCCTCTATTTTTGCTGTCAAAGCGTTCAAGTATTTCTAGGTTCTAGATCAATATCGTTAAATATCGTTCGTGCATATGAACATTTTGATAAATCTAGTATAATTTTGGTAAGCATATAACAGTATTGGATCCAGCATACGAAAATTAATCGATAAATAAAAAAATATCTTCATTAAAAATAAGCAATATTTGATAGGACTGGTAACGTTTCCGAAATATGATTGTTAGTTGAAATAAAACGGCAACTATCAAAATCACCACTGGCTTGAACTCAGTGCAAGAGCAGTTATGATATGACTAGTCGACATCATATAGATCTTTAAAAAAAATACAACAGAAATTAGTAAGACAAATATTGAGACTAATTTTATTTATGGAAGTGATTACCTGCTTCTTCTCTTTTGATGCTTTAGTATTAGTTCAGGTGTGCACTAAAAGGAATTAAGTATGTTTCTGTGTATAAACATTCTCAGTCTTTACCTACAATTAAGTTTATTAAAACCTAGTCAAGTAATTTCTGCTCTACTGTTACATCAGTACTATAAATATTGGATGGGAAAATAAATATGTCCACATTCTCGGTTTGAGTACTGTTAGTATGTAATGTGTACAGTATTTTTTCTAGCTAACGTGTCATCAAAATAGTGATGACGTATTTGACAAACAACCAACAACTCTATCCTCAAAGAGATTCATATACGAGATAGATTATCGTCGACTGGGCAATTGCAAATACTGAAGTTCTTTGCGCAGATCTCAAGAAAAGAGCACTCGACGGAGAGCCTATCGCAGCATATGCATGGCCGTGTAGAAGGCAAGCGAAGTCCTGGACGATAACCAACACGTTGGACCGACCTCATTAGAAAAGCTACGCAGTCCACCGAAGTAGAGTGTACTCGCAATGCAACCGACCGGCAGAAATGGAGAAGCATCGCGAGAAGAGCAGCTGGCCTGGAGAGTGACCGTGACACGGCGAGGAGCCACCGCCATTGCAACCACGACCACTCTGACTAGAGTGTACGATTAAGAAGAAGAATTTGGCAAACAACAGATTAAAATCCGACAGATGTCAACTCAGGGCATCTGTGATGTGAAGTGATTCAACTTGATAGTACATCAATTTAATGGTAAACAGCAACAGGTATACGCCAGTCAAATAACGGTTGGTGAAGGACTGACAATGGATCAGCTACCTGTAGTTTATCGTGACTAATTTGTCCCTATGATAATGAAATTTAGTGATTAGAAAATAATAATACTTCTGACATTCTAAACTGACAAAATTTTGCTCATGTGCTTTGCCGATCATCCACAAGCTTGACAGAAATTAATGCGGTTGTAGCGACTTGCTAAAAAAAAAAAGGGGTTTGGAAAATTATTTCCGTTCTCTTATTATCTCTATTACTCGGATTTGGGGAGTATACGTTACACAATTTTAAAATGCTATTTGGTAATGGCAGGACAATGACAGAAATACAGTTTAAAATGTTGATTCCTATGAGAGCACTTACAAAATTAACGTACTCGTGTCACCAAATTATTACTGGAGCTGGTTTGAGTTGGATCTAAATATTTGAATTTATGTGTAATTATTTTTGGACGAAATTTGCTTTCATTTTATTCAAGCTTTGTCGTTGGTCATTTTAATGTTTGGACGAAGAACAAAAAGGAGTATTTATAGAGTTTTTCATAAAAAAAAGTCTACAAGTCCAAGTCTACAAGGTTTGAATGATACTTCAGTGGCCACAACAACATTGGGACATTTATATAATGATGCTGCCGTTCGCAATCACTAAGCCAGAGGAGGAAGTAATTGAGTAACCGACAGTAAATTAATAATGCGAATTGAATAAGTTTTTATGTACTTTTTTTAATTATATACCAAACCTCTGGAAATACCAGAATATATACTCGATCCGTATAACATATTTGTACAACAATGATTTATCTGCATAGTGTACATTTACACACGAATAGGAAGCCTCCGGTTCCCAGACCAGCTAGAATAAACATAAAATAATTGTCATATTTAAAAACGAATCCGAGTGTCATGATTACTTGTATCTACAATAATAACTAGTTACGACAACGTATACTACAAAGTTTAGTGTGCCATAAGTAGTTTTATAAAATTAGCATAATAATTACTGTTTAACTATTTTATTTTGCAGCAAATCTTTAAGGAGTCCAAAGGGTTCGATATGATTAATCAGACTTGCTTTTAGAGAGTTGTTGTGCATCGGGACGTTGCACAAAAGCGGATGGCCGAGTGTCATGATTTGAATATTTGTTGTATGTGGTGTGCGGTGTTTTCAGTGTTGCGGAGTGGCAGCACTGCTATTTTCTTAATTTATATACTCTGGAGAACGGTGATCGAACAGAATGAACGCTACCCCGGATGATGGCGTGATGTTGTAATTCCGGGGATGATATATCGCGGGCGGACGAGGGCGAGCGGCCCTTCGAAAAAGTAGTCGCGGCGTAACTCGGTAGTAAAAAGGCGGTCTTAGCGTCAGACCGCTCAGTGCAGTGAAATAAGTGCAGTGTTATAAGTAATAATAAAGCGTCATAAAGTTCAGACAAGGAGTTTTCTTTATAGTATGTAGCGTAGTAGAGTCATCAATTATACAAAAACAATATCACAATTCAAATATTTTAACAACTCTCTTTAATTTTTTACCCCACTGCGTAAAGAGGGGATAGGGAGACGTATGTTTTTCGAGTGTATGTATGTGGGTATGTATCTTTCTATATGATCGCCTACAGCTTAAATGACTTGACCGATTTTGATGTGCGAGGTATCGTTGGATTCGTTTTTACTTCCAGAATGTCATAGGCATATTTTTTGTAATAATACGAGTATAATACATCTCTCGTAAAAAGAAAAAAATGCGTTTTTTCGTAAGTTCCAACGTTTTTTTTTTTCGTAATAAACAAGTGGTTTTATTATAGATTTATTCTAAAGAATGCACAATTATAATCTTTTACAGCTATTTTACGCATAGTTTCTCATAGCACGGCCAAGGGCGTCGCTAAGGGGTGGCAGAGGGGCAGCTGCCCGCCCGCTAAAAAATGTAGCCAACGCAAGCAAAGTCCTAAGGCCGTGCAATTTGTACCTGTACCTACAATTTTTCTCATCCTCCATAATATTAACTTGCCACCCTTTGGGCCATGGGCTGGCGACGCCCTTGAGCACGGCAATATTGAAACTGTTATTACAAAGCATCCAAGAAGGCTATGCGTATCCACACATGCTGGAGTAGGGAGACTGTACGGATCTATGATTATTATATTTTTTTTTTTGTCAGCCCTGTTTGCACAAACTGTCCCACTGCTGGGAACGGGCCATCTTCTCATTGTGAGAAGGGTTAGGCCATAGTCTGCCACGCTGGCCAAGTGCGGGTTGGCAGACTTCACACATCTTCAAGATCATTGAGAACTCTCAGACATGTAGGTTTCCTCACGATGTTTTCCTTCACCGTTTGAAGTTGGCGGCAATCAACAATACGCACATAACTTCGAAAAGACAGAGGTGCGTGCCGTGGGATTCGAACCCAGGACCTGTGGATCGCAAGTCAAACGGTGTCACCACTAGGCTGCCGGAAACTTTTATTATTATATATAGTATATTTTAAATCATACTTAAAAATACAATACCGATGGTCGATGTGTAAACATGACAGTATTTTCCAAAGTATCAATATTTGATAAATATAATTGGAAAAATAATGTAACAAATGGTTTTTTACTATGTATTATTTTAGCATTAAAAGCGGTATAGGTCCCGTAACGAATAAAAACTGCGGACTTTGAATGCGCAGAAGTCGATTCCCTAGCTTTGTAAGCTTTACTGTCTTAAATCAATAACAGTTTTTTTGCTGTGTTTTACATTAAAGCGTAATATTTTCAGGGTCCGAACATATCGAGATTTAACATTTCAACGCGACGATCACTGATCATTACAAATATTTACATATATTAAAAGAAAAACAAAATATCCCTTGGACAAAATTAAAACGATTGATAATCTAAATACTAAATTTCATGCCTGTCACATTATAAATTAAATTATAAATTAAATGGATTAATTTTCATGGAAACTTTTAATTTAACCATCTTTTGAACACCTTATCCCAAATAAAAAAATACCAGAAGAAAATTCTGTCAGTATTTATTTGCTTTACTTTGTTAACCTAAATACCGAATTTCATACCCCCAAATATCGAAATCATGAGTAAATAATGATTTTCCATAGAATCTAACCTCCCGTTTCAATCTTTTTTCGTTCCTTTTGGCAAAATCCTGTCTTATACCTTTATACCCACTTGCTAAAAATACCCACAAGTAAGCCGCCGAGAACTGTTCGTCGACACAGAATACTGAACTGAAGTAGTATGTGTAGATGATTATTAAAGTCTGTTTCTGTCGTCCGGCAGGAGGGCGAGGTCGCGGCTCCCACCGTGGAGAACGTGCGAGTCGTGGTCCGCGTGCGGCCCATGGACCAGCGCGAGAAGCTCGACGGCTCCTACAACTGCGTATCCGTGGACCCCGTAAACAACACGATAGCCGTCACGAAGAACAACGTGGGCCCGGCCGAGCCGGCCCGGGTGTACGCCTACGACGCCGTCTTCGATACCAACACCAGCCAGGTATGTGGATCGGCCACTGAGTAGACTGAGGAGTATCCGCTCGCGGTTCACGGTCCACTACCTGCAGCAGGGCTAGACCGAACCGCCAGTGAAGTCAGCTTGACTGACCGCATCATATGATCACGTCGAGTGAAGCAATTTGCCAACACGGACCTTTATTATTAGCATCACAGGCATAGTAGACGACGCATGCGACTTCATTTGATATGACTTAATATGAAATCCTCGCGTCCCTCATTTTTGGTACCTATTAACTATGACGTCATACAAACGATTTAGAGATGGAATGTTCCATACGCGCGAAATTGAATCAACTCAATGTATACGCGCGCTTGCACGCTAGTAACTGACAAAATATCGAATCAAACCAAATATATCTTAACATTATAAAAATTTGACAGCTGCAATTTGTAGCATTACTTAAGTTATTAGTTACAGAACACATCTACCTGCCAAATTTCGTTTATGTAGGGCTGATAGTCTCTGAGTAAAATGACTGTGACATAAGGACAGACAGACAGACTGATGGTCATGGCTGAATTAGGGTTCCTCGTAGTTACTACGGAACCCTAAAAATGATAAAATTCCGAAAAAGTTTAGCTCTCGCCTTTCTTCTAGCTGTCTAGCTAGACATTCATTAGCAACATACAAAACTTAATTATTTTTGGCATGTTTAAGTTATAAACAATAAGGATGAACGAGAGTTCATAATTTCTAAATTATGTTCTCACTCACAGGCGATGCTTACGTACCTACACTTGAAAAATACACCCTCATTCAACCGCAATCGGTTAAAAAGTAACTCGTATATTAAAAAATAACATTAGATTAGCTGCATTAGATTGGTATATTGGCAATGTGACCCTGTTGTCCGAATGCTATAGGTATTTTGTAACACACCGATCGCAGTGCAATAAAGACGTTATCCATTTAATACACAGTCCAGAATTGTTCGAATGCCTTTACAGTGAAAACAAATTGTTTTAGCGAGCGATTGAGCGAGCGTCATTTTGTGAGATTATTCGTTATGTTTGAACGGAAATGGTCTCTGTAATTTTGGTATTTTCCATTACGAAAATAGTTTTGCGGATCCCACGATAATGATAAAGAAAAAAAACAAATTGCCCAACTGCAAAATATAGTTTATGAAATCGGGAGATAAAGACGAGTCTAACGACGCTCACACATTGAACTCTGTCAGGCCTTTATGAGGTAGGTACATAGTATGGAAACGTGAAAAATATTACATTCTTTGACCAGCCAGATTAAAACGAATAATATATGTCCAGGCGGCATGGGCTGATTTTATCGAGATGAAAACTCGGTCATACCACCGAAACACCACATATTTTTACCCGACTGCGTAAGAAGGAGGGTTATGTTTTTTGAGTGTATATTTGTATGTATGTGGGTTTGTATGTATGTATGTTTCTATATGATCGTCTACAGCTTAAACGGCTTGACTGATTTTGATGTGCGAGGTGTCGTTAGATTCGTCTTCACTCCCTGAGTGTTACTATACTTTTTGTAATAATAGTACATCTCTAGAAAAAAAAAGCGTTTTTTCGACGAACTTTTCGAGTGTTTTAAGTGATTTTACTAGAATTATTGTAAAGAATCCGCATTTATAATTTTTTACAGCGAGTTTACGCATACTTTCACACAAAAAGCTTACACTCAACAGCGTAACAAGTGTAACGAAATCGTAAGTCTGACTGTAAAAACTGCTTTTCTGCAGTTGTTTTTTTTTTAAATATACATACTTGTTGGGTTGTCGGGTTATAATATTTTTTTAGGGTACCGTACCTAAAAAGAAAAAAACGGAACCCTTATAGGATCACTGTTATCCGTCTGTCAAGACCTGTATCTCGGGAACGCGTGACGGTATCGAGTTGAAATTAATACAATATACGCAGATCCATAGTCCCTTGCTGCAGAAAATCAAACTTTTCAGTTTCATAAAAAAAGTTACAGCCGAATATGTCGTAAAAAACGCATATTTCGACACTCGCAAGGGAATCAAAACCTGTAGGAGAATCAAAACCTAACCTATTTAATCACAAAATAATGGGTCTTTAAGCAAGGAAGGAGGGCCCCATTTTTTAAAGAGCTTCAACCGTATCATGTTGGTGTGAGTTGGTGGTCAATCGTAGATCTATCATAATAATCTATCATATAATAAAAAAAAATGTGGGGTCTCATATGAAAGAGCTTCATCAGCACAAGCTAAAACAGGTTTATAAATATTTTTACGATGTATATTTTTCGGTTAAGGAAAATATAAAAAAAAAACCTTTTATTTTAGTTTAGTTTATTAATTAAAACGGCCATAGCCAATTACATTATTTATTACAAATAACATTAATAATGTTGTGTCACATATCAAAGACCTTAAATATCAGATTCATAATAAATAAATAAGAAAGGCTGAATACAGCAGTAAATGTAAAAATAAAAATAATAATGTATCTACTAGTTTGTACGGAACCCTCGGTAGGCGAGTCTGACTCGCACTTGTCCGGTTTTTTTTCCCCATGGCCTTTTGATACGTATCAGATTGTATACTTTGATTTACAATACAATGACGGAAAATGCATACTATATACACAAAGGTAGAGTTCATAATCGTGCGGCACAGTAGATCGATATATATGCAACCTTGTATAGCTAGATAAGTATTTGCATCGATAAATATCTCTACAGACTGCCGCGTGCGGGTTCGCCCGCGTAGGGACTTGAGACTATTTATGTACTAAATTTAGTCATATCCATATTTATTTTGGTTACCTGGTTATGAAAAAGTTTCGAATTATCAGCTTTAAAAAAATATATATACGTAACTTCCTGTCGCGTCGGTAGGATTCAAATACGAGTACTGTGACACCTTACCTGCACCGCTTCTTGTTAGCATGGCCTCAGCTGTTGATATAATTACTTAGTATTTCAATACGTCTCGAATGGAGACGCACTTTTAGGATTTCTAAATAAATAAATAAATTGGTTGTCTGTAAAGTCGGTTTACAGACGATAGTTTAACGTGATAACGTCATAATAAAACATTGATGAAATGATGGTGATGATGATGTAACGGGACAATGAGCGTAACGGGACAATGAGTCAAACTTTTTCGTGCGTGCAGCCGGCGTTCATCGATTTATTAGACGTTGTCACGTCAAAAACTTATAAAGAGGTGGGAATCCATCGCCAACCAACATCGTCAACTTATCTTTAATTTCATTTAGCCGTTTTATTTGTGTTTTAAACTTAAAAATTCTACACGAGTTTGCCACCGTTCTAAACGTATAGTTCCCGTCACGTAAAAAGAACGCAGCGTTATTTTTACGTGACGGGAACTATACGTATTGAAGTACAATACGCGGCACGAAAGAAGAGACATCATCGGTCATCGATAACACTGTCTGAGCGCGAGTGTACTTGCGCGAAATCACTCCAATTGCGTCTTACAGTTATTTTCTTTCGTGGCACTTACTGTAGTATTTTTGCCTTATAAGTTAAAACCAATACGATTAGAAACTGTAATCGTATTGGTTTCAAATTAGTGTGCACCAATTTATTCTTTGCCAGAAATCTACAGAAGTAGCATTTTTTTTTCTATACATACGCAGGCGGGGTTCACCTCGTATTTATCAAGCCCCAGCCGGCTGTACTTTCGGCCTTGTGTGCCATTATCGCGGCGGCCTCCGTCTACTTCCTCGTTCTATTCAACGTACCACGATAAGCATACACACACAAACACACGCTTATGGCAAACATGCGGCGTGCTGGCGAATTACGATAACAAGATGATATAATACATGATAGTCTAAATATTAATATTGCTAAATTGTATTTGTGTCGACTGTAAAACAGTCGGGATTGGTTGGGATTATTTGGTGGCACATAAATAAAGGACAATATAAGCTGGTCCAGGATCGCGACCAGCTAATAATGTCTAGCTCGCTTAGTGAACCTGCCATTGTCTTGTTTGATTCTGCAGAGAAACGTCAGAATATGAAATACGCTATCCGAGTAGATATTTCCTGCCAGACACGATCACAATTGAATTGGGTTTTTTACAAGATTTTATTTAGTTTCACCTGTCTCGGTATCTTTAAAGTTACACTTCCCAGGTTCTGATTGAGCTGACATTTTGCATGCATCATGCAAATCGGATGGCAATTTAATATCATTATAAAATGAAGCTGATCTGAGGACCGAACCGGGATGTAGAGACTGAAACTTCTTAATAAAGTTATAATAAAGGTTTTTGTCTAAATATTTTTAGTCATCTAGCATAAAATCATAACAGCAGTGCTACAGCTGCAATAATGAAGAACGAAGAAGGAAGAGAGAAGATGCGTTGTCCGCGCCCGTCATTCGTCTCGACTTGTGCTCGTTCACGGCATCAGTCTTGTCGAATGGTGGGTGTGTGCAGTGTGCCACTACAACATTCGCAAGGAGAACCGACACCAGAACTGAACATTACAAAGTTTTTTAGGAAAATTCACAAAAATATTCTATATTTTAAGTTCGAGAATATTTTCTGCGAGCTAATTCTGTCGAAATATCTAGGTAAATAAATAAAATGCTTTTGTAGCGTATGAACCCCGATAGATTAATATTAATAAAGGAACATTGAATTGTTGAATGAAGAACCGTGAAAAGAAGATGTAAATGGCGTAACGTTCTTAATGCATCTTGCGGTAGGTTGTAGAGCTCGAGGCTCGAGCAGTCGCCTGCAAGACATTAAGGTGGAACTTAGTGCTCATTGCATGGGGAATGTTACGCCACCTAGCAACAACGGAGACGTCTCAAGAAAGAACTCGTGCCAGGCGCCTGTCAAGAAGGAACAAAAGGAACGACAAGGGTGGTGATTGTGTCATTCAAATGATAAAAATCAAATATTGCTTACTGCTAAACGCATCACTCGAGAACGCAACCGAGGGAAAACAGAAATAACCAAGTTGGTCCGTTTCGTACGACCTCGTATGTGAGATCTAAATACTTTTAGGGTTCCTTACCTCAAAAAAAAACGGAACCCTTATAGGATCACTTTGTTATCCGTCTGTCCGTCCGTCCGGGTGTCAATACATGTATCTCGGGAACGCGTGAAGGTATCGAGTTGAAATTAAAACTATTACGCAGATCTATAGTGTCTGGATGCAGAAAGAAAAATCAAACTTCTACGTTTTAATAAAAAAAAGTTACAGCCGAATATGTCGCAAAAAATACATATTTCGACACTCGCAAGGTCCCGACTCCCGATATTTATAACCAGCTTCCTGACGACATACGGGAATCAAATTCCAACGAAATATTTAAAATTCGACTGAAGGAGTGCTTGGTCAGCGAAGCCTACTACCTCACTAAAAGAATATTTCGGAGCAAAGTATTACTTGCGTAGTAACAAGTTACTTAATAGTATGTATATTATAATCACATGTACTTATATTATTATTATTTTTTATCATTTCGTTATTGTTTAGTGTTTTTGATGTGTAATGTATTGTAATGATTCACCAATAAAATCTGTATCTGTATCTAGTACACATAAAGGAAAAAATCCGAAACCTGTACATTTTTCATTTAATCACAAAAAATAGGGTCTTTATGCAAGGAAAGAGGGTCTCAATTTTAAAGTGCTTTAACTGTATCATGTAAGGTATCATATGAAAGAGCTTTCTCAGCATAAGCTAAAACAGATGTATATTTATTTTTACGATGTATATTTTTCGGTATATGAAGGAAAATATAAAAAAAATATAATTTCCCATCCCTTTTGTCAACTAGTATGTACGGAACCCTCGGTGGGCGACTCTGACTCGCACTTGCCCGGTTTTATTTTATTTATTCTATGTTTAATACTTGAAATAACAATACCTATTCCAACATTGTTTGCAATTATAAGAGCGAGCAAAAAGCGACGCTATTTCCGTTTGCGCCAGTCTCATCATACGAGCTATAAACTATAAATACAGTGCATTTAACTAGAGAATCTAACATATCCAGCCAACGCATATATTTGGAACAGTAGTTGAGCGAGCACGCGACCTTGCTTTAAAACTGGCGTCGTGACGAAACACGGCCTCGCGCTCGACTCTCGCTACTGCGTCATTTACTTTAGCTATTAGCCTTGTGTTCATGTACACTCAATATATTTATGTGTGCTCTATTGTGTGCGTCTCAGATGAAGTATGTACTCTGAATAGGCCCAATGAAGGCCTTTTAAGTCAGTAAGGTTATTGAAAGAATAGCTAATAGAAGTACTGCAGAGCGTGATGCTACTAAAACTAGACAACGCTGCTCTACTCACTAAACTCGCTCGGAATGTGCTGATTTCTTCGAGAGAGAGAATATTGCTGTGGCGGACATGACATGCACATGGCGACATACGTGTTTCGATAGTAAAAAGGGCTAGGGGGGATAAGATCATGCAATTCTCATGTACACTCATCGAAATGAATCGATAAAAAAAACTTGTAAACTAGCAGCTTCTTCAATTAATAAGGGAGTCGCTGCTAATGAGCTTAGTGGCAAGCTTCTCGGTAGTTTCTAACTTTCAGAATAGGTAATTGACCATACCAGTGCAAGGGTGTGAAAAGTACTACATGCACGTACGACCGAACTTGTGCTTGGTATGATTATTATATGAGCACCTATTCCGGTGTGACGTACGTACATACGGTCCCACCTTCGAGAGGATACCCAGGTTTTTGGCGGATAGTTGAGGCTTAGACCAAAGTTGAGGGTTGACGTTAGAGTAACGCTCATGATCTCGAGATGGTCTGTCATCGGTACCGACTACCGAATTATGTCCAAAACTAGGAGCCAGATGGAAGAGGTTTTTTGATGTTGAAGGTGGAAGTTGAGAGATCTGATCGCGTGGTTCATAGAAAAAAGAAGGCAATAGAAATGCTATGTAGGCGGTTCCCGACCACCACAGTTATGACCAGCAGCCCTAAAGCGGAACCAGTTGAGCTCTTAATTCGACTGCGACACCACTGCGACTGCCACATTAAAGTAGCTACTTTACAATGGACGTGTAACAATTTAATAATGCCATACTATGCCGATTTATAATGCAAAAATAGTAGCACTATAAAAAAATATCAAATGGAAGTATTTAATTTCACAGGTAAGTGTTATTTTATTATTATTTTACGAAATAAAACAATGTCGGGAAGATCTCAAAGTAATTCTATTGTTACATTCAAAAGACAACTAAATCCTTATCGTAATAAATAATCTTAGCGCTACTCAAGGCAAGGAAAATTTGGTTTTTAGCAAATACTCGATGAGTGCACTGATTCTGCACCCGGATCTTAGACTATAATTATTTATAGATCTAATGCCAAAATGAAGTTAACGTTTAGCATTTAAGGCATTTTTTTAAATGAGCTGTATTTTGTGCTTAGTAAACTGAGCTATAAAATGCCAATGTGATAATAATTACATTTGTAGTGCAAAATACGATATATATCTTGTGTGAGTTTGCCGACAGTGGTTCTACGTAATACTGTGTTTGTATGCCATTTCTATTGCCTTCTCTTTTCTGTGGCGTGGGTTCTTCGTTTAATGATTGCTGTGGTGCTAGCAGTTATAGCTACTGAACTAGTTGGTCAGATAGAAACTTCAATAATTTCTTATCAGCGGTCCAGAGCCTGGATTTGGCATTTCCAGATGCTGTCTTTGGCATGAAGAGCCAATAATTTTTCTTTATTAGTTTTATTTACTTTCTGTGGAAATAAACAGTAAATAAAACTAGGTATATGTTTACTCAGCTCGGTATACCCGATGATGATACAGAACCCTTCGTGCACATGTCCGACTCGCACTTGGCCGGTTTTATTTACCTCCACGACACCAGGTCCGTGACCTTTGTCATAATTACAAACTATTGTTTATTACTACTAACTACTGGAACAATTATTTCATCATCATCATCTTAGCCATAAGAAATGCACTGCTGGACATAGGCCTCCCCCATGGATTTCGAAAAAGACCGATTGGAAGCGGCTTGCATCCAGCGTCTTCCTGCCACTTGGTCATCTGTCCATGTCGTGGCTGGTCTACCTATACGGTGCGCTTGCCGGTGCGTGGTCTCCACTCGAGAACCTTTCGGCCAGAATAATTATTTAGTTTATATAAATTAATAGTAAAAAAATAATTTTAAAACACGCTAAAAAGAAGTTTCCGGCAGCTTAGTGGTGAGACCGTCTGACTTGCGATCCGCAGGTCCTGGGTTCGAATCCCGCGGCACGCACCTCTCTCTTTTCGAAGTTATGTGCGTATTGTTGATTGCCGCCAACTTCAAACGGTGAAGGAAAACATCGTGAGGAAACCTACATGTGTGACAGTTCTCAATGATCTTGAAGATGTGTGAAGTCTGCCAACCCGCACTTGGCCAGCGTGGCAGACTATGGCCTAACCCTTCTCACAATGAGAAGATGGCCCGTTCCCAGCAGTGGGACAGTTTGTACAAACAGGGCTGATAAAAAAAAAACACTATATTGGATTTGATAACTAGTCCGCCATCTTGGGCGGTCCTCCGTATTAGATTTAGAATTATGTCACAGCTAACGATGCATTGTCATCCGAACTAAACGGATTTGCAAAATTTCATCTTAATCGGTTGAGGATAACTGCTTTAAAATTCAGTTGCAAGATTTGACCCGAACATTCCTACTCGTACATACAAACATTGCAAGTTAATAAAATGATTGTAACAAGCAGAGCAGATCCAAATCGAAATAGTATAAAAAATAGGATAAAGCAAGTATATTTTAACGTTTTTAAATCGCAAGTAAAATAAGGTTCTTCTAGACAAGCGCGCACCATCATTGTATTAATTTTATTTTTGCTTTATTTACGCTGGAAAGCCAAAAATAACTAAATAACTTAAATATATCTGCGTGGTATAGCTGGTACTTACCAGGCGCACACAACGCGTAAGGAGTGTATGCGTGGTGTTTGCTAATCTCGGTTGCCAGTTCGATTTTCGAGTGAATTCTTTTTTTTGTGGGCCGGTATGGTAGAAGTCATCATCTCTGAATCATCTCTGAGTAGACTCTGATTTTTTTTTGGCGGGAATGTCTTATTAGTTTGTTGTTGCTTTGTTTTATTTTCCTAAACTTGTGTTATTTTGAACATGAATGCTATAAAAATGGTGGTGTTTTATTCATTAAGTATTCGTTAAAGTGCGTGAGTGTGGGCAAGTGAAATAAAGCAGTAAAACGTGTGATTTTACGTTGTCGGCAAAACTCCATAGAAGCTTCTAGTAAAGTCGCCACCACTTTACTGAAGCAGGACTCGACATATAAATTGACTGTATACGTGACTTAGATTGTGACTAGAACATTTACAACTTGTTATATTCAAGAAACTTGAAAAAATCCTAATACTTGACACTGGCAAATGCTTAAATGCGGGTCCAATACAAAAAAGAAGAAGAGTAGATTCTGACAATCTAATAGGTTTAGGTTCCAAATTCAATTCACATTATATTGTGTGACAGTGTGATATAATGAAATCCCTTACAATATTACAGCTCATGGGCGTAAATGTAGTAGGTACTTTGGACCCACTGAACATGATAAAAAAACAAATCAAACAAAAATTATCACTTCAAAGCAACGGATCCCTAAATTGTAAAATAATATCGAGCAAAAACAGCGGAGTCATAGTAATTGTTTTACATTTTGGGTACGAAATCCTAAAAAAAAAAAAAAAAAAATGTAAATATATCTAGCTGTGGAATTCATCGTCTATGTAATAGACATGGTATTGGAAGCAATTATAATATAATAAATTATTATATTTGACTACAAATGAAATGTGTATAACAGTAGGTATTGATTTGCAAACTGCGCTTCCTCAAGTATAATATAGGGCTTGTAACATAATGTAAGTAGATTATAAGATAGCTACTAGAATTTATGCTCCTATAACTGTGCCCAAATCCAGCTTTGTAGCATACTTCAAGTCTCTTATAAGTGACAATATAAATAGTTTTGAGATCGTTATAAGTACTGATTTTGCTAGTTGGGTATGTACATAATATATATCCAATTAAATTACCCATACCAAATTAAAGAGAACTCGAGATCGAGAGAGTTCGCTGAATGTAGTCGGATTAAATAATACATACTGAGAAATTTGGGCAAATGAATATAAAAGTATTCACTGCCAGGTATGAGTAAATCCATGAGCGTAGAAGGTACCAATGAATCGGTCCGAGCTCGAGGGTACTCTGATACATAGGTAGATGCAACGGCGGGCGGGACGGGGGCGAGGGTAGGTGGATCGATACCCTGCAGCGCGCATCCAGGTCGCGCCTCCGGCACCGGCACCGGCACCGGCCCACTGGCACACTTGGCCGGACCACGCCCCGGTGGCGCGCACTCGACCTATTTGGAACTTATGCAATGAGCTCATAAAAACTCCTTTGTTTTATCTATTTACCTGCATCTTACAAAATTATTATATATTATTATTTTAGAAGTAAAGTCTATAATCTTGTTTCTCAGAGGGAAATCAATTCTCTTTGAGGGTAATCTCTGTATCGGATTTCTAAAAATCGTTCGAAGAGATTCTTCAATTTAGAGAAAGAGTGATGTTAGTCTATGTTTTATTATCCATAAGGTGCAGTATCATCTGTGGTATTATGATAAGTATTTGTAAATCAAGTCTCAGAAAATTAGTTGCATTGAATTTTAAGTACTTAGTTAGCATGATGTTCCAGGTTTGGCAAGAAACATTGTCAGCGTTATTTATTAGCGACAATTTTACTAAATAACGCTTCACACTCTAAGCTATTATCCACTAGGATTCTCTGTTAGGAGTGCTGTGGACCAGTTACACACGAAAGCAATGGGGGCTCTAGCGTCTTCCATGCAGACTTCTCGGGAAATTATATCTGCGTCTGATCTGCAATCTGTTTATTCTGCCCTGGTGCTGAAATTTATAACAGTTATTTTCAAATCGCTTAACATCAGGCGAGTTGGTGGTCAATCGTAGATCTATCTTCTATTAAAAAAAAAACCTAACAATGTTTGGGTATTATTTATTTATTTTAGAAACACCAACACTATACATATTACATGAGACTTAGTAGGTAATCTCTAATATTATTATAAATTCTGATATAAATACCCTTAACAGGTGTCTACATTATTCTTTGTTGATAAAACTAATAATATATTAATTTAAAACGAAAACCTATAAGATGATAGAACTGTGATATAATCTATTGCTTTCAGTAAAAAAACCGGACAAGAGCGAGTCACACTCGCCCACCGAGTGTTCCGTACAAACTAGTAGATAAAAGGGAGAATTTATATATTTTTTATTTTCCTTCATAAATCGAAAAATATACGTCGTAAAAATATTTAAAAACATGTTTTAGCTTGTGCTAATTAAGCTCTTTCATATAATACTCCACATGATACGGTTAAAGCACTTTAAAATTTGGACCCTCTTTCCTTGCATAAACATATTTTATGTGATTAAATTAAAGATGTAGAGTTTACGGAATTTTTACTTTGTGTACTAGGTCAATGTGAAGTACCCAATAGGTTTTGATTCCCTTGCGAGTGTCGAAATATGCGTTTTTTACGACATATTCGGCTGATTTTGATGTGTTGGATGTGATTAAATTAAAAATGTAGTTTTCGGAATTTTCCCTTTATGTGTACTATATGACAATGCTTCTTGTCAAATTTCAAAGTTATAGGTCAACGGGAAGTACCCGATAGATTTTGATTCCCTTGCGTCTTGACAGACAACAGTGATCCTATAAGGGTTCCGTTTTTTTTCCTTTTGAGGTACGGAACCTTAAAAAATTAATAAATCAAACTTGAATGCGTTAAATTTGTCATGAAATATATCGAGATTGTTTAGCAAAACATTAATTGCATTGTATGTTGTTGTTCTCGATCTACAAACCTATATCAATGAATAAAAAAAGTATTATAATTTTTTACCAACCTTAAGGTGTCTGCTGCCCACTATAACGTACCATACCAAGTCGGTGCTATGAACGTATCAGGCACGGAAAACAACACGATACGCTCTACTATGCCCACTATAACGTGCCATACCATGACCGTAATAGGAACGTTTCAGGCAAAAAAATATTCTTAGTATTGAAAAGTATGAGACTATGCCCACTGGACCGTCAGCGACCAGCACCGTCACGTGCCATGCACGAAACATCAACCTCGCATCGACCTCAAAAATAGTTGGTTTACGTACCTACTTAGATAGACGCCCAGTTTTGATTTTCTTCATGTTATTTCTCTCTTTTCAGTTTGAAGTCGGTTTAATTTGTTAGGGTTCCGTTCCCAAACGGTAAAAACGGGACTCTATTACTAACACTTCGCTGGCTGTCTGTCCGTCCGTCCGTCCGTCCGTCCGTCTGTCAACAGGCTGTATCTCATGAACCGTGATAGTTAGAGAGTTCTCATTTTCAAAGATGATGTATTTCTGTTGCCGCTATAACAACAAATACCAACGTTTTTAGGGTTCCGTACCTCAAAAGGAAAAAACGGAACCCTTATAGGATCACTTTGTTGTCCGTCTGTCCGGGTGTCAAGACCTTTATCTCGGGAACGCGTGAAGGTATCGAGTTGAAATTAAAACCATATACGCAGATCCATAGTATCTTGCTGCAGAAAGAAAAATAAAATTTCTCAGTTTTCGTAAAAAGTTACAGCCGAATATGTCATAAAAAATGCACATTTCGACACACAGAGGAATCAAAACCTAAGGGGTACTTCCCAATGACCTAGAACTCTGAAATTTGGCAAGAAGCATTGTGATAGAGTACACATATAGGAAAAAATCCGAAAACTGGACATTTTTAATTTAATCACAAAAAATAGTGTCGTTATGCAAGGAATGAGGGTCGAAATTTTAAAGTGAATTAACCGTATCATGTGGGGTATCATATGAAAGAGCTTAATTAGTATTAATTAAAACAGGTTTTTAAATATTTCTACGATGTATATTTTTCGGTATAAAAAGGAAAATAAAAAAAATGATTTCCCCCTTTTATTTACTAGTTTCTACGGAACCCTCGGTGGGCGAGTCTGACTCGCACTTGTCCAGTTTTATTATAGATAATGGTACGGAACCCTTCGTGCGTGAGTCCGACTCGCACTTGGCCGGTTTTTATTTAAATTACTTTTATTTATTCATTTTTAATAGTATTTATTTTTTGAAGTCGGTTCATAAAGTATGCCAGACCTTTTCACATAGTATGAGTTGAAATATACCTTATCCAATAAAAAAATAATTTTTAAAATACGACTTCTACTTTTTGCGTAATGCGTGGACAAACATACAAACATACATACACTTATGAAATTTGGCACACATGTTTAGAGGCTGGTATAGACTAACATATACAAAAAATGTGCAATTTTGACAATATTACAAACATACAGGTCGAATTGATAACCTTCTTTTTTTGGAAGTCGGTTAAAAATGGTGTGGTTTTATTCATTAAGTGCTGATTAACAAGCACGATTGTAGGCAAATGATATAATGTGGTAAAACGTGTGTTTTCGTGTTGCTTCCAAAACTCCATAGAAGCTTGCGTCTTTTTGGTCCCGTCTCTTACTTTACTTGCTCAGTGGCACTAGCAGCGGATGACTAAATAAAAGAAACGCGTTTAAATGGTCATCATGCGGGGTTAAAACCCGTATGCTCCCCGTTTCGCCGCCTGCGCGCATCAGTTTAGCACCGTCGCGTTTCATACGCGGAGCGTTGCTTGGGGCACCGGCAAAATTTTCTCGATGACTATTGTTGATGCTTCGTGCATGGCACGTGACGGTGCTGGTCGCTGACGGGACGGTCTAGTGGGCATTGTATGTTGTCTGACACGTTCCTATTACGGTCATGGTATGGCACGTTATAGTGGCAGACACCTTTAAAAGTAGTTCTCAATTTGTCTGTATATTTCAGTGAAATGTAAGTTTATAACATTTTCCATTTGTCTGCACAGAGTCCTCGTTGTTATGTGATGATGATGATGATGTCCTCCTTGATGTATACCAGCTGTGACTATATTGCCATCCTTGTTAAGTTCGGTTGTGTGCTCGTATATGCCTGAAAAAGCCAAATTTTATTTTAAAGACAAACATGGCGCACAGTACCTTCAGCATTGTTTGTAAAGTATGCCAATATATAGTTATGGACGATCTAGACTTTGTCGAGACCGGCATTTCACCTTTTATAGGTACTTGTTCTAACTGGGAACACAGTTATAACTACACCTCTACTTGGCGTTGGAATAATTGACAAGGTGGCGGCACGTGCGGTACATCCTCGGCAGCGATGCTAACTAACACACTAAATACTAGTTATCTCCAGAGAATCAAGTTACCTATATCTCGCCAGTAGGTAGTAGCGTTTGGTGTGCGGTGTGCCCCAGATCCGCTGACCTGATAAATAGGTCGAACTCGTCGCGGCCACTCGCGCGCCCCGCCCCGCGCGCCTTACTCCAGCTCTCATCTACTTGCATGTTGACTAGTTAATATACTGCTACGATGCTGATTTTGGTTTCGATTGGCGCAGGACCGAGGAAGGTAGTAAAATAAGAGAGAGGCCTATACACAGTAATGGGATAGATAATGATGATTATACTAATTTTATTTATTGTTGGACACCAAAAACATGTACCGAGTAGAATTCAATTACAAAACTCAACAAATAAATACACTCAACATAACCTTGCTCTTGTCAGTGCTTTGTGTTCAGATTATAATACGAAAGGTAATAAATGTAGGTATGTATAGACATTTCCTTCCTTCATTCTTCTTGGGCAATCTGTAAAAATAACTTTCTATGGAAAACCAGCACAGTATTAGTTTGGCTTGTACACGTATACCGAGTATTCTGAGTACCAGAATAGAATAGATTATCATTTATTGTCATAAAAGTCACATTCGTAATATTTTTAATAAATTGATAATAGGAACGTTTCTAATATGGAAACTGTTCATTATTAACAATCTTATCCTTAAATACTTGTTTTGTGTCTCCCTCAGAAAAAAAAACAATATTATGAGGGAAGATTCAAGTTATATTGCATTGTGGAATGTTAGGAGATACTATTACATCGTCTGTGTAGGGGCCTCGCGTCGGACTGGTAAATTTAGAAAAAAAGAAATGATTTTGTGGATAAGCGAAAGATTAAAAATTGTATATTACAATAATTTTAAACGAAATTTCTAAAATGTTATATCAGCTATACGAGTATAAGGGCTGTGTTCTTATACCTTGAAAACAGCAAACATTGCTGTAAGGAAAACATAACTTTCGATTTAATCACAAACTTTTTAATGGTTTCAGAGCTTTATAAGGCAAATATATACATGTGTATATACCTAATACGAATAAGATCCATGTTTGACCTGTCTTGCCTGATGGCAAACAGCGGTGTGGCCCAGGATGCAGCTGGTCGATTTAGAAGAAATCTATTCGCTTTAGCCTGGAAAATTCAAAGATATATAAAGATATTTATAGCTTTCAGTAAATAAAGCAGGCGGCAGGGCGTGTGTTGATTGAAGTCTGTTATTTAGTTTCACCTATCTCGGCGGCTGTCTATCTGTCTCTAATCAAATCTTACAAGTTACATTTGAACCACTTCCCTAGTAGTGCCGGGCTTCGCTGAAATTTTGCATGTACATATTATGTATATATATGTAAATAATAGGATGACGATGCAAAATTATTATGTGCGACATGAAGTTGATCTGATGATGGATCCGGGATTTAGGGTTTGAAACTTTTTTATGTAAAGTACTAAGATTTATGAGAGATTTCGTACCTTCCATTACACATGAGGATTTGAAGATGGAGGCGGAAGATTGATATTTCTACGGAAAGTGCTAAGATCGAGTCGAGTTTAGGCTAGTTTGCTTTATCTTAAGTATTTACCTGCCATTATAAGTTGAATTTTTGCTTATTTTTACCGACTTCGAAAAGAAGGAGGTTAACATTTCAGCTGTAATGATTTATTTTTATGTTTGATACCGCATTTTTAACTCCGTCATTTATAAACTTATTTCAAAAGATCTTTTTTGTTTGAAAGGATATACTTTCAGATTGGTCCCCTAAAAATTTCATCAAAATCAGTCTAGTAGTTTGGTTTTTTAAACAAAATTGCGCAGGTTGAAGTCGGTTTTTCAATTTTTTTTACTGCAATTATTTAGTCACCGCAAACACTTTTAATATCATTAATAAAAAGCTGTGCCTAAAATGTTTTTCATAACATCTTGTTCAGATATTAGCTTCGCTCGTATTCTTGTGAGAATGCGAACCGAAACTGAACCACTTCTTCTAAATTTACGATTCAAATTTTGCATGCTTGCTCGGTTTGATCACAAATACAATAAGGTGTATATACTTATAATATAGAAGAATCCTGATGCTGCAGCCAGGCTTGTCTCCTCACGAGGTAACTCCTCAATAGCTAGTTGCATGGACATGAAAAACACAAACCCAATGTTCGCTTATATTAAAAAGTTTATTCTAAAACTTTTTTTACTGAATTTGCTTAAACTATAAATATACTGTTGGGTATGTATATAATAATACATATATTCAGCCGGTAAATGGGTCGTGACGTCACACACTCGCTGCGTGACCCACTTGCATAGAAATCAACTGTATTGTAGGCGCAAAATTGTAATTCCTTGTTTGTACTCGGACTGGGGTTATGAAACGTGAATATGACAATTTGTGGGCTTCTCTCTTGTTCATCTGCCTCACTCCTGTGCCGATGGAGTCATTAATTTCGACGCATCTCGCAGTTTCACGATAATGTCCCAGGTGGGGTGATTACACACTTTATACTAGAGGCTTTGTAAGCGGTAGACCTCGCGAGCACGTCATTAGGTACAATAAATGCCCGCCAGAAGCCGCGTGAAGAGTACGTCTATCGACCCTCTGACACAAATAACAAACTTTCACTTTTCTGTTTCATCATCATGTTATCTTATAGTGAACAAATAATTGTCGCACGCGGTTTCCTGTACAAGAAATCGGGAACTAATCGCCATTTTGAATATATAATGACGTCACTTACCTAGGTGACGTCATTATCATTATCCCCATTACATATAGGTACTTAGTTTTTTATGCAACTGATAGACGAGACGAGCAATAGTCTAATGTTACGATAACCAGTGGCGTAGCTAGGCGTGGTCCGGGAACTGGGCCCTCGCGCATTTAAAGAGTTAAATGCGATGTCATCACACATAAAACCAAAAAGCCGAATACAATTACTTTTGTAAAAAATTAAATCACTCAGGTTAGAAAATAAAACCTTTTGACAAGGTTTTATTTAGTTTCATTCTTCATAGTAACATCATACATATGCTAGCGTATTTTTACATGTTATATTATATATTACATCATTATATTATATGTATTTTTACGTAACATCCCACCTGCGTTAGCGTATTCTCATGTCATCGTCACATTGCTGTGATTAATATTTGCTATTAACATGTTTCTTTTTAAATAATTATTTGATTATTATTTTAATTGCCATATGGTCTATAAAACTTTGTGTCAACCGATAATACAGTATTGTGTGGGCGTTTGGGGTGGCGCTGCCAAATCCCATATGGATGATGTAGAGCGCGCACAAAGAGCTGTTTTTCTCAATTCAATTTTTAATTTTATTTAAATCAAATCCAATCTCATTATAATTTCAGATCAAATTGTTAATATAAGACGAACCTTTTTTTTTTTTTTTTTTTTTTTTTATCAGCCCTGTTTGTACAAACTGTCCCACTGCTGGGAACGGGCCATCTTCTCATTGTGAGAAGGGTTAGGCCATAGTCTGCCACGCTGGCCAAGTGCGGGTTGGCAGACTTCACACATCTTCAAGATCATTGAGAACTTTCAGACATGTAGGTTTCCTCACGATGTTTTCCTTCACCGTTTGAAGTTGGCGGCAATCAACAATACGCACATAACTTCGAAAAGACAGAGGTGCGTGCCGTGGGATTCGAACTCAGGACCTGCGGATCGCAAGTCAGACGATCTCACCACTAAGCTGCCGGGAACTTAATACTTATAAGACGAACCTTTATATTAATTTACAATATTTTGTATGCACGTATTGTTTTAATAATTTTAACTAGTATTTCACATTATGTTTATTCTACGACATTTCCACAATCAAGTTAATTATAGTGGTATTGTCACACGTCAGCGCAATACGCAAAAAAATCTTTTGACAAATTCCATCTCTTGGGTGCCCAAGATACATGCCTAGCCTAGTTTGGGACCCATTGCATTCGATTTTGTACTGATGTGTGAACTTTATCAATCTCATCAAGTTTGTGTTATAAATGTGTATTTGTGTGTAATAAATTATTATTATTATAACCCATTATTTCAATATAATCTCGGGTCAAGCCCGGTCTTTTGGTGGACATCAGTGGGGTCGAAGCTAACACTGAGAGGCCTTTTTTACATAGAACATAAAAATATAGAAAAACGGTATATGGATGGCAAATGAAACTATTGTACAATATGAAATTTAACAAATCTGGGCTATTGGGATGAAATGGTTACATTATTATAATTATAATTAGTTTGACATTTGTACTCTTCCATGTTGGACTGGGAGATAAAGAAAAACATAAAATGTATCAGCTGCTTCTCTTCCCGGGCATACTGTAAAGGTCAGTTAAGGGACTTAGGGGAAACTAGCATTTCTTCAGGCGATAGGCTGACCCCCTGTCACTCCAAGCCAATATTACATCTTACCCTCGTACCTCGTATCCCCTCTAACCCTCTAATAACCTCTCCCATACATCTAACCCTTCTAACCAAGGGCTAATGTGGAGTTAAGCGGCGTCATGGTCTTTGACGCTCTGCCTACCCCGCAAGGGAAAACAATCTTAATTATATGTATGACATTTATCATTCCAATAATTTTAATTTCAATTGTTGATTGGTTTTGTTACGTGTACTTACATTTATATACATTTTTGTTTTCTGTATGACATGTAACATATCTGTTATCAATAAAAAACTGAAACATGATGAAACATACATCTGCGTTAGCATATTCTCATGTCATCTTAACATCCCACCTGCGTCAGCGTATTCCCATTTCATTGGCATGAGTCATGACTGGCCTAGTAGCTCAGTTGGTAGTATATCTGCTTGCTGAGCTGTGTAGGTCGTGGGTTCGATCCCCACCCAGGGCAAACATTTGTGTGTCTGGGTGTTTCTATGTATCATATGTACCTATCTATATATTCACAAAAATAATCGTAAATGTATTCTATCAGCCATCCTTTTGAAGCTAGCGGCAGGTAATGCACATAACTTAGGAAAGACAGAGTTAATGGTCTTGATGCTTTAAAAGATTTAAACATAAAATATACCTATAGTAAATTGGATTAGTCGAAAATGTTGTTTTGTCTGTCTTCTATCCATATAGAGTATTCATATCGGCATTGCGTCTGGCCCAGTTTGAAGCGCCCACTGCGCAGGCGTCCATCGACCGACCCCGCCCCACGGGTAACCTAGATACGGAATGGACGGCCCGACAGTACTACAGCTTACGATTACGGTTCAAATAAGGAATATAAGTCTCCGCTATAATGTTTCCTAAACTAATTTCACTTGAACAATTTTTTGAAGTCGGTTAAAAAACATAATGTTGTCTAAGAAGTTTTAGAGATAATCAGAAAAACCTTCTCCTGAAAACTAGGGTCTTGTAATTGTGGCTGTCTTCCACGGATACGACGAGCGGGCGTATGAAGTTGTATAAGTAATCCAAAAATAAGTTAAAAATATCGCGCTCGATACGCACACTTATCTTCTTTTTTTTCTTATTTTTTTTTGAGTTGTTGTCGATGGTAAATCTTATGTGGCTGGCACATAATTATGTGGTATCTTATGTGGCTGACTTGGCTGGACATATAGCACTACTGATCGTCTTTGGCAAGAATAAGAAAAAGCGAAAAGCTTTTTTTATCATGAATAAGTCTGCATTTGACCACCAACTCGCCTGGTGGTAAGCGTCGATGTGGTCGATGACACACGCAGACTTGGAATATATCTATTCTGTCTGACCGGAGCCAGGCTCGATTTTGTATTTAATAAGCGTGGAAATGAATCTCGAGTACTGGCTGAAGTAGTATTGTGTAAATTTACAGTGCGCATGTTTGTTATTGATCAAATGCACCCGCTGAAGGCACTACAGGCAGAACAACTGGCCGACTGATCCACTTATTTGTTCTTACTTGCGACTCCGATGACTATTGGCCGGTCCTAGTGACAAGGTAAAACCCCTGATACTAGGGCCGGCTAAGAGATACTCTCACCGGGTTGCACATTGATATGTTTGATCTCATAGCTGTCTTTCTTGATGATGATAATATTTAAGTAGGAGTTTTCAATATTTATACGTTTCTTCTACATTCTAGATGTGCTGCATTTATATCCTAAGTACCACGTTTCTCTTAAGAGAATCCTAGAGCGAGCATTTATCGAAAGTTTATCATGCATTTTCTGATAAAATAGAAAAAAAAATATTGATATTTATCAACGCTAGGTATTTGATTTTATGGTTAGGGTTCCGTAATCAACAAGGAAGGAACCCCTTACAGTTTCACGTTGTCTGTACGTCCGCGGCTTAGTTCAAAGGCTCTGAGTAACATAAAGATGTAATTTAGTACAGACAGGTATGCACATTAATTAAACCGATAAAGTGGTAAAATAAAGAATAGGAAAATTAAAATTTTGTATAGTAATATTTTGTTAAATCCGTCTAATTATCTTATTAATTTGTCAACAAATCACTTGGGAAAACTCAAACATCATAAAACCAGAGTCAAAGTTACCCACAACGACTAATAACATTATTCTTGTTCTTTATTAATGCCCATTATGAGTACAAAGAAACCTATAGGTTGTCATTTTATCGTCATGATATCAATGCTATTATGATAGTTATGGAACATATTAAATGCACGTGGCAGTCGCACGAGCGTCGAGCGCGCAAGCCTAGCGAAGTATGTGCTCATTCAGCATGCAAGGCGAGACTATCATTGTATGTACCAGGTATCTACTTACCGGACGGACAATCATAATACCTATTCACTTTTTTACTAGGTACGGTACGATCAATTAAATCTTCTATCAATGGTAAAGTGCGTGTCGATCCATACGCAAAGTAGGGTTCCGAAGTTGCACATCATAATTTATGTGAACTTAAAACAGGTTTGATACTTCATCAATATGCTACTTACATGAATGGATTTTTTCATATCTCTAAAGTCAACCGTTTAATCAATCGATATGGGGGGGGGGGGGGGGGGGGAAGGAAGGAAGGGAGGGAGGAGACACTTGAAAACTTAATATTTCGCAAACTAAAATAATAAATGACACAGGAAGTTAGGAAAAAGTGTAATATTTATTATTCGTGAGTTGTACCACGTACGTACACATTTATTAATCTCAAGTCTAGGTTTTTATATCATTTGTATAAAAAAACCAACAATAAAACCTTAAACCTATATATAGCGGCAGCGGTGCAGGATCCAGACTGCTGACGTAAGAAGCAACAAACTTACGAACCTCCTGACAACGTGTGCTCTGCCTAGGAAGACCGCCTTCTGTATCCGATCCATCCATCAATCGAGAACAATATTGTTACAATAAAATGTAGAGGTAATATACGAACATACATACAGCCACAAATATAAAATCGAAAAACATAACAGATTCTATAACAGTCCAAAGAAAATAATAGTGCATCTCACAAATAATTACAAAAAAAATAACAACGTAACAAAAGATTTAAAAAAACGAATGCAATCCTTATTGCGCAGTCGGATAAAAATACGAGTTGTACACGAGTACCTGGATCCAAACTAACAATCATCCGAACCGATGAAAGAAAATTCTGCCAGTTGATGCTTCGCTGACTCGTTCAAAAATGTATGTCAATATATATATTGAATGATATATGGTTGCCTGTGAGTGATAGTTGTATGGGACCGTTCCAGATGGATATCTACGTGCAGACGGCGCGGCCCATCGTGGAGGAGGTGCTGAAGGGCTACAACGGCACGATATTCGCGTACGGGCAGACGGGCACCGGCAAGACCTACACCATGGCCGGGTCCAGCTCCGCGCCGCAGCTGCGCGGGATCATACCCAACTCCTTCGCGCACGTCTTCAGCCACATCGCGGACGCGTCCGACGACGAGAAGTGAGTCTGCTCCTACGCCAAAAAACCGGTGTGCTTGAAAACTACAACACTTACGCGTCGTTTGTTATTTAGTCCTGTTTCATGTGTTCATTATGTTGCATGGAGTACGGAAGACTCGGTGTGCGAGTGAAACTCGTATTTTGACGGATTTATTAATAATACGTGATTTAATTTTTGTACTTCATTTTGCATGTTGAAGTGATTAAAATTAATAATTAATAACCGACGAATTTGTAAGTTATATAAATGGATACAGACCTACGCGTTTCATTAATTAAAATGTATAGGTAGTGGCCACATCATAGTGTGACATCGTACTATCTTGGACAACTATACCTTTACTTCTTTCTGTCATGATAATATTTAAAATATTTGTTTTTACCAAATTTGCTGTTTACAAGTTTTAATAATTTAATTGCCATTGCTTCCATTCTTTATGTGATTAATACATATCAAAATCAACATTACAGTGTGAATCTTACAAAAGTGAACTCATGAGTATTTCGTTTATGTCTTACAACAGCGGGAATTAATTCGTTTCATTTTTAAAATGAAACTTACCTAATTAGTACCTGGGCGACTGAGCTTCACTCGGATTTTTTATGACTGAAAATACGAGCAAACCCGGGTTCACTAATAATGAAACCTAGCAAGATCGATTTATCGTCCCCTAATCTACCTACAAACCAAATTTCATTAAAAGAGTAATTTCATTACGTTGGAGCCGTTTCCGAAATTCAGATATTATATACATACATATATACAAGAATTGCTCGTTTAAAGGTGTATATATAGATTTGTTGATTTACATCAAAGTGAACCCTTAATTAAATCTTGCCAATTTTGAGACTTCTATTGCCGTTCGAAAGATACAGCCGTTTAATACCTAAGTGTAGGACAGACAGACACCGTATTTTCACGAATTGGCTCCCGCACCCTTTGTATGGAAGCCTAAAACATGATATTGCATTTTGAAGGTTCCTGGTATGCGTGACTTACCTCGAGATTTACAACGAGGAAGTACGGGACTTACTCGGCAACAACCCGCATCAGAGCTTGGAGGTCAAGGAGCGGCCCGACATCGGCGTCTTCGTCAAAGATCTCACTGGTAACTAACGACTAGTAAACACGTAGCTTTCAAATTTAGCGTAACTACTAAAGTCCCGGATATAGGCACCACAATACCATGTTTTTAAACTTTCATGGTTTTCAAGATAAGTACCTACACAATATGGGCACCTATAGTTTTGAATTCGTTGATAAATTGTTTTAAATCTTCTAAATGTCATCTAATCTTCTTAAATAAAAATAATCTCACCAAAAACATATCATATTGTTGGCTGACAAGATTAAAAGAAGTCGCTTTAATTAGTAAAACATGACTTCTAGGTATTATAGTATTATTAGTAAACTTAATTACATAGTAATTTAAAAAATAATCTTAGATTGTCGCAAACATAATGATCAATTACAATATAGATAAGTACTTGAGTTAGCTACAAAGACAACTAGACTGTTGAAATGTGAATGTGCGTGAATGTACGTGGAGCGATACTCTGTAGGTACGTCACGTTTAAACGGTTGTGTGGCAGGGTACGTGGTCCACAACGCGGACGAGCTGGAGAAGATAATGGCCGTCGGCAACAAGAACCGACACATCGGAGCCACCGCCATGAACACCGAGAGCTCCAGGTCTCACGCGATCTTCTCCATCACCGTCGAGAGCAGCAAGAAGGGGGCCGACGGCAAGATGCACGTCAAGATGGGGAAACTGCACCTCGTCGACTTAGCGGTACGGCGTACGGTTCGATAATGTCGGCGTGATGGGACGACTCACACACGTATATCAAACTTCGATATATGTGTGTGACTTCGAGGACAATTCAATAATTACAATTACAACATAGTAGCGGTCTGATGATGGAGCCGAAAAGTTAACATTAGATCTTCCGGCTGACTTACGAAAATGAGGTTCTCTAAGATAGCTAGTACAGGCCTCATGGCTCAGTGGCAGTACGACTGCCTCCTAAGCAATAGGTCGTGGGTTCGATCCCCACCCAGGGCAAACATTTGTGTGATGAGCATGTATGTTTGTTCTGTGTATGGGTGTTTCTGTGTATCATAGGTATGTATTTACAAAAAAAAGTATATGTATATGTATTCTATCAACCATCTAGTTCCATAGTACAAGCTTTGCTTAGTTTGGGCTAGATGGTGTTGTGTGAAATGTCCACCAATATTTATTTATTCATCTAGTCGGGCACTAAAACGTCCCTTACTGTGGTGTAATTCCGACCCGATAGCCTCCTTACGATGTTTTTTTTTATCCGTGAAAAATGTATAAGCTTGCGCTTTAGAGCCAACAACCCATGAAATGTTTTATGGCCGTTGTAAACCCATGAAAGGTCATTTCTTTTTAACTTCCAGCTCAAAACGAGAATTGTTATAATTGTGTTGACTTGTATATATGTGTATTTGTGTGTCTTTAGCGTTGTAGGTCTCAAACGGATGAATCTAGTTTTTTTTTTGTTTGTTTCTAAACTTACATGTTAGAAGCTTTATATTAAATTACTTTTCTTAGCATTGATCACATTTTCTAACAGATTTTTGAATCAGCTATTCCCAACCGAATTTTTGTATGTACATTTGATTTGAGTGACAATGGTTGGTTAGCTATAGGACGTCGTCCCAAATCCAACATGGCGGATTGCCAGAGGCCAGAGGATATGAGAGATGGCGGATCAATTATTTTTTCATGCACCTCTACGATATGAGTAGGTATCAAATAAAAGGATTTGCTTAAAGTAATGTGAAAACACTTTAGTTTTTCCAAAAGTTTTTTTCCAAAATCGATTATTTGTAGATATGTTTAAATGTAGTTTGATTTTTTTGTTTGCAGGGTTCGGAACGCCAAAGCAAGACTCACGCAACTGGCACCCGGTTAAAAGAAGCTACGAAAATCAACCAATCTCTGTCAGTACTGGGCAATGTGATATCAGCGCTGGTCGACGGCAAGTCCACCCACATACCGTACAGAAACAGCAAGCTCACCAGACTGCTGCAGGACAGTCTTGGGGGGAATTCTAAGACGGTTATGGTAAGTGGAGGGAATCTGGACACTAATACAGCTTACAGTAATGCCGTGACTAATAAATCAGTGGCCAGTTTTGCACTAAATTTGTAAGTGCTATACTTATACAAAAAATAATGCAAATAACCTGTTACATTTCATGAACTACTTCAAAATACCGGTGATGAGCATTACACTCGTAAAAGCTACCCGTGATTTTCACAGATAAGGGAAATCACGAAAAAAATCTTTAGTATATTTTTTTTATTCATTGGTAGATCGGATCTTGACCGCCAACTCGCCTGATATTAAACGACGGCGTAATATACGTATAATATATTACGACGTATATTATAGACGACGTATATTATACGACATGAATTGTATAAGAATAATTTTTGAATATTGTGAGATAATTGTAATTGGTCTTTTTCCGTTTTTATCTCAATAAACGAATATGAATATGAATTGAAGGGCGGTCACCCAGAGGAACCATATTTACTCAATATTTAAAGACAGATTATATTTCACAAATATAACATTTAATCATAAGGTAACATTTGGGCTTTTATGATATCCACCGCGAAACGTTATTACGTTTTCGCGCTTCTAGACGTCCGACAGAAGAAAGGGCAGAATAGAATAAGAATAAGTGTCGCACAGGGGAGAAACTGCCCGCTGCAATCCTCGTTTCCTGTGACTTATGTTGAAGTTTTTAAATATAATGATTTTTTTTCGGGTTACATTCGGCCACACGTCCGTCTATCATATGCCCATCGATTCTCTAAGATAAATCACCGCGCAAGTGAAGTGAGGCCCTAAGTGAATTTGCATTTTTCTAGCTTGAGACTGCAGAGAACTACTATTAGATATGTGGATATTATCTGCAGTAATAAATGAGGAAATGCAAATAAATATTTAAATAATTAAATATTTGAGGACATTTCACACAACACCATTTAGCCCAAATTAAGCTTGTACTATGGAACTAGACGGCTGATATAATACACATATATATACAAGTTTACTTAAAGCCTCGGTTCACACGCGCTGTGACTTAGTTCAGAGAATAGGCAGGCAGAGGCGACGGTGGTCACGTACCGTGGTAGCGTGTAAGGTCGTCCGTGTGCAGATCGCGACCGTGGGCCCCGCGGACACCAACTACGTGGAGACGATCAGCACGCTGCGGTACGCAAACCGCGCCAAGAACATCGAGAACAAGACGCACGTGAACAGCGAGCCAGGAGACGCGCTGCTCACCAGGTACCCTGCCGCTTTCACTCAACCCGACTAGTGGTGGGCGAGCCTTCGACGACACGTTCATCTACTTTGGACGGAGCATACGGACTATTGAAACAGACAAGTGCGAGTCAGACTCGCCCACCGAGGGTTCCGTACAAACTATTAGATAAAAGAGAGAAATTATATATATTTTTTATATTTTCCGTCATCAACCGAAATATATATATCGTAAAATATTTAAAAACCTGTTTTAGCTTGTGCTAATGAAGCTCTTTCATAATTATGATACCCCACATGATACAGTTAAAGCACTTTAAAATTTGGATTTTTTGTGAATAAATTAAACATGCAGTTTTCGGTTTTTTTTCCTTTGTGTCTTCGAGTAATCGGGGAAGATACATAAAAATATAAAACAAAAGATTCAGACGAATTGAGAGCCGAGAGATTTTTTTAACCCAACAAAAGACGTTCCTTCTTTCCTTTTTTTGTCTTTTTGGAAGTCGGTTAAAAAATACGAGTCGATCGCATATTATGATTTAGACAGAGGCAGCTGCGGCGCAGAACTAACTCTCGGTTAGCGTCGCGTTTTTACTGACTTGACATCTGCACTGCTCCTTTGAAAATATCATCGAATGTCGTTGAAATTAAACTGAAACAGTCGGAGAAATTAAACAATTTTTAACGGGTTTATCGCGTATATTTTACATATTTTTGTGACCTGACGTGATCCGTGATCACAGGTGAGACTAGATGACAGTAGTATTTTTTGTTATGAAAATAAGGAAAATAGGCGGTAGTAATTGATAGTTTCATAATAAAAAAGACAACTGTCATCTAGTCCCACCTGTGACCTTCGACGGGAGTTTTGGCGGGAACGTCTTAGTAACGTGTTGTTGCTTTGTTTTATTTTCCTAAACTTGTGTTATTTTGAACATTAATGCTATAAAAATTGTGGTATTTTATTCATTAAGTGTTCTATCAAATGCGTGAGTGTGGGCAAGTGAAATAAAACAGTGAAACGTGTCTTGACACGTTGTCGGCAAAACTCCATAGAAGCTTCTAGTAAAGTCGCCACCACTTTACTGAAGCAGGACTCGACTTATAAATTGACTGTATAGGTGACTTAGATTGTGATTAGAACATGTACAACTTGTTTTATTCAAGAAACTTGAAAAAATCCTGATACTTGACACTGGCAAATGCTTTAATGCGGGTCCAATACAAAAAAGAAGAAGAAGAAGAAGAAGACCTCGGACGCTGCAAAGTTTTCGAAACGTCCGTCAGGTCATAAAAGTATGTAAAATATACGCGATAAAACTGTTAAAAATTGTTTAAATTCAATGAGTAACAAGCGCGAAAAATAGATATTTGCACTCAAACTGTCTAAACCGGGAACTGGAATATAAGTGGACATACAAGTATTTTTTCACTGATAAATGATTGATTTTATTTTATCATTACAGATTCCAACAAGAGATTGACCAACTTAAGAAACAGTTGGAAGACAGCAACAATGGTGAGATTTTGTAAATGTTAATGATAATTGCAAAAAAGGCTTCACGAAGACTTGACTTCGATGATTCGACTGACATATTTTGACTTGTCACTTGTATTTTTGGCTTATTCGTATATTCTATGGCATTTTACATGCAGTGGGAACTATGCATGTTTTATTTTATTATATTCTCTCCCATTTCAGTGGAAGAGGAAGAAGAAGAAGAGGAGGAGGTGTCTGAAGAGGAAGAGGAGCTGTCAGATGATGGCCTCTCTGCGTCACTCGACTCGCTCGATCCCGAGGAGAAGAAGCTGCGCCGCAAGATGAGACGCGAGGAAAGGGTAACGTTGTATTTATTAATTAATTTAATCCCAAAAAATTGGGTTTTTATGTAAGGAAGGAGGGTCCAAATTTTAAAGTGCTTTAACCGTATCATGTAGACATAGACATAATTTTATGTGGGGTGTTTTTTTTTATGTGGGGTATCTTATGAAAGAGCTTTATTAGCACAAGCCAAAAAAGATTTTTAAATATTTTACGATGTATATTTTTCGGTTTATGAATGAAAATAGAAAAAATCCCCAAAAACGTAAAACAGTTATCAAGAATAAAAAACTACATCAATTGCAAAAATAGGTACTTACTAAAATTAGTTTCTGAAATGAAATAGTTCAATTATAGTTCACCGACAATAAAGTGATATTTTTTTATTCAATTCAGGAGAAAATCAACCAAGAGAAAGCACACCAAGCCCGAAAGGTTCTCGAAGAGAAGAGAGCTGAACTGCAGAGAACCAAGTAAGACATAATTATTTAAAACAAGTAAGGCAAATCTGTTGACGGTACTTATTAAAATTGTTTTTGCTGTTTTATCCGATCCTCGTTGAAATAATAAATGTTTGAAGTTCTAAGCAAAGATGTGACTTCACATTCTTAGATTTCTTTCTAGCAATAAAAACGAAAAATTAATATCTTTTAAATAGAATTACCAAAAAACCTAGTATATGTTTATCTAGATAGTATATGGTCAATTCAGAAGGCACCACTAAACTAATTAAAATTCCTAAAATGACTAAAGTCGACGGAGCGGTTACTGTTTTGTGTAGTTTCATAAAACAGTGCTGCGTCAATCGGATTGCCCATCGCCCGCGCCGCGGCTGACGGAGCTCGCCTCGCGGGGCACGAGACACGCTCATTTCTCTTGTCTACGTCGTCTTTTTGTTTCGTCATAAATCATCAAATAATTCATTACATCTGAAATGTACACCTGCACGATTAAAATTTGTATTGAGTTAAGCGAGAGGCCGTCGCGGACATCCGCGACGGAGCACGGTGAGGATGGTCGCGACGGGCGATTTGTCCGGGACGGAGCACGACGCGGATGATCGCGACGGGCGATTTGTCCGCGACGGAGCATGACGCGAATGGTCGCGACGGGTGATTTGTCCGCGACTGAACATGGCGCTGATGGTCGCGACGGGCGATTTGTCTGCGACGGAGCACGACGCGGATGCCCGCGCCGGACGCCCGCTTAACGGTGCGGACGGCCTTAGTTAAAAAAGGAACGAAAATAGTATGAGAATTTCATTGTTTGTCGAGCGCCTTGAGAATTGCTCCCATTATGTCTTCTTAGATTATGAAATTTAGTCATACCATTGATGAATACTGCTGTACTAACGAATGACCTGAACTTTTTTTGTAACAATCATATACCGTCACCCAAATGTGTCTGACAAAGCTTAGATAATTGGTTTGGAAAATGTCAGGCATATATGGCTGACGCGGCGGTATAGGTGTTAAAAATATACTTAGTATTTTTTATACCTTTTAAAGTAAAATTAATTAAAGTTAAATAAATGAGCCATATTGATTTGTAACGTTACCAGAAAACAGCAAGAAGAGCTAAAGGACAAGCTCCAGCGACTAGAGTCTAAAGTGCTAGTCGGCGGCGAGAACCTGCTGGACAAGGCGGACACGCAGCGGCAACTGCTGGAGCAGGCGGCGCGAGAGCTCGAGCACCGGAAACAGAACGAGCTGCGGCTGCAGCAGGACTTGCAGAAGAAAGAGGTATTTCCGATTCGTTTTCAACTCCGGATGAAAGAGGTAGGCGCATAACGTTGACATGACGAAAGCTGGACGAAAAAGTATGCCCGAAACGATAACAAGAGGAACACTGGATTCAATGTACTCGTAGGCTATGTTATTAACCTTACAACTGGAATATATACATCGATTACATACATTAAAAGCTTTCGTCACTACTTGGCATACATATTACGTGCAATTGTACGATGTCTTCCTCTATTGATACATCACACTATATGTATATGTTACCGGCCAAACCCGATTTCAGGACAAACTAGTTTGGCCTAGGCTAAACTAGTTCTTCCTATACGCGATAGGATTAACTAGTATAGCCTAGGCAAAACTAGTTTGTCCTAAGCCCGATAGGATGAACCAGTTTAGCCTAGGCCAAACTAGTTGATCCTGATATAAATACGCACACTCTGGGATAAACTGGTATGGCCTAGTCTAAATCAAAATACATTGGTAAACTGAATAAAATACTCCGTAATTGGAAAAATAATCATTTTTATTAAAACCATAATGATTCGTCGTTAAAAGTTATGGATACATTCACCTATTTTATTGTAAGTTTGCACTCCCACATACTTAACTTACACATCTTTTACCATGAACATTTCGGACTCGTGAGAGAATTATGTGATCTTTTCTTCGACTAATTCGATTTCGTACTTGGTACACCTTAGTAAATGTGATGTTTTTTATATATTTTTTTGTCAAGATTTTTTCTAATAAATATACAAGTACAGTAAGTAGTTATTTTATATTCATAGCCTTGGTTTCTTTATATTCCCACTGCTTTGAATACACTGTGACGCATTACACTGTTACCAACCGGTTCTATTGTTTCGTGTACGGATAGAAATTGTAATTTCTACTTGAGAAATAAATTCTTAAATTCTCAAAAAGAAATTACAATTTCACTTACGTGAGAACTAAATTTACAGAACAAAATTGCTTATACTTCAACAGTTATTTGGATCTACGTACACTAATCAATTAAGATTTACTATACTATATAACTTACAGAATTTTAATTTAATTCAGTAACTTAAATAAAATTTTAATCCGTCGAAACCTTACTTTCGATAAATTAAATCCTTATTTTAAGTTATAATCTTAAATGTTTTTCGCCTTTTCACCGCCGTAGTCGTCTATTTATGACAAAAATGGTCTTTAAAAACTAACCTAATGTTGTCAATAAGTATGTTAAATAAATTTGGCGATAATATCTTTTTTCGGTTTGGTTTCCAAGGAACGGCGATGCGTTTATGTCATTGCGTTTTGTTTGAAAATGTCGAGTTCTCAGTAAACGAAGATCATTATTGACAGCAAGCCTGCGCTTACCTACTGTTTCATGAAAACGTACATAGGTAGGTACACTCAACATCATATCGAGCGTAACGTAACTCTGCACTTCGAAAATCACTTTTGTACAGTGAGGTATTATTTTAACTTTTAACTCTGTATTGTGTTGAATAGTAAGTGTTAATCGGTAACTGTGCACGCGCAGGCGGAGCGGGTCGACCTGGAGGAGCGCTACTCCAGCCTGCAGGAGGAGAACGCGGCGAAGACTCGCAAGCTGAAGCGCGCCGTGCAGCTGCTCAACTCGGCTAAGGTGCACAGATAAACTTTAGATCATTCTTTAACTGGAAAAGACGGAAAACAGCGTTTTTTTTGTTTTTTAGGATTCCGTACCTCAAAAGAAAAAAACGGAACCCTTATAGGATCACTTTGTTGTCCGTCTGTCTGTCTGTCCGTCTGTCCGGGTGTCAAGACCTTTATCTCGGGAACGCGTGAAGATATCGTGTTGTTGGGAATCAAAACCTATGGGGTACTTCCCGTTGACCTAGAACTATGAAATTTTGCAAGAAGCATTGTGTTAGAGTACACATATAGGAAAAGGAACAGAAAACTGGACATTTTTAATTAAATGACAAAAAAAAATCTTTATGCAAGGAATGAGGGTTAAAAAAATTAAGTGAATTAACCGTATCATGTGGGATATATGAAAGAGCTTTATTAGCAATTTAGCATAAAGCTAAAACAGATTTTTAAATATTTTTACGATGTATATTTTTCGGTTTATGAAGGAAAATATATGATTTTTCTACTAGTTTGTACGGATCCCTCGGTGGGCGAGTCTGACTTGTACTTGTCCGGTTTTATTTATTATTTGGCTTACAAAACTGGACATATACAATAGAAACATAAATGATATTTCAATGGAAATATACTAGAAATGCATACGCCCTTCTAGTTGTAAACACAGCACGCATTAAGAATATTGTTGTCTAAAAATAAATTTATGTTATTAATCATATAAAATAAGCACTGTATATAACCTAAACCAAAATTGTTGACAATAGTCTTTTAAAAGAGTACAGAGATGGATCGAATATATCTAAATTAAAACAGATTCTATTGTAAGAGTTAGACAGGCGATACAAACATCACTCATGTTTGTATCGCCTGTCTAACTCTTGACCATAATTTGTAAGGGTATATGGAAGTTTAAACGTTCTTCGAATAACGAGACAGCTGGATAGACGAAACTGGGCAAAAGTAGGTACGTACAAACAGGTCCTAGAGTCTAGGACTTTGTATGTGACCTTTTAGGGCCTAGCACTGACCTCTAAATAGTTGGTGTACGTACCTACTTTGGTAGATGCCCAGTTTTTTTTTTTCATAGTGGTGTGTCGGTGAAGAAATAATTTTACTAACCTTCACACTTTTAGTTGAGCAGTGTTACCGACAAGAAAACTATTTCCGAATCTTTATACTTTCAGTTAAATGGGTTGTTTTGAAGTCTTTTTTTTTTAAATTACTTTTATTTTATCATTTGTCGACATTCTTGTGACATCTTTAAAATTGATTCAATTTTTTAGTCGTTTTGTAACCCTAAAAATAACGCCTTGCGCGGCTAGTAAACATTCGACTAATACTAGTTTTGTAGGAATTATCAACGATTAAATATATAAAGAAATGAAAGAAGTTATTGCACAACTATTTTTGTTTATTAAAAACTTATTAGAACACAACAATGTTTTGGACTATGGTCTTGGATGATCATTGTTCACGTTTGACATTCTTGTGACTTGATTTAGAATTTTCATTGTAAATGTTTACTATAAAGAGTCCTGTCATAGAATAAGTTGCATGATGCCTGTATCGTGTGTTATGTATGTGTGAGTGTGTGTGTGATGCAGGCGGAGCTGGCGGACCAGCAGCGCGAGCAGCAGCGAGAGATGGAGGGCATCTTAGACAGCGTGCGCGCGCTCAAGCGGGAGATACAGCTCGCCGACCTCGTGCTGGACGCTTACATACCCAAGGAGTACCAGGTGAGCCGGGGACATACGCGTACTTGCCATACTGTTCACCATTATTATAAAATCACTCGCACAGATATTGTATATTTTAACCTTCACTACCTTATAGATTATTGTATATTAACCTCAAAAAATAACTGAGGAGGTCGAATGGGCTTCAGCTGCCCCGGCGAGTCACTGCGACATTTGTAAATATTGCGACACATTTATTTCACCTTGTACTCTTGAGTGACATCTTTTGTTTTTGCGATCTAAAATCGCTATCGCCTAGCCTAGACCGACCATCGACCGAACAGACCGGTTTAAAAACGAAAAAGCCGACGAGACGACCGTTTTATGTAGAATATTTCACATTTTAACCGTGCAATAAAACTGGAACCGGGATTTCGTGGGATCGGAATATCCAGCGTGTTATCGTAGTTACAGTACTAGTCGGTAGCAAGTGTTAATGTATCGAAACGTTGCGCAGGCGTTGATAGACCAGTACGTGCACTGGAACGAGCAGCTGGGCGAGTGGCAGGTGAAGTGTGTCGCGTACACCGGGAACAACATGGCGGCGCCGCACCACCGCGCCACGCCGCAGCAACTGCACAGACAGGTACCTATACCTGCGGACTGGCTCGCCGCACAATATCACGCGCATGTATCGATCAACTATATATTGTGGCTTTTTGTATTCTTAATTGCCGCTAACTACTTTCAATTGTGAAGGAAAATATCCGAGGAACTTCTCCAAGATATTTTTCTTTTTTCATGTTAGATAAATCTACGATTGACCACCAACTCGCCTGATGTTAAGCGACGGTGTGGCCGAGGATAGAGCTCGTCGATCTATTATTTACTCTAGCTTAGAATATTCCAAGATTGTAGTTCAGAGAAACAGAGAATACTTATGTAATGAATGTGGCATCCCGTACTCGGTTACCGTGGAAGATCATAGCTAACTCGCGAGTAAAAGAGGCTGATTGTAGAGAGGGGCCGATCCCGGCCCGAGTCCTGTGTCTTCATTATCTTGTGTAGACTAAACAGTTTTACAACTATTTGTTATTTCAAGGGTCAAACTGAGCCCGTGTTCTCGTCGTAGACTGATACATTTGTCTACTTGATCGTCGTCTTAGTAAATATTTACACATTGAATATGAACTTGTAGATGGAGCCGGCGGAGCTGTCGGAGCGCTACTTGTCGTATGCGTCCGTCAACCCGCGGCCCGCGTCCCGCCTCGCGCGTCCCCACACTTCTGCCGTCCCGCGCCCGCACACCGCGCTGCGTCAGCGCCAGTAAACACACACATACTCACACACTCACCAATACTTGTCGTTTCAGATATTATTATTTCAAATTGCACATATTATTACGCAATTTAAAAAAATATATAAAAAAACAAACAAAAACCATCGACACGAAGAATGAATGAATTAGGTAGGTACGCAATTTTTATATACAGATTTAATGATGCTTTACTTCACGTTTTACCCACCATGCTTTTTCGAAAGACAATTTATGTTGTGTAAAACACACAATATGTAAAATATGTAAATTCAACAAAGAATATATTCTGTCGGGGCGACTTTCGTCCACCTTTGTCGTAGGGTGACCGGTGCGACGTCGGACGACGCTTGTGAACGCTTGTGAACGATCGTCGGGCGATCGCTCCGAGGGTTTTCGAACGCCTATTACATCGTCGAACGTCGTCCGACGTCGTTTCCGAATGCAGCCCAGGAGGACTAACATATTGTAAAATTCAGGAATATCTAGTTGAATTGTTCTACTATAATAGTAATAACTACCTTAATAGTTGCATAATACGGATAATTGTTGCTACTGTTACTTTAAACTAACTTAATTTTTTATATCTTTACTTACGTCATTGTCATTTTAATTAGGATTATAGGCAAGTTTCGGTTCGATTTTATTAGATGTTTTTCCTTTATTAGAGGCTTTAATGCTATACCTATTTTTTTACGTAAATGAAAACCATTCCTAGTATTAATGAACTTAGATTGAGATATGGTTTATGCTTTATTATTTATAACGAATTTTATTCAGTATTTAACTACAAACGTATTTTTACATTATATATTAGAACGTAGCTGTATAACGAAACAATGATCTCTTATTTTGGGCTTCAATATTTTATATAACCTAATTGAAATTAACCAAAGAGCCAGTCGCCCTTTACTTTCTGATGCGTAAATTCCCTCTAACAGAATTGATCAAGGTCACTTTTGTTCTAGGCAATTACCGCATTCGGTACTGCGGCACTAGCGTATTAGCAAGATTTTTGTATTACCTACTTATACGAAAACAGTAAGTATATAGAAGAATGTCATGTGTTGTATACGAGATTTAACTGACTTATTATCTCAGTGACGAGTGCATAGTACGTACGATAGTATCAGGGGATCGATTTGATCGGCTCATTACTACTATAAAATTTAAAAAAAGCGTAAAAGAAAAAACAACGATGAGGTTTAGAGGTAGAGTTTTACTGTTGTGTGGAAAATGCGCTAGACGAGCGACAACTGCGCACAAAGCTTTCCCTTTTAAACCTGGTAATACTTGTTTTAATTTTAATATAAAGAAATTGAATAGTATTTTAGAAAGTTTTGTAATAGTTAATAATATTATGTATCGGCTAAATATAGCCATTGAGCTCGTAACCCCGAGGGAAGAACTGCCGCTCCGTCGAGTATGCAAATGAAAAACGATAAAATCACTCGATCAAAGAATTGTTAACACCATCACTGGCGTAGCTGTGAAGGATCAGAAGAGCCGTGGCTCTCCCGAGTCTCCCGGCTTTACACGACCTCGAAGACCTCAATAGAGTTTCCCAACGGGTGGGCCTCAAAATGAACATGGACATATCGAAGGTTATGTCGAACACCCATGTAGTGCCCACCCCAATATCGTGGGGAACTCCACTCTTGAAGTTGTTGACGAATACGTCTACCTAGGACAAACGTCCGATTAGGCAGGTCCAACTTTGCGAGAAAGGTCAATCGTCGTATCCAACTTGCCTGGGCAGCGTTCGGGAAACTTAAAAGCGTCTTCTCGTCCAATATACCACAGTCCCTCAAGTCGAAAGTTTACAACTAGTGTGCGTTACCAGTGATGACATACGGCACTGAAACGTGGTCCCTAACTATGGGCCTTATAAGGAAGCTCAAGGTCACGCAACGAGCTATGGAGAGGGCTATGCTCGGAGTCTCTCTACGAGATCGAATAAGAAATGAAGAGATACGTAGACGTACAAAAGTCACCGATATAGCACAGCGGATTAGCAAGTTGAAGTGGCAGTGGGCAGGGCACATAGCACGTAGAACTGATGGCCAATAGGGCCGAAAGGTTTCTGCGCTTGCCGGTTCGTGGAGACCACGTACCCGCAAGCGCAGCATAGGAAGACTAGCCACGAGATGGACAGATGACCTCATACAAGTGGCGGGAAGACGCTGGATGCAAGGCGCTTCCAATCGGTATTTTTGGAAATCCATGGGGGAGGCCTCTATCCAGCAGTGGCCTTCTTATGGCTGAGATGATGATGATGATGAACAGGTTTGAAAGATTTAACTGGTTTGCGTAGACCTCGATGTTTGTACTAGCGGCTCTAGCTACTTATCCAAATGGGCAGCTCAAATCGTAATAGCATAATAGTTTTATTCATAAAACATTTCGACATCGCTGACGGCTATTAGCTCAGTGACCGATCCACTTCCCTTCTAAATCTACCTTAAGGAAGGATAAGAAGGCACTCCACGTAGTAATTTACAAAGCGAATTGTAGCGAATTAAAATTAACCTGCTCGCCACGCATCTCGCGCGACCGGTGCTAGCTTTATCTCCTGACCGATGCAATGGCTTCACCATCAAACTTGGCCTAGGTCAAGCAAACGTTCATCCCTGTTCCAGCGCTTGGCGCAGCATTACGGCCCTCCAGAACATGGTGTAGCAACAATGGCATCACTCGGTGGAATTTCTTTCGAAGGGGTTACTCGCTCGAAGTATATACCTAACTACGATAGTCGCATTCCAAGTTATTGAAAGGTGTATCTGTGTCAGTATTATTGTATTATGTAGTTTGCGCACGTTTGGAGTGATATTATTTTCATGTGTATTAAATTTTTTCTACTAAAAAATTGTTTCATTTTATTTAGTAAACTTAGATACAATTCTTATGCAGCCGCTTTGATAAAGTATTAACGGGATGTAGCGTCAGTCCTCAAAAACTCCGAGCTCAATGAGATCTAATTAAGCCCCTTACACAATTAAATTATTTTCGATTTTCAAAATAATTCAAAGCGGCAAAATAGACATCTCTAGACATCTCAATCTCAAATCATATTGCCCGAAAGCCCCGCGACAACCTGGAGAAACTTATTATGACCCGTAAAGTGGAAGGAAAAAGACCCAGGGGATACAGCCCAATATGGTCCGACCAAGTGTCAAAAAATCTGGGCACAAAAATCTCTGACGCAATACGTCAGGCTGAGGGTCGTCAGAGCTGGAAAGAGATTTGTCGTCATCTGCCACACCAGGTCGGGAGCATCACGACGCTCAACAGTGAGCAAACGAATGGAGGAAGAGGAGACTTCTCAATCTAAATTGGGCTTTAGCACGGTGACAGAGTCTTTATAATATCAAAATCTTTCAGTATGTCATTATTGGTATATGGGTATCGGTCAACCCAGGACACTATATTCGTGAATTTTGTTTTAAACTTTACATCCACGTGATGGAAAGTCATTGTGCAGTCGGATATTTAGTTTTAAATTCCCGACCCAAATAGAGGGGTGTTATAAGTTTGATATGTATAGTTGTATATATGTATGTGTGTCTGTCTGTGGCATCGTAGCTCAAACGGATGTACCTACTGATTTTGATTTAGTTTTTTTTTTTATTTGAAAGAGGATTTCATCGAGCATGTTTTAGCTATGATTCATCAAAATCGGTTCAGCTGCTTTTTTTTGTCGGGAGTTTGTGGTTTTTGTATAGTTTATACTTGTTTACTATTGTTTGTCTGTAATCAAATCTTGCAAGTTAAATTTGATTACTTTGATCTGATTTCCGATTGAGCTGAAATTCTTATTCTTATTTGAGGTGGGGGCGATGGGTCCTGCACTGACGTCCCGCTAGGGGTGTATTGTGCATTGAGCTGAAATATTGTATGCATGTATAAATCGCATGATAAGGCAATATTAATATCAGCTGGGCTAATTCGATGATAGAACTGGATTGTTGGAAACTGCTAATATAGTTGAGTTTGAGCTCATTAGCTTTCTTGTGTCAGATACCTTCCATTACACATATAAGAAGGATCTAAAAATGGTGCCAATGGATTTCACTGGAACTTTGTGAAAAGCGCTAAGATAGCTGAGTTTGAGACTAGTTTGCTTTGTTATTTTCTGCTATGATATAGGCAGATAGTTGCTTAAATTACAATTTTGTTATGTATAAAATCCTATCCAAAATAATAATTTCGAAGTCGGCATATTATAATCTGTATACCACTATTTGTAGCCCTTGTGAACGGTGCACGGTGGCGGGAGTTCTACCCGGGCTTCGACCCTAGGCCTGTCAGGCCTCTGGGTGCTGCCGAGGGCTCCTCACATCAGCTATAGATAGGTCTATCTATATTTAGCATATATCTATATTTAGCTATATGTTGTCACTGTCAGTCAATACTCAAGGTAAATCTGGGCGTCATAGATTTTACTATGACTATTGTTTACAATAACCGCCATTCTAAATTGACTGTATTTTGTGATCAACAAAAATATTTTTATTCCTTTGGAAACCTATATTTTATTTATAGGTTTTGTTTTTTTAAGTAACGTTTTTTTCTTGAGCTTCATTATTACCTACCTATCGTAGTAAAGTATTCGTGGTTTTGTTATTTTTAGTTATGACACTTATAGAGAATATTCTGAAGAATGTACATTCGAAGGAGTCAATTAAGAAGTATGCGTCTCCGCCGCCGGAACTCGACGAGCTTGTCATTGAGAAGCGAGTGAGGAGCAACAAGAGGAAACCGTTTAACAGAGTGAGTTGTCATTCAAATAATAGGGGTGATTATCGGCTTTCACTCATCTTTGCCAGGTTTGCAACTACTAAGTAGTAGGTGTGCGAGCAGAATTTATTGCCACATAAAATATATATATCTACACTAATAATATTATAAAGAGATTTTCTTACGCGTACCGTAGTCGCAGCGGGCTAGTTCTAGTATATATACATTTTTAAACAGTTCAAAGCTCTGTAAGACGTTTTCGATTTATTGTCATGGGAGCGTGACGCTTTACAAGCGAACAAATTCCTCGTGTTGTCACTGTGGTTTGTAAAAAAATATTATTTAATTTTTTGATAGATCTCCGGTTTTTCTCATTCAAATGCGAAGGGTAAAAAGGGTTTGCGCCATCTTAATTATAAAGGTACAATTTTATTTACCGAACAGACGTGTTGATTTGCACTACTGACTACTTATTGAGAAACAAGACGTCCTAATATCCTAAGGTCATAGTTTAACAAAGATGGCGGAGTTTGTTTGTTCCAGTACCCGCACGTGCGTGCGAGAGTTGACTCGGCGGCGCCTCGCCTGCAGCCGCGTCAGCTGTACCGCAACATGGGCGAGTGGACGTGCCGACTCGCCAACATAAACAGGGACAATCTCAACCTGCTGTTTAGAATTAAGAAGCAGCATTATGGAAGAGTTAGCACCTTTTAATCTATTCATATTCATATTTATTTATTAGCATTCCACAAGTTTCAATTAGGTGGTAGGAAATTATTTTAAATTACATTGTGGACCCCGTTGGGCACAATTTTCTAATTATAGAAGAAGGAAAGACAGTTAACTAAATAATCTGTAAACAGTTAACCTAACATTTTGTATAAATATTATAATATATCTTTATCTGTCATATAATTATGTTTATTTAAACGTTTTAAAAAAAAATGTATGATTTCTGTCAAATTTACGTATTTCGTAAACAAATATACGGTACGGTGAGTAATTTATATTTACGGATAAAAGACCTACAAGATTCAGTCTGATGTATGTTGTCTAAGATACGGATTAATTTCTTTTGAGCTATGAAAAGGGTATAAGCATCTGTACCATTCGAACTCGTTTAAGAGATAAAAACGGAAAAAAGATCATTTACTTTTATCTTACTATATCCCCACAATATAATTCCATAGCTAAGCCATATATAGGCATATGCATAATATGTGGAAGGTCATTATTTTAGTTTTTATGAAGTTATTTCTAAGTTATGTTCTTTTACCGCTATATATGTAGGTAGGTACTTAAAAACTATATTAAGATACTTTCCACTTTATTGTCCGGATGATCGCGCTGACCAGCCTTTTGACACGTGGATCCAGCTGGTTCGCGCAACAGAGTTGGGACTTTCTACGGCAGCATCAAGTCCACATTGTGTAGAATCACTTACTTCCTACCTTTTTTACTACTTCCTACCTGGTATACCGACCCAGTTATCACCATCAGTCCGTACCAGATATAACTTTACCTACTGTTATCAATTACACGTATGTAATTGATAACAGTACCTAGGTACGATGAAACTGTCGTGGAACTGACATAGGTACATAATAGAGGTAGAGATGAACCTATGAAACTACTGAACTTTGGTAGGCGATCTACGATTTGCCCATAAACAACGGAAAAATTCGAATCTAAAACTGTATAAATTATTATTACTTCATTTACCTTTCAGGGCAAGGTGGACTGTCGCTGGGATCACCCTCCGAAACAGATGGAGTACTTCTGCGGAGCAAGAAGAAGCTTTTTGAAAAAAATTCAGGATGATAACAAAACTCTATACAAACGAATCCTAAATACGGTAAGTGAAGCCTTTTCGATGTAAGTGATTCTACACAATGCGGACTTGATGCTGCCGTAGGAAGTCCCGACTCAGGTTGTTGATACACTGTAGACTGTTACGGGAACCAGCTGGATCCACGTGTCAAAAGGCTGGTTATCATGCTCAGCAGAGATTTGAAATATACCTCTATTTTAGTTCTCAGGACACTCGCATCCAATCTCGCATCGCACGTAGCTTTTCAAATTGAAATTGCTAAGAACTGTCATTTATATAGGAAAAGCTCTCTAGTTCTGATAAATAAGTTAAGGCTATTGATGGTATGATAGTATGTACGTAATAATAGACGAAATAACATAACGATTTTTCTAGAATTATTCAAAATAATGCATATTTATAATCTTTTAAAGCGATTTCACGCATATTTTCTCACAAAAAACGTACCCTCAACCTAGGGCGGATCCAGCCCCCCCCCCCCCCCCCCTGGATCCGCCCATGACCATGAGGGGTCATGACCCCCATGACCCCCCCTGGGCTGGGTCTGTATTTTTGAGCCTTGTCAGTACTGTGACAACATTAACAGCAAATTAGCATATGAATACCTAAAAATTTGATAAAAGTTTCAAAAAATTTCACGCTCGTTTCGCTCGCGTCTGATTATTTCCTATTATTTTTACTCGACTGCGTATGAAGGAGGGTTATGTTTTTCGAGTATATGTATCTGTATGTATGTGGGTATGATTCTATATGATTGCCTACAAGCCTAAACGGCTTGACCGATTTTGATGTGCGAGGTGTCGTTAGATTTGTTAGAACTCCAATGAGCTTTTTCGTAATAAATAAGTGATTTCACTAGAATTAATCTAAATAATGCGCATCTATACGACGTCTTTTACAGCGGTTTTGCGCATACTTTCTCATAAAAATGTATGTTTGTAATTTTCTATAAAGTCATATGTTTAAATTTAATTAGTAATAATAAATTTGCAATCAATGCATTCAAATGGTTGTATTTACTTAGTCTTAGTTATACTGTTACAGTTAAAAAATAAGAAAGATATTACATTTGAATTTGGAATCTGTCATTTTTATACGATTGTTCATTGAGTTTGCTAATTTTGGCGCCAATACATTGTACAATATTTTGCGATATTAAAATGGAGTGGGGTGATAAAAAGAACCGAATCGCTGTGATTGCATTACACAAAGTTGGTATGGAGCCAAATGCAATTTTTAAAACTCTCCATACGCTTGGTATTAGTCAAATGTTTGTGTACCGGGCTATTAATAGGTACAATGAGACCTCCTCTGTTTGTGACAGAAAAAGATCTGGCCGTCCACGTAGTGTTCGTACGAAAAAGGTGGTCAAAGCAGTAAGGGAAAGAATTCGAAGAAATCCTGTCCGAAAGCAAAAGATTTTATCTCGGGAGATGAAGATAGCACCCAGAACCATGTCGCGTATTTTAAAAGATGACTTAGGACTTGCAGCCTATAAGAGACGCACTGGTCATGTTTTAACTGATAATTTAAAAAAGAATAGGGTGGTAAAATCGAAACAACTACTGAAGCGGTACGCAAAGGGAGGTCACAGAAAAATTTTGTTTACGGATGAGAAAATCTTTACAATTGAGCAACATTTTAACAAACAAAATGACCGTATTTATGCTCAAAGCTCTAAGGAAGCTTCCCAATTAGTCGACCGAGTGCAACGTGGGCATTATCCGACTTCAGTGATGGTTTGGTGGGGTGTTAGCTATGAAGGAGTGACTGAGCCATATTTTTGTGAAAAAGGTATCAAAACATCGGCACAAGTGTATCAAAATACCATTCTTGAGAAGGTAGTTAAGCCCCTTAACAACACCATGTTCAATAACCAAGTATGGTCCTTCCAACAAGACTCGGCGCCAGGTCATAAAGCTCGGTCCACGCAGTCTTGGTTGGAAGTGAACGTTTCGGACTTCATCAGAGCTGAAGACTGGCCGTCGTCTAGTCCTGATCTTAATCCGCTGGATTATGATTTATGGTCAGTTTTAGAGAGTATGGCTTGCTCTAAACGCCATGATAATTTGGAGTCCCTAAAACAATCCATACGATTGGCAGTGAAGAATTTTCCCATGGAAAGAGTGCGTGCTTCTATTGATAACTGGCCTCAACGTTTAAAGGACTGTATTGCAGCCAATGGAGACCACTTCGAATAAGCTTTTATATTTTAAATTGTTTTATATTTATGTATTAAACTAACACACTGTAAAAGTAACAAATATTATTTGCAATAAAAAAAAAAATTTTTTCTTCGTGACAATATTTATGGCAAGACTAGGTATAATTGTTGATAACGTAAAAGTCGTTCTTATCCTGTCGGATATTTCATTTTTCTCTTAACGCAGATAATTGTTTGGTTTTCTGGGCCACAAAAACCTCATCAGTTTTTTAAACTATAATACCTATCTACTCGTTAGCGATCGTTCTTTATTCGCTTGAGGCTTGAAAAGGGGGGAAGGGAATTCGGGAAAATCACGAAATATCACCATGTGGGGAGGAGGTAAAGTTGTAAAAAACATCATATGTGGCTAATGGACAACCCCTTAGTACGATGCTCGGATACAATTGATTTTTAAGGCCAGGCTAGGTTAGCAAAAGCAGCAACCATGTACCTACCATTAGTTAAGGTCAAATTTTTAGTTTGTAAAACGCGGGCTGAGGTAGCGTTATACACCTAGTTCTGGAAAAGCCTCGCCTCAACTGTGTTTACAGGAGGCGCGTGTGGAAACAACACTGTCACTAGAGCGGCACTGGGTACACAACCGGCGACGGATAGTCTCCCGAGCTGTACTGCCGTTCCCATTGTTCCCGCCGGAGCCGTCCGAGGACTCCGACCCCGTGTTCCTGGCTCCGCCCGGCGTACACCGACCCAGGTATCACCAGTGCGGTGCCGGGTACACAACCGGCGACGGATAGTCTCCCGAGCTGTACTCCCGTTCCCATTGTTCCCGTCGGAGCCAGCCGAGGACGTTGACCAACCCACGTACATTACAGACCGGCGCCGGATATACCTGTAACCGGCGACGGATAATGATGAGATTGTGGCTAGCCATATGTTTTTAGGGTTCCGTACATCAAAAGGAAAAAACGGAACCCTTATAGGATCACTTTGTTGTCCGTCTGTCAAGACCTGCATCTCGGGAACGCGTGAAGTTATCGAATTGAAATTAAAACCATATACGTAGATCCATAGCCTTTTGCTGTAGAAAGAAAAATTACACTTATCAGTTTCCATAAAAAAAGTGACAGCCGAATATGTCGCAAAAAACGCATATTTCGACACTCGCAAGGAAATCAAAACCTAGGTATGGGTTACTTCCCGTTGACCTATAATTACTGTGAAATTTGGCAAGAAGAATTGTCATAGGTGTACGTAGGTGTACCTACTCGTACAATATGGATATATTGCAATATATAAAGGAAAAAATCCGAAAACTGTTTATTTTTATTTTAATCATAAAAATTAGGTTTTTATGCAAGGCAGGAGGGTCAACATTTTTAAGTGCTTTAACCGTATCATGTTGGCTTGGAGGAATAATGGGGTATCATACGAAAGAGATTCACAAGCATAAGCTAAAACAGGTTTTGAAATATTTTGACGATGTATATTTTTCGGTTTATTAAGGAAAATATAAAAAATATATAATTTCCCCCTTTTATCTACTAGTTTGTACGGAACCCTCAGTGGGCGAGTCTGACTCGCATTTGTCCGGTTAAATTTTTTATTTTTCCGGCTGGCAAGCTTCGAGCGTCGAGTCGTGGACAGAAGTAAAATGTGTTGATAATGTTCATGGATGATGGGACCGTAAGTAAGTTCGTATAGACAGAGTGACCTAGTGTCAGAGTGTCAGAGTGACTAGGCAGCTGAAAGGCCTCTGACTTGGCTTGACGATTGCTGTTTTTGAACAAACAACCGTGTAGAGCTAGAGAGTGAGGTGCAGATGATTATGAAATTTCTCCATTTTGTAAAGAAGCAGTTCCTACATAATCTAGGTACCATATGGAGACAGCCGTGCGACAGTGTGTCCTTAGACACAACACTTTATAAATGACGGAGTTATGAGGTAATAAATATTTAAACAACAACAACTAAGTTTGTAAAACTTAAAAACCCTCAACAAAAAAACGGCTGAACCGATTTTGATGAAAAAAAGCTAAGAACACTTGATGAAATCTTTTTTGAAATATAATAAATGGGATCCAAATCGGTCCATTGGTTAGAGTGCTACGATGCCACAGGCAGACACACAAATACACACGTCAAACTTATAACACCTAGGGTTGTCAGATGATCAGGATCGGTCAGATCGACGGTCAATACTTGTACCAAAATCCAGACTTTTTAAAATGTTGTCCGGATATTTTAGTCTTCCCATGTCCATTTCTTTTTGGGTCGGGAGTTGAAAAATTAAAAAAAAAATGTCGATTGAGAAGATCACTTGGGGAGTACTTAGGTATTGTTTGCTGAGAGTACTAAAGTATCCTGTGCAGTATAAGCAGCTGTTGATGTCGAGCGGCGGGACTTAGAGCTGAACAGTGGCTTGTTCCAGAGTGGCGGTGTGGCTGCGAGTGGCGCGCGGCGCGTGTCTCGGCCGGCTAACCCTGGAGCTGTTCACGGACGTGTGTCCCCTCACGTGCCGGCTGTTCGCCGAGCTGCTGCGGCCCGACTCACCGCATACCTACATAGGCTCCCGCTTCTTCACGTAACTTCTCGTCACGTGCCTATTCGCACCTCTACTTGTTACGGCGTCGAAGGCACCGCTCGCCGCTCAGTGCGCGCCTCACCGAGTGTTTCTTTATGTTCACTTACATTAAAAATTTCCACATTTATACCAATCCGGAATATACATAGATAGAATACTTACCTACCTACTTAACAAGTAGGTATAGGCAGGTAATGAAAACTCTCATTAAATATCTTATCTATATAATATTTTACGGAATACAGATATATTACTCTTACGGGTTCTTTAGTGAACTTGTTGCTCGTTACCTATTTTGTTCTTTAAGTAGTATCTATCTATTATAGTCTATATTCTCATAGTGTGTGGAAAAAATTATGTACCTATTTGGTTTTTGTATAAGTGAACTCGTTGCTTTGTACTAATCTAAATTTCTCTTGGTTAGAAACGTAAAATTTCTTTGATTGATCTACAAGTGAAAACAAGTTAGGGCTCTTTTGTTTCCTAGATTCATTTACCTACTTAGTGTTTCAACAGCTGTTTATTTTCAGAATAGTATTATATAAATAAATATTACTGAACGAGTACTTAAATAAAACTTAGTCAGAAAACAAATCAACATTAACGCAACATCAGGCGTGTTGGTTGCCAATCGTAGATCTATCTTGCATTAAACAACCCGGACAAGTGCGAGTCAGACTCGCCCACCGACGGTTTCGTACAGTATTAGTAGATAAAAGCGGGAAATTATATTTTCCTTCATAAATCGTAAAATATACATAGTAAAAATATTTAAAAACCTGTTTTAGCTTGTGCTAATTAAGATCTTTCATATGATACCCCGCATGATACGGTTAAAGCCCTTTAAAATTTGGACCCTCCTTCCTTGCATAAAGACCCTATTTTTTGTGATTAAATAAAAAAAAACGGGTTTTGTTCCTTTATGTGTACTATATGACAATGCTTCTTGCCAAATTTCACAGTTATAGGTCAACGGGAAGTACCCCATTGGTTTTGATTTCCTTGCTAGTGTCGAAATATGCGTTTTTTGCGACTTATTCGGCTGTAACTTCTTTTTTGGAAACTGAGAAGTTTGATTTTTGTCTCTACAACAAGAGACTATGGATCTGTGTATATGGTTTTAATTTCAACTCGATACCTTCACGCGATCCCGAGATGCAGGTCTTGACAGACGGACAACAAAGTATAAGGGTATATATAAGGGTTCCGTTTTTTTCCTTTTGAGGTACGGAACCCTAAATATATAAATATAATCACTATAAACACTAACCATCAAAACCTAGCACTAACAGAACAAGTCAAGTAGGTACTAATAAGCTAACTGGCTGTGGTCGGTAGCCCTCAACAGAGTAGAGATCCCGGCGTATATCGACTCCAAAACTGCGGCCTTAGTTTCCGCCGCTCTAAACTCCACTTTTTCAACCGCCGCGTTCCGCGCATGGAACAAAATACTCAAGTAGTTCCGCGGCTCACCCAGGAATCACTGCGTTCTCCCGCGGCTCACTCTCGAACCCCCGCGTTCCGCGGCTCACCCAAGAATGTTAACTATTGTTAACCGACTATTTGTCTGTTCTGTTCGACGCTTCTTTTCTCAATGCTTATAACATCACGGATTCAACTCCCGTGTCAATCGGCTAATAAAAATGCTTGTTGTAGAGGTTTGGCGCCACCGACGCACAATATTTGCAATTGGTGCCTCGTCCTGGGCCATCCGTGATGTCACCACACTCCAACCAATACGGGCGAGGATAACAGCGCACGAACACACGCCTGTTGGCATCATCCAAATATAAAATGGGGAAGGTCCAGTAAACTTTTAGGAAGTTTGCAGTATTGACATACAAGGCGGGGAAAATACAACGGCCGTTCGTGTATAGCGACTGGTTTTTAGATAATAATAATAATATGCTACACATTCGACAAAACCGCTTCGATTTTCAGAAAAAGCTTTTATATGCATTTTCGCTTCTCTTTCTTAGTAAATTCAGTTCAGTTCTTATTCTTACTAGTACGTCGAGGATAAAAAGCTAGGAAATATGTACTTACCTAAAATACCTCTCCACAAAACTTACAGAAAAATCAAACTTTTTTATAGAAAGTGTTAAAAACTTTGTAAATAGAATATACCAATTGACGTCTGATAGTTAACGCCAAAATGTGACATTATGCTCAAATTATATTTGTGTATTCTGGGGCTATTTACAAGTTTGTGCATTTGTATATTCATGATTTATATGGCTACTTCTTCTGATCCTAAAGTACACATCGTGAAACAAGATGTTAGTTTCGGACTCTGGAGTTAACGGCTCTAACGAGATCTTGATCAAAATCGTAAGCCCTGAGGGGCAGATTTTCTCCACCTATTTCGCTGAAGATACCCTTATAGAAGAAGTCAAGAACCGCGCTCTAGACTTTTTCTACCCGACCGGGGAGACTGGTTCCAGCAGGTTTAAAATTGTACGCGTGTTCGATACCACCACACTTCACGACTTCTTAACTCTGGGTCAAGAACAGGTTATTATGCAAGAAGAACTTCTTTTAGTCGAAAGACGTTTACCGGAAGCAGGAACATTGTGGGATTTAGGAACTGTCAGAGCGCCTCAATCTAGCACCATAGCAGCTGCAACGGCGTCTTTGCCAAGCCCGCAGAATCCTGTCCGACAACCGAACTTGCAATCGTTGCTTTCTACGAATGAACTCTCATTTGAACTGCGAAAGATTTTGATATCTTTAATCGAAGCCGGCGCTCGTCTCGCCGCTTCCGGTAGGAATTACGAGATGACGCTGGCTCAACTGACTGCGGCGTTGGAAGAGCCACGGAGGCAGACTCCGTCGGTCATCCATGTTATAACACCCGAGGACATAGCAGCACGGCTCCAAGCTCAGCGGTCGGACTCCGACGTCGTATCCGCTACGAGCAAAACGGAAAGCGGAGAGATCTTCAAACGAGCTGAGCATTTACAGAGATTTCTCGAGAAGTTTCGAGCTTGGAGGATTAAAATTGCAGAGCCCCCTAATCCTGAAGCTGTAGCGGCATTGAAAGACCTTGGATTCTCTTATGAAGACGCTGATAAAGCATTGCGTAACACGGGATGTAACGTGCCCGCGGCCGCGTCTTGGCTTATTGGGGAGCGGGGATCGAGTATATTCGAGTTGGTGAACGGTCTTCCGGATGGAATGATACTACAGACTTTACTGAAGCAGCCACAGATTCAGCGCGGCCTTTTGAACACCAGAATGCTAATAGCATTTATAGCGATGGTGGGCCAGACCGGTAGCGCGTCTCTGTGGCTGAATTCTCCTCATGGCAGCCCGCTGCTTTCGCAGATATCAAGGACCTATCACTCAGAAAAGTACTGCTTGGCTGTGAACCAGTTCTCAGAGGAACTACGCGATCAATCGCCATCCAATCCTTCTACTTCGACACAACGTTGATAGCTTTTGGAATTTAAACTTTATATGTTGTTTTTTTTTATTGTTGTTGTATTCATTTTTTTATTGAATACATAGTGAGTTTGTTTTCATATTGATTTTTCGTGTTCGAGCATTTCAGTACCAGTGCAACTTTGCCAAAATATATTGTTTTTATTTCCGCTCAAAACTAAATATTTAATTCTAAATCATTGATAAAATTAATTTATGCTTTTATTAAACCATTGGTAATTAAATAATATCATATTGTTATTATTTATATAGAGTAGTTGATAATGTCAATAAAACACAAATATTATACCTATCCCTTTAAATATATCCTTTTTTCTATCGGACAGTAAGAAGCACGAAAAAGTAACATCGTTTCATGGTGTTCCAAAACGACCAGCGTTTCGTACGAGTTCCAAAAACTCGTACGAAACGCTTTGGCTCCACTTTTATTGTGCATACCAAAATGTGGGATGCGCTTCCTGAATGGGTCTTTTCGAATAGATATAGTCTAGGTGTCTTCAAATCGCAAGTGAATGGGTTTCTTCTGGTTAGGCGCGCTCCATCGTAGATTAGTAACTTGGCGGTGAGGCGCAGACCTGTATCCGAATAAAACAATGGGTGATTCCATGAAAATGGGACAACTCCTAGAGATAATTTGTCCAAATTTGTTTTTAGACGCAGTGTGTTTTTCAATTAATTTTATTACCGATGCTCTAAGTTATGGACTGTTGAAATATATTGTAGTAAAAGAAGTATAGACATGTTATAATTATTTTTTGTAAAATTTCTCTCCGTGTAACTATTTACGTAATAATAGATACTGACTGCAATAAGTCATTTGATCGTAGATGTAATTCCATGCTTCGAACAAGTGCTAGAATCGCATAAAAAGGGATGATATTTGGTAGGTAGATAAAGTACACAATTATTACAACTTGTGGAAAAAATGAACAACCTAAGCCAACTTTATGTATTATGTACACATTACCCAGGGTGAGCTGCGAATAAGCTCTCTCGCGAGGTCTACTACTGTCTGTAGAACTACTAGTAACGATGTGTATTTTTCAGTTTATGAAAGAAAATATAAAAAAATATATAATGTCCCCTTTTTATCTACTAGTTTTATACAGAACCCTCGGTGGGCGAGTCTGGCTCGCACTTGTCCGGTTTTTTTAACTTCCGCACTACCTGTAACTACCACTGCCCTATCTTAAATTTAACGCTAACTACGGTCCTGCTGCATGTAGGTACTACCGATATGTACGACTCAAATTATAACCCGTAAACATACAAACAGTATGGATACTGTTCATACTGAGTACAGAGAAAGAGTAATAAACACAATAACATCCATCAACAACATCCGGAAAACACATCCGGAATAAAATTATTTCATTTCATTTCATTTCATTTCATAAATGAGTACAGCGGCAGAGTTGCGTGTGCGTGAACCAAGCAGCCTGAGCACGGCATACATTGCAGCAAGGTGCCGCAGCTGTACTGGCGCGGCGGGGATGTGGTCCACGACAACGGCTCCGGATGCTACATGCAGCTCGGCCGGCAGATTCCGCTCGCCGCTGAGAACTATCACTTCCCGCACTCCATGCCTGGTAAACCACACGAGATATATGTATACTCTTCAGTTAGAGCGGTTTTCGAACCGGTTTCCTAATAAAACTGTTGTCGGTAAGTGGTGACGGTTAAAAAAAAACTAGTAGGTGAATAACTAAGCAGTTCTTAATACATCAGATAAAATTCACAAGTGTACCCTTTCGGAACTCTAAAATAATGAAAAACAGCAGTGCGCCCGCGCACCTTACTGACGGAGAGGTCGGTCGGCGTGGTCTAACATATTGCTACCGTTTGTTTGAGCACGTCTATTCATCATGAGCAAGACCAGACGCAGCGAACAAACGTAGGACCGCAATGAGAGCTTAGGTTACGCCTGTTACTTTTATGTATAGGTCTAGCTTGATAGAAGTCTCATATCAATTTTGCATTGAATATTGTGCGGTACTTTGTCTTTAACAGGCATCCAAAAAGTAGGTTTATAGTTCGTTAGAAATAGAATCGTTTTATATCGGTTCCGTAGTCAACTACGAACTCTTATAATGTCACCATATCCGTCTGTCGTCTGTCCGCGGCTTAGCTCAAAGACTATTAATACTATAAAGTTGTAATTTGAATTAATTGAAAATATTTGTATTTGTCACGCCAACAAAATGGTAAAATAAAATCTGGAAAAAAATGGGGTCCACTAATCCTCCTCTGACATTTTTTTTTCTTGTTTACCCACATCGTATGGGGCATTGTTGGATAGGTAATATTGGAGGTGTACTAAAACCATTTTTAGAGTTTCGTAGTAAACAGGGAATCCTTATAATTTCGCCACGTCCGTCTGTCAATCCGCGGCTTTGCTCAAGGACTATTAGTGCTAGTAGATAGCTGTAATTTTGTATGAACATAGGTACATATTGATCATGCCGAAAAAGTCGTAGAAGAAAATCTTTAAAAAAAAATGGGGTACCTACCTCTCCCACATGTAAAGTGGAGATGAATTATTTATAAGTTAACGAGTAATAGTTGATTAACTTAAAAAATGTAGGTACTTAGAAAAGTAAAAAAATAATATTTAATTTAAACATAAGTTAACTCGTACGTTCATCGTATCAAACAAGAGCCCGGGCCTTACCGAATAATGACATTTAACCAACGTTTTAAATTCTGTATTCTTTCCGCAAATGTCATTACGTGTTACCGAGAAGTTTACAAAATATGTTAAGCATTGCTTAAAGTTAAGTAACGTTTTTCGGGAAGGCCGCCTGTTTTAAGTTTACATAAATTATGATATGTAACTATGGAACACTACATCGCGCGTGGCACGAAACGAACTTGCCCATTTTTTATTTAAGGGTTCGTTTGCGAAATATTTAGCTTTAAAGTGATAATTTTAGATAAGTGTCAATAAATGACCTCCGCCAGCTAAACAGTTGGCTTTAAAATATGTGAAATGTTCGTAGTAACAAACAATAGCTCTATTCTAAATCTGCATAGATATAGATATAGTGAAGTGCGCAACTACGGAACCCAACCGTGCGCGTGGCCGACAGTTCCGCAGTTTGTAGAAGGGTACAGGAATACAAACATACACGCAAACACATACACGGACAGGCAATAAAGTGGCACCCGTTTACTCGTTCTAGTTATCGAGTTGCGCTGCAATACGACGGGTTTTTTTTTAAATTATTTACAAAAAAAAATCTTCTAGATCGACGAGCTCCATCTTCGGCCACACCGTCGCTTAACATCAGGCGAGTTGGTGGTCAATCGTAGATCTATCTTGCGTACAAAACACATCGAAACTCCGGTTTTATACAATTAGTTCCGGTTTGAAAACGATGCCATTCGGGGCGCGAGGCGCGAGTGCTGGAAACAAACGCGCCGCATACTGCACAACTAGTCTAGTAAAAATAAATCCGTTTGTATGGAGCAGAAAGCAGTATTTGCAACTGGGGGAGATCCTTTGAAATTATGATAGGAAAATAACTAAAAATCATAGACCAACAATAATCCGGTGATGATTATGATTATGATAATGATAAGTAGCTTATGTCCATCTCCAGGTCCAAAGCTATCTCTATACTAATTTTCATAACGATCGGTTCAGGCATTTGAGCGTGTAAAGGTAACAAAATTAGCTTTTATAATATAATTATGAAATTGTGTCAAATGTATTTCAAAACATCAGTACATTCATTTAAATAACAATATACTTAGTTGTCTTTTATGTTGTCACAAATCTTATTTTTACTAGACTAAACGTCAGATTCCGAGTGCCGTAGAGATGGGGCCGGGCCTTAATATCTAACTGACAGTCACTGAGTAAAATGAGTGTGACATAAGGACAGACAGATATGGCGAAATTATACGGGTTCCTCGGAGAACGGGTACGGGTACTACGGAATCCTAAAATTTGAACACATGTCGAGAGATAGAGAGAAATAAAGTAACCGCTCCATTCGCTCTAGCCTGGGATTGGGTCTGCGTGTGTGCGGTGGGTGATATTCAAATATGTGTTGCATGTGTCGTGGAGGACTGCTGTCGATGTGTATGACGTGCGACGGCGAAATGTGCGGTCTCTTCAACATCACCTTCAAGCCGCTGCCGCAGTTCGACCTCAAGAGTGTCGTATTCGCCAGGGTGCGTAGACCATATCATTATTATAATTTGATATGATTTTCAAGTTTCGAAAATCGGACCGAAATTGAACATCAAATGGAGTATTTTGAAATCAAATTCAAAATTGGCGGTTTTCTTAATTGCGTAATTTACTAAATAAGGGACCAAGACCGTGTTGAGGCACGCGTATAATAGGGTTCCGTAGCTACTAATGCTATATTTTAAAAGAAAACTGCTTTGCGAGTATTTTTTGTGACCACTTTGTAAAGAGGTCAATGACCTCAGTACTATCGCTATATCTGGAAAAGTTGTAATCACAGTGTTCAAAACAATTTTAATTGAAAGTATTTATTAAGTTCTACTATTATGGTTGCTCATGAATTTCTAGGTCTAATAGTTAAGAAATGCAGGGGGGGGGGGGGGCACAATTTTTTCACCTTTCCACCATCTTTTTGTCAGTGAAAGTGGCATGACAATGCGAGAAAGTAAATCCTAAATCCCACCAAAAACATTTCATGTAAAATTGGTTGCCATGTCTCGCATTGTCATGCCACTTTCACTGACAGAAAGAAATCAGATGAGATCTGACTGAATCTAAAGAGCCAAGCCGATAACTCTACAAAGTCTAACGCTACAATACTTACCTCTGTAAGCCTTCAATCTTGGCCAAAAAGCATGGCTTGGCCGTTTACCCGCTGTCAGTTACAAACATATGTCGCATAACATGTCGTACATGGACAGAAAGAAAAATAAAGAGAAACTAAAATCTCTGCTCTTGAATGTTTTATAATTGCAATAGTAATGTAATAGTTAGTTCCATGAAACGACGAGTATACGGTAAGGTCAATTCCTCTGCGCAGTGTTTTATTAATATTGGTATTGGGGTAAATTTAGAGGCAAAGTACCTTCAATCGCATTCTGTTATTAGAATCCCGTCGTACATTCACATTTTGGAACAGACTGATATAACCATAACCAAGTGAAGTGTTAGGTAGTAAGTAACACTTGAACATTTGACACGTATTTTACATGAAGTAGTATGAAGGTTGATGTTTGAATGACGCTGGTGGCAGGTTGTTCGGCCGAGCAGTACCTACGAGGCGATGCGATCGTTCGGCTCTGCTCTCAGCAGTCAGCCCGAGGTGCGCATCGAATCAGCGCGCTTCATCCGCGGATACGAATTGCTCGAGCGGTCCTTCACCAAACCCATGAACATGAGCTCGCTGGAACTGCTCATGCAGACGGCACACCTGTTGCACTCACTTTCACCCAACAAATTGTCGCATTCATAACCTCATATTTTTCTCTACATTAAGATGTTCTGTGTATCGTTATGTAAATAGATATAGCGGACTAATGATTAGTGAAACCGCTATTTCCAAAATGGTTTAATCTCACCGGTCATACAGTCTACTGTTGAGACAAATAAAAACCCTAAATCCAAAATGACGAGTTCTCATTGGTGTACTTATCGATTAAAAAAAACGTATTAGTAGGTACTTACCAATATTCTTTTATGAATTTATCAGAATAAAAATGTATTTTATAACTAGCATACTCGCCGCGACTTTCATAAAAGAGTAATTACTAAAATTAAACTTAGATTTTTTAAATATAGTCGTGATCGTAAGCAATATCGATGCAAAATCACTATCAAAAATATTTTTTTTTGTTAAATTGTTAAACAAGTTTTGCAGACAAACTTCGTTAAAGGCCATACACTTTCATACCCTCCCATACAAATGAGACGCTGCGGGGCTAGCACGGCAAGTGGACTAATTGCTCCCGGGTTTTAATAAAACCTCATGTCCCGCCTGTCATTTTAGTCATCCTCGCGAGCACGGGCTCACTTTTTAACAGCCGGGACTATTTTGTTACGGGTGACATAGTGACATTACGCCGGGGGTAGTGTTTTTGTTGCCATATGTAGAAAATTAAACGATAATGACGTATCAGTCTTCAATATTTTATTCAATCTATCAAAATTTGTAAAATCGTTCGTTCTTTTGATTATCTACGGTTGTCTAAATTTGGGTGGTGTGCCAAGTTAAGCCATTTTTGCTATAAAAGTTACTTTTAGAGTTATCAAAACTACGATTGATATTCCCTATATATATGACAGATATAGTTGACCGAGTGAGCGAAGCGAACGAAAGTCTCAGTATCAGCTAGAAAAGTTTTTATTTTTCTGACCGGATGTTTGTTGGTACTCATATCGTCGCTTTAGTGCTTGTGTAACACAACCGCCACATTTATCAAAAATCACTTTTAAATGCAGTCTTGTTAAGGATTAAATTTCAGTTCTGTTGGTTAAAAAAAAATTTGCTTTTAAAACTACAAAAATATAGTTTAAAATTTCTTTGTTTCACGACAACGTACTTTTGATAAATAGGTATACTTCCTTCGGATTCATGAGAACACTATTACCTACAATTTTTTAGCAAAAGCTGTTGTTTTGACCGAAATAAACGTATAAACGTCAATTTTTTCCCGGAAATGTTCTTTTATACGTTTATTACGGTCAAAATAACAGATATACAAAGTAAAAGGTACTCCTCCTTCTGTTACCACGTGACCATGTGGTTTTTATTTTTCTGGTTTATAACTTAAATCGGAGCACTTTAGACCACTTTTTAGATATTTTAATTGCAGAGCGGCAAAAAAAAACAATGTGGTTTGGGCGACGGACCGACACCAATCTACATCGATAGTCTTGGAAGTCAACATCAGGCCAATATAGGTAACTAATTCTCCAAAAACATCTCACTTTTCTCTCACCATCTCAATTAAGAAAACCTCAGTCCGGTCAGTCTTCGGATGGGTGACCGTGAATGGCATTTCTTTCTGAGCCCTACCGTGGGTCGGATGACCTGAACCCATAGTACTTTTCTGTCAAAATAGTAATAATAGTAATAAAGCGCGAGCGAAGCGAGCGCTAAAATTTTAGTGGTGTTTTATATTAATGTGCTTTATTTCTCGTATTAGTGAATCCATAGTACTTCCATGTCAAAATAATATGAATGCGCGAGCGTAGTGAGCGCTTTGTTTTTCGTATTAGTGAACCCACAGTACTTCTCTTTCAAAATAGTAATAAAGCGCGAGCGAAGCGAACACTAAAATTTTAGTGGTGTTTTTATAGTAATATGCTTTGTTTTTCGTATAACTGAACCCATAGTACTTTTCTGTCAAAATAGTAATAATAGTAATAAAGCGCGAGCGAAGCGAGCGCTAAAATTTTAGTGGTGTTTTATTTCTCGTATTAGTGAATCTATAGTACTTCCATGTCAAAATAATATGAATGCGCGAGCTAAGTGAGCGCGAAAATTTTAGTAGTGCTTTGTTTCTTGTATTAGTAAACCCACGGTACTTCTCTGCAAAAATAGTAATAAAGCGCGAGCGAAGCGAGCGCGAAAATTTTTGTGGTGTTTTATAGTAATATGCTTTATTTCTTTTATTAGTGAATACATAGTACTTCCATCTCAAAATAATATGAATGCGCGAGCTAAGTGAGCGCGAAAATTTTAGTAGTGCTTTGTTTCTTGTATTAGTAAACCCACGGTACTTCTCTGCAAAAATAGTAATAAAGCGCGAGCGAAGCGAGCGCGAAAATTTTTGTGGTGTTTTATAGTAATATGCTTTATTTCTTTTATTAGTGAATACATAGTACTTCCATCTCAAAATAATATGAATGCGCGAGCGAAGCGAGCACGAAATTTTGAAGCATTTTATAAAATTATTGAAGCCTGTTTTTTTTTTGATAATGCCAGGATTTTGGGGGGTGTTTGGACCCCCCAACCCCCCCCCCTGCCTACGGCCATGTTGATAAGTGTGGTATTTCCCAAAAAGGTGGGGTGGGAAGTATACTGACCGATTTTAACAATATATTTGCTACTTACGAATTATGTTTTTTTCTAATTTTTTTCTTTAATATTTTGTCTAAGAAATAACGTTTTGGATATCTATCCTAACGTAATAATAGAAAACTTTATGATATTTTACAACAAAAAATAACATTGCGACAAAATAGCGTTCTAGCGCTGTCACACTGGTAACACTGTTGTTTAAAATAAATGTTAGGTTACCTAAAATTACTTTTCCTTTTGTTTTCGAAGAAATAACTAATAAAAAATATAAATGGAACGACCGACGATTAGTAAGAAGTGAGTATTTAATGTGTCATTGTATTGTCACAAATATTTTGAAGATAATATCGTAATGATCACTAAACAATACACCCATAGCTCTTTATCCTGTCGATTTAATGTATTTTATTCAATTTCAGACAAAGAAGTAACAAGGCTCAGATTAGAGTATTGGTCGACTACCGACCAATAGACATTTAGAGGCGGGAGAATTCACTGGGCCGCTTGGAGCCCGAAAAGCGAAGGCGCACTGGGCCAAACTGAAAGCCCTACTTAAAAATTATGGCCCCGAGACAGGACAATAGCGCAGTGGAAGCAGGTAGACATTATTAGTACACCATATTTTATAACTTTTTTTAGTATTCCTTTGTCTAGCAAACAATTTTATCAATCAGTTTCTTCCAAAGACATATTATTCAATTCCAAGGATGAAAAGTAGTACTTAATGTGTATTAACTAATCAAATATCGTCACCCAACTGATTATACACTGTTTTGTCAAATTGCAGACATGGATTACAAAGAAGTAAAAAAACATGCAAGGATGGAGAATGCCTCAAGTGCTCGAGCCAGAACTGCCACAAGCAATAGTGTGGCAGTACCTATCTATTGTGTCAGAGAGCAACCCTTAATATGTTTGTGTCGCTTTGTAGAATTGTGTATTGTATTGTAGAAAAATAACAAAGTCCACACTGTATAATTGCACATATTTATTATTTCATCACATAAAACGTCCTTCATGGACCCCGAGAGGGTACTTCGTGGCTTTGCAAAGATTCTAACTCCACATTCACAAGCCCTAGACACTAAATCATGACACTATTATCCAAATTTGCAACTGTGGATGTGTGTGGCTGGGTGGCAGGCTCTTAACAGTTGACTCCATGCATATAATCGGGACTCTGAAACAAACAACATGATGGAATGTATATAACACAACTTGTTTAGTTATTAAATGTGTATTTTTAATATAAATTCTTTTTGTGCGAGCAACTCAATATGTTTGTGTCGCTATTATCCAAATTTGCGACTGTGGCTGGACGGCTGGGTGCAAACCGCTTACAATCGGTCTTTTTGGAAATCCATGGAGGACTTATGGCTGAGATGATGATGATTAAATAATTAATTTCTTATTTAAAAAGTGTTTTCTTTTTTAAATTTAACTGGTTTTTTTACAACATACTTATCCCATATTTTAGATTTTCCAGTCCATATTATATGTGAATATTTTATTATTTTTATTACATATTTATCCGAGCCCTAGTTATGATGTAGTCGGAAATGGTATACACACCTAGCTTATGCAATCAATAAAGCCTGATGAAGCAGCGTCAGGCTTGGCTATTGACCACAGCTTAACTGCTTTCAAATTACAATGTACATGATATGTAAACATTATAATATTGAATTTCATCTTTATTGTGCTGTTACTCAATATTTAATAATGTTAGGCTATCATTATTGGCATAGCCATGAAATATATATACTTACCTAAAAGATAATACTGTCCAATTCCGCTGTTGTTAAGTCGTTTGAGCCCCAGTTTTCACATTGGAATTGTTAAATATAAATTGGTCATGTACTCGGCCAGCGGCCTGGATATCTTGCGTTTATGTGTAATATATGGCAATTGACATCAACAACCTACAACAATAATTGTATATTAGTAATAAAACTTTGTTTTTAATATAGCTTTATATTTTATTAAAACCATTCCTTACCAGTTGCACATTGATTGTGGTATGACCCTTTCTATTCCTGAATTGTACACCGTTCGGGAATGGTGGAGGGAAGATGTCCACATGGGTGCAATCTATGGCGCCTAAAATATCTGGCAAGCCATATTTCTGTGCGAACCCATTGGACACACTCTGCCTGGCATCTTCCGACCCTGAGAACACAATGCATTTTGGCATAAGCCTGAAAGTTTTTATTATCTTTGAGATTTAGGCAGATAGGTGTTAGTATTATCTATTATATTATAAGTACCAATCAAATTGTGCCCCATATTATTATGGTGATTGTGTTGGTTATGGACAGTAGCCATGTTTCCTGGGTTTTCAGCTATCATATACCAAATAATTATCCTCATCGACTGGTCAGTCAGTTTTTAGACTAGAGAGAGATACACAGAGATAATATGGTAGACAAGTTGCAGTTAAGTATGGAAGAAAATATAGAGAGATAGCTCAAATCTTTCACTTACTTTTTTATGATAGCTCCACAGACTTGGGTCAAATATTTGCTGACGGTGGTCTGTGCTATTGCCAGGCCATGATCTTGACCTGTCCCATGCTGGTAACTACCATCTCCCAATAGCCTTATGGATGAGAGGACCTTTTGCAGAGAAAACAAATAGCTATATTTAGAATGTTGATTTTTTGTGCCCATACAATTTATTGGTAGACATTAAATATAAGTATCTATTTTCTTATGGTACAATGCCAAAATGTACATATAATATATTGGTTACACACACAGTAAGCTCAGAATTTGCCCTATTTACATAGGACAGTAAGTACTATAGTCACAAGAAATGGGAACTAACATCTCAATTAAACAAACTAATGAATCAAAGAAAAGAACAGACTCTACACCCAGAAATTATTTAGGATCTACATAATAATATACCTATCTATCTCAATGTCATTATTATCCTAATTCTAATTAATTTAAAAGTGAAAGTAAGTCTGTCTGTTTGTTACCTCTTCATGGCTAAACGGTTACCAATCGTTTCAAAATTTGGCACAGAGATTCTTTAGGAACTTTAGAAGGCCATAGTCTATATTTTATCGTCATTATTACCACAGTTTTTCATCACTATATGGGTGAAACTGCAGGGCGCAATTATTCTATTATAGATAGAATAATACCTAAGCTAAGGTATTCCTAAATTTTAATGGTAAAGTACAATACCTTCTCACATAAGACACACACAAACACTTTTTCACAGAACGACTAGTAGGATATTAGAAAGATTTATAAAAATGTGATACTCAGTTAGGTACTTAACCTCTTTTCCTAAAATTCGTGGAGTATAAGATAATTTTACCTTTATGTGTACCGGCAGCCCATCATGAGGATTTTGCGGTTCCAATTCGTCTTTTAATTCATGGCACAAATAAAGCGCCACGACCTTATTCACTCTGAAGATTTTTTGAAATTCCCTATCGGGAAACTCGAAAGGGTTGCTTGCATCCCTTATTTCCCTCCGATGCCATTTTCTTCGCAACGTTTCTTCCTCTCGCGCTATCATATCGTGAACAAAAGCTCGCGACATCTTTTTTTTTCACAAAACAAGTAATATAATTGTTAATCACCACCTCAACGGAACGTGACTAACAGTCCGCGTTCAAACCCCGGTCTAATGTCAATCGGAGAGTATTTAACCCGCGGTCCCCAAGCCCGTGCTCTGTGGCGGGGGGTAGCAGGATAAAATAGTCATCGACAAACGTCAAATTAACATTTTTTGTCTCTCCCTCGGTTGCCGTGCTCTGTGTGGGTGACATACTAATTTTGGTCTCTGACGAGAGGGCATAAGCCGGGAAAGACTAATTTGTCCACTTGCCGTGCTAGCCCCGCTGATGATCGAACTCATTTTAACAAACAAATGTCTCAATAATGGCTTCAGAATGGTTTTGTGTCGACACTAAATTAATACTAACAACAAATTAAATTCACTGTCTATTGTTACAGAAATCTTACTACACATAAACAATCAATGATTTTTTAAATTATAATTATTAAGTATTGTCATTTATTTTAAATATTAGTTTTGGCTTGGCATCGTTATTGTGTATATATTATATATTATTATTTATTTTTTATCTACATATTTATTTGCCGTTGACATTGTTAAATATTGAATTTTATAGTTATTGTAATTTTTGTCTATATTTTTCCTGAATTTTAACGCTTTTTTAACCGAATACTTGAGCTGAATGCTATTTGCCCTGACATTTTGTACGCCTGATCGGCACAACATGATTAAGCTACCTACCTATATATTTTATACCATCTTTTTGTGCATATATTGTATAAAAATTCCTCATGTTGTATGCAAATAAAGAATCTTATCTTATAAATACTTAATATATTACTTAATAAATACTCGTAGTTATGGAATGCAAAAGTGAAAATTATTGCCAAATTAAACAACTTGTAACGGATTATTCACGTATATTCGACATGACATTTTTTATCGATTCATATAAAAAATTGCAATAATGAAAGGAGAGAAGTGCTTAAAGAATGATAAGATGTAGGTGTATATACTTATAGTAGATCTTACTCTTATGAATGGTCTACAGGTGCATGAGATCGTCTTCTCGCTTCTTGTGCTTCAAGTATCGGAACACTTTCCTGCAAACAAAATCTCAATTAGTTTCAGAGATATTTTAGTATAACTAGAACTTTTTAAATCCCCGACCCAAGAGGGGTGAAATATTAATATTTATTAACGTCTATTTTAATGGCCTTTCTCAATAATTATAAGTATATACGATGTTAATTATCCTTAGTGAATTCTATTCTATAGTATATTTTGTAAATTTCGATTGATTCAATACATTCAGCGTAAAGCTATTTTACCAGTTATTTTGTTATAAAAACCAAAGTACTGAACCGTTTTTTGTGAACAAGTAAGCGTTAAATCGTTGTAAATGATTATAAATGCGCATTCTTTAGAATAATTCTAGGAAAATCACTTGTTTATTATGAAATAGTTCGTTGGTGGTTACGAAAACACGCATTTTTTATTTTTGTGAAAGATGTCGTATTATTATTATTGATATGTTAAAAAAAATATATGTTTCACTTTTTATTCTCTCGTCAAGCGAGGGATCCAATTTTTCACGGGTTTTTGAGCAAGCAAGAGAGGTTGTGTAGTTACCATATAGTCCGCGGTGCGTGTCCCCAGTCACGTGGCGTGTGCGCGAGCGTGCGCTCGAGCTCGGCGGCGGGGGGGTGCGGCGCAGCGCGGGGCGGCGCCAGGACGCGCGTGACGCGCACCGCGCCAGCGCGCGGCCACGGCGCGGCACTCGCCTGCTCCACCACCAGCTCCAGCCGCATCGTCACCTCCCACACCGTGCGGCACGACGTGTTCGCCACCTGCATCCACACAACGCACGAGCATTCAACGGAGCTGGCCGGCGAGAGACCGCTACTCTACCTTCAGTACTAGAGTGTACCTTGAGCGCGAGCCGGCCGTCGTGTGAGAGCGAGTACGCGAGGCGAGCGCGCGCGTCCTGCATGGCGCGCGCCCACTGCGCGGCGAGCCGCGCGGCGCCGCTCAGCCGTCGCACCAGCTCGGCCACGTCGCCGGACACGCGGCACCCGCGCGATATGTAGTACCGCATCATCTCCGCCGCGAATATCACGCACAGATACGCGATCGGGTTCTTCTTATCTGACAAATAAATAACATCAAATATCAGCACCGAATTCTGCAGATACAATATGTGCGATGTAAGTAATTTTTTTACTGAAGTCGATGAGAATCTTGTGTCTGTGCTATCGTAGCTCCCAAAGTGATGGATCGATTTTGAAGTAATGTTTGTTTTGTTTGAAAGAAGATTTCATCAAGAGTATTCTTAGTTGTTTGATCAATTTCGGTTCAGCCGTTTTGTTGGGTATTTTGAGTTTTCTAAACGTTTACTTTGTTAAATATGCTTATTACCTACACAGAGAAGTTAAAATGTAACTCTCCCACCTCGTCCCTGGTGCATGTCCACCTCCTCCCGGGAGTGCTTCTTCCTCTCCATTCCTTTATAAAATCCTTTAATTTATGCGTGCTCCCATACTCAAAAGAACGTTTTGAGTTCGTTAAAGGTTATTCTAGTCTTTTACGTTCGTCCCGTGGCCTTAAATTGCTTATCAAAACCTCTTCCCATTCCAACCTCTCATATAGCATTTTTTTCTATGTGCCAGCTGTCCTACTGTGGAATGCGCGGCCTGTATATATCAGGCAGGTTAAAACCCTAAATATTTTCAAGGACCTCGTTCGTCAACATTATTTCTCCCTATCCTAAATTACAATTAGGTAATTTACTGATTTATTAACATTAATAGCTGCACCCCGCGGTTTCACCCGCCTAGTGATGAAACGCAGTAACGACGACGATGCTAATAAAATATGGTCTATGTCCTTCTCCAGGTCCTATAACACAATCGTGAAGTTTTTTTTTTTTTTTTTAACGCGAATAAGTCCGCGTTTGACCACCAACTCGCCTGTTGGAAAGCGAAGATGTGGTCGAAGATGAAGCACGCAAACTTAGAAGATACCTATTCACTCTGACCTTGAAAAGACCAATGTTGTAATTCTCATGGAACAAAGAAAACAGTACAACCTTCGCTATTATAGTATTAGTTAGGGTCTCTAAAATATACTACTTAATGAGGCTTCCACCTGACCGCAACCTCATCGGGCAAACAATAAACCTCACCGAATAAGTCTCACACAGTTGCACAATTGTACTCAAACTTCACTTGGTAAGTTCAACATTAATATTTTTATCTTCAATTACTTTTTTTTTTGATTTTCACAATTATAAGTACACGATGTTTATTAGTTGTATTTTATAAACTTTAAATAGATTGTGTACATTCAGCGTAAAACGTGATTAATCGATTATGTTGTTATTGTTTAGTACCGAGGTCATTGACTTTTTCGCAACGTAGTATTAACAAAAAATACTCGCATTAGCTATGGAACCCTACTTTTTTATGCTGTTTGCGCTTGACCGCCAACTCATCTGCTTACTGAAAAAATTTTATGTTTGAACAGAAACGATATCAACAAGATACTATAGGTTTAACTTGCTCAGACATTGTGTATATTGAAGTACATATATTAATTGACTATTTGTATGACTGAGGCTTCTGGCGTTATTTTTGCGCGTTTTTTTTCCTTTTACACTAAATATTGAAATTTTTTGACTCTTTTTTTTTACAATGTCGCTATCCTGTGGAATTTGTAATGAAGATATAAAACGTGGAAAGAGAGATGTAGTAAGATGTTCAAAATGCAGAAATACATTTCATCAATCTTGCGTTGCGCTCCAATACAACAAGGCGTCGCTATCTGAAAAAATACCTGAAAGTTGGATGTGCCCCGATTGTTCTGCGAAACCTAAGCGAGGAAGCAATGACTCAGGTACCGCAGTCAAGGCAGCTTTGTCTCCTGACTGTCAGAGCGAGGCTGACACGGACAATGAGGCTGGATCGCTGGACGCCAATTCAGATTCCCAGATTACTTCCTTAAAAAATGAAATAATTGCTGCGTTTAAAAATGAACTGCCCAAAATGATACGCAAACAAATGACCATCGTTATTTCACCACTTGATGAAAGGCTGAAGGAACTGCAAAACTCAGTCGCATTCCTTAGTGACAAATATGACGATTTCAACACCAAGCTTTAGAAGCTAGTGCTCGATAATCAACACCATAATGAGCAGATCAAAAGTATCAGTATGGACATACAACGATTGAATCAGAAGATCAACTTTTTGGAACAACAACTGAGAGACTGCAATATTGAGATACATGGCGTTAGCGAAGTTAAGTCTGAAAATTTATGCAACATTGTGAAGAAAATAGCGGATACCGTCTCGTTCAATTTGGAAAACAACGAGTTAATGAAAGTCACCCGAGTTGCCAAGTTTAACAAGGATAATGACAAGCCACGTACTATTGTTGTCAAATTACCTAGCTGTAGGCGCCGTGACGAATTCTTATCTGCTGTATCTCGATATAACAAAACAAACCCTGGAAACAAACTCAATACTGGTATCATAGGTGTGTCTGGTGATAGGTCACCGATCTTTGTTGCGGAACATTTGTCACCAGCAAACAAAGCCCTTCATGCTGCCACCCGTCTAAGAGCTAAAGAAAAGGGGTATAAATTTGTTTGGATACGAGATGGGCATATTTATGTTAGGAAAGATGAAAACTCTCGTTACATATTAGTCAAATCTGTTCAAACTTTAGACAAAATAGTTTAATATTGTAATTTGTATTGTATCTGTTTCAAATGTTTTCTTTTTTGAATATTATTGTACAAAATGGGTTTAAAAATTTATTTACAAAATATTAGAGGCACGAAAACTAAATGTATTGATATATATAACTCTGTATTATGTTCTAACTATGATATAATATGCTTTTATGAAACTTGGTTATCTGATTCAATAGTATCCTCTGAACTATTCGATGAAAGATATCGAGTGATTAGACGTGATAGAGATGCAAATTTTTGCCAGTTGTATGGTAAAGGACATGGCGGTGGAGTATTATTAGCGATATCTAAAAACATAGACTTTGAATTTTGCCATGAACAGCGGAGTGATGTCGAAGATTTATGGGTAAGATTAAATTAAACAATCAGATTATAAATCTTTGCGCGGTGTATATACCCTCATATATTTCAGTCGACTCATTTCAAATATTTTTTAATCGCTGTGCAAGCATTATTTCCTCATCACCAAACGCAAAAACTTTAATTATTGGCGATTTTAATATACCTGACACTCAATGGCATAGTACTTGTTTGAACACTGCTATAAAAAGCAATGACAGGCTACCAATATTGAACAACTTTATGGATTCAACTAATCTACATCAATATAATAACATTCCAAATTGCTGTAATAACATTCTTGATTTAATTCTTACAGATCTAAGTATTCTCAAAGTATGTCGCTCTGTGCCGATGAGTAACGAAGACAAATTCCATCCACCCCTAGAATTCATAATAGATTTAACTAAAAATTTAAGAGCGAATAACTTACTACCTAAACTTAATTTTAGAAAAACTGACTACGTAAAATGTACTGCGGAAATATTAGATATTGACTGGCGTCGTCATGCAGAGTCTTTAGGATGTAATGAGTTTGTTGAACTTTTTTATAATGAATTGTGGGGTATATTAAACAAATATACGCCATCAGCATTACGTAAAACTGGTCGTCATCCTGTTTGGTTTTCAAAACCACTAATTAGAGCAATAAAGGAGCAAAATAAATACCATCGTCGATTTAAAATCTATCAGAATCCTCGAGATTATGACAATTACTCCCTCATGAGAACTCGCACTAAGTATCTAATAGGTGAGTGTTTCAAATCATATATAGACCTTATCGAAAACGATTTAACTAACAATATTAAAGCATTTTGGCGTTACACAAAAGCGAAGCGTATTACTAATGACTTACCAAATTCAGTTAAGTATATCAATGAAACGGCTAATTCTGGAACTGATATCTCAAATCTTTTTGCTAAATACTTTTCAACGGTCTATGGTTTTGCTAATACTCAGTCTGCAAGTTATGTGCCAGATTTTCCCCCTTCTAATTATACTTTGAGTAAGTTAACATTTACAGAGTATGAGGTTTATAAACGAATTAGCAAAATCGATATTAAGAAAGGCGGTGGGCCAGATGGTATACCGCCTATTTTCATTCGTATGTGCTCCTCAGCGCTAAAGGTCCCTTTAACCATTATTTTCAATAAATCGCTCAGCCAAGGGATATTTCCGGACTTATGGAAAATAGCAAAAATTACACCAATTTATAAGTCTGGTGATAAAAACGATGTTACAAATTATCGTCCCATTAGCATATTAAATGGCTTTGCTAAACTATTTGAAGGTATGGTTTACGATTCACTCTATAATCAATTTAAACATCGACTAAATGGTAAACAACATGGATTCGTTAGTGGCAAATCAACTTCGTCTAACTTACTAACTTATATGAGTTATTTATGTCGCGCATTCGATAAACAGTCACAAGTGGACTCAGTATATACTGATTTTGCGAAGGCGTTTGATCGTGTTGATCATGATATTCTTTTAAGTAAGCTTCATCACTTGGGTGTTCATGGTAATCTTCATCGTTGGTTTCGTACGTACTTGAAGTATCGCACACAACTAGTAGCCTTGTATGGTTTCGAGTCTGTCCCTTTTGAACCAACCTCAGGGGTTCCTCAGGGGTCAAATCTAGGCCCCCTTCTCTTCTTGGTCTTTATCAATGATCTTCTTGAAAAAATAACTTGTCCGTGCTTAGCTTATGCAGATGACATCAAAATATTCTCAGAAATACTACATGTAAATGATTGTAAGGCTCTGCAGCATAATATCAATATTATAAATGAATGGTGTAGAAGTAACAACATGTATCTGAACATAAAAAAATGTCAATGTATTAGTTTCACGAAAAAAAAGAACTTTATACACTATGATTACGCCATTGATGGCATCAGACTTGACAGAGTCGATTTCGTGCGAGACTTAGGTATATGGTTCGATACATCACTAACTTTTAAGCTTCATTATAAAACTATAGTTGCTAAAGCAAGTAGAATGTTGGGTTTTGTCATGCGCACAGCAAAGCCATTTAAGCAAATTAATTCGTTTAGAATTTTATATACATCATTAGTCAGATCTCAACTAGAATACTGTTCCTCCGTTTGGGCACCCATCTATAATGTTGATAAAGACAAAGTTGAGTCGATCCAGCGACGATTTTTAAGACACTTGAGTTCTAAACTGGGTTTAAGGAAAAAACTGCCTGACTATGAAGACCGACTTCACCATTTCAAGTTTCACAGTCTCATTCAACGACGTAAAACTTCCGATTTATGCTTACTCCATAAAATTTCGAATGGTTTGATTAGTGAGGAATTACTTATGAATTTAGAGTTTGTTACACGGAAAAGGTCTAAACGCAGACCCCAAACGCTTTTTAATATTCCACCGACTCATAATAATGTAGGACGTAATAATCCACTTCATCGTATGTGTGAAAATTACAACGAAATCTGCTCCGAACTTGACATATTTCAACTGAACTTGTATAGCTTTAAAATAGTACTTCACAAAATGTATAATATCACCATTTAGTCTGATGTTGTTATTTTAACGTCATAATACCTATGGTTAAAAGCTGTGTACAATATTTAGATTAACAAATTTATAGTGTTTTTATAAGGATTCGTTTTTTTAAGTTAATAAGTTTGGTTTGTTAATTGCTTTTGTACCTAAATAAAAAAAAAAAAAAAAAAAAAAAAAAATTAATGTATATTATCAGTTATCTGCTGAACATTTCCGATTTTTGTCGGATGCTAAGGGGTCCCTCTTATTCCCTCCTCCTTATTCTATACGGGCATGAGTAAATGCAATACCTTGATGCAGCGTCTGGAGATCGATATTGAGTACGGGAGTGTCGGGGCGCAGTTGCGGTTCGGCCGCGAACCGGACCGTCAGCCGCAGCCGTGCGTGCAGTAGCAGCAGGCTCCACACAGAGCCCGACACGCACTCCCACTGGCACTCGTGGCTCCTACACATGACCACAGAACATAATATAATAATACTACGCATAGAACCACAGAAAAAAGCATAGAACGGACACACCTCACCTCCCACCAAATCGCGCTACCTCACCCCGCGAGCAATTCCCAGTCACGGTACTCACAGGATTTTTCTTATAAGTGAATCTATTATATATACCGACAATGGGTAATTGTGCCGTCTACGGCTATATGTCAACTCGACATAATAACAAGTACTTACTTTAAAAAACTTTTTAAGTTAAACGGTTTTATTGAAAAGAAAGATAATGATGTAGGTAATGTATACTGTATTTTACTAGAAAAGCCCTTTCATTTGATACCCATATTGTGGGGGTTGTGTTAAAATATGAAATCCGCCATTTTGTGGCAGCGGCCATCTTGGATTTACAATAATACAAAATATACTAAAATGTATTGTCATCAGGACTAAAGGTGCATACCAAATTTCAGATCGATCCATAAACTGCAAGGGGGTAAACATTCAATTACTAAATTTGACCCAAACAAACAAATAAACAAACAGGTCAAGCTAAATAAAACCGTTTAAAAATAGGAGTTTTTATACATATTCTAAAGATAAAATAAGGTACTTATCTAAGTCATTATTGTTATGGGTAATCGACACTAAGTAATTGTAATTATTATCCCTTAGATAAATTAAGTAGTTTTTTTGGCGTATAACGCGATTCAAATAATGTGTCAAAATATTTTACTTATTTACATATCGGAAGACTAGTAGTTTCGCAGTTGTTTTTCTTTTGCACGGATTACGCCTAGATTGATATTTTCTCGTGGTGGATCGCAGCGCCACAAAACAAGTACTTAATAATACTAGGCAGCGCGTTGAGCGATCATGTGACTTTGTAATGCGGTCTATGGCATTATAATTTATATATTAAAATAATTATTTTACTATATTATAATTTTAATTAATTGAGTGGAATGTGAGATAACGAAAATTTAGTCGAGTGTATTTTGTGCGTTCCTTGTTCCTACTACTTCCTACGTTACATAATTGAGTGAATTGTTGTGATTAGACCTATGAAACTTATTATTATAAGTACGTAAAATCTGGATTTTTTCGAAGCATGCAATGCCTACGTAAGTGATTACAAAACTCTCTCGGCAAGTCTAAAATAGTGACCACCATTGCCGTTACACACATGCACACACGTTACACAACTGCGCGTATAGATTCTCCGTATGTCGATGTTGTGCATATAAGAAAGCAGTTGTGGAACGTAATTCTTAATACATTTCATTCTAAAGTATTAAATTTTAGAGATATGTGGTTGAAAGATACATTGATTTACAGTAACAATAACAAATCGTTATTGTATAATAATAATCTCAATGCAATCGATACTATAGTATAGATTGTATTGAGATTACGGTTCTGTACAAATCGAACCTGTTCTCGCAGCCCGCCGCCCGCCACTCGCTTCAAATAAATAAAATCAATTTAATTCGGGTAACTTTTAACCCATAAACAAAATAAATTTCATAGAGCTTACAATCATAATATATACAGAATTGAAGGCTGCAGCAGCTATCACCAATTCTAAGTAATAAGCCAACAAGAAAATGAGGCAACGACAGAGAGTTGGCCGCAAAATACGGGATAGCAGGTGCATAGAAAATAGTTAAAACAAATCGTTACAGGACTTACAGAGTCTCTTACAAAAAGAAATAATATCCCACCAAAAACATTTCATGTAAAATTGGTTGCCATGGCTTGCATTGTTAAGCCACTTTTACTGACAAAAAGTTATCAAATGAGATCTGACTGAATATGAAGAGCCAATTAAGCCGCTAACTACAAAGTCTTACGCTACAATCCTTATTGCTGTAAGTCTTAAATCTTGGTCAAAAAGCATGTGTTGGCCGTTTTATGGAACTATTACAATTACACAACATTCAAGAGCAAAGGCTTAAAAAAAATCTTCTTTATAAGTCCATGCTTGTGCGATATGTTATGCGAGGTGTGTTTGTAGCCGACAGCCGCAAAACGGCCAAGCCATGCTCTTTGAACAAGATTTAAGGCTTACAGCGATCAGGATTGTAGCGTAAGACTTTGTAGTTAGCGGCATGGCTTTTCAGATTCAGTCAGATCTCATTTGATAACTTTTATCGGTAAAAGTGGCTTGACAATGCAAGACATGGCAACCAATTTTACATGAAATGTTTTTGGTGGGATACTTGTTTTCCCAGGCTTAAAGGCTAAAATATTCCTTAGTGGAATGTTTTCACAAATAACTCAAGAATTAATGCCAAACGTTTTTTTTATTGCGTACACGTTATTCAGCGACACCATACACTGCACATTTATTAAATACATACATATAAAAAAAAGTTGAAAGAACGCTTTCGCGAGACGGCTGCTGCCTGTTTATCGGCCCGTATTTCGTTTATCCCTGGATCAGATTAGGTACCATTAATTACGATTTACAATATCATAAAATTTGTGTGTTAAAATCACAACTTACCCCATGAAAGGCATCGCATCAATAATCCCGACGAGATCATCGCCAACTGTGAGTTGCGAGGTGCTAAACTGCAGCCACTCCACCCTGGACAGCTTCCCGGAGACGGAAGCGCGGCCCAGTGAGGTTGCGTCTCGCAAGTTGTTGCTGCTGCCGAAGGAGCACGAAACATCCGAGCTCGAGGCGAGGCGAAGCTCATCGTCCGAACCGCTCGCCGAGCACGGCTGGATCGTGGTCGACTCTGTGCCCTTCAGCACGTCACCGTCTCTAACCTGATTAGGCTCCATGTGAACCATCGCCGTCAACTGCTGAACTGTTATTGTTGTCCCCGGCTTTTTGCTTCTTATTTTTCGCGGCGATTTTTGAGTAACCAGAGATTTCTCCCGATTCGATGGCTCGGGGGAGTTGACTTTCTCTACAAGCAATTTAGTCGGCTCCTCGTAATCGGGACTGATGGATCGCTTCTGCATTTTAGTCACCGGTTTAGGCGTCACATCTAAACCTGAAAGCGTGCAGTGCTCGTGTTTCTCATGTTTCGCCGGACTATAGACACGTTTTTTCGGTTTCAGAGGTGTTTCGATACCATCAGTGGAAGTCAAAACAAAGTCTATTTTCATAAGAGGTGGCTCTTCAGATTTATAAATGACTTTCACAGGAGAACTGGCCGTGTCCCGCTGAGATGTATTAGTGAAAGAGTGAATGCGGTGTCGAGCTGCCTCATCGTCTACAAGAGTAAGAGATGAGCTGACCTGTAGAAGTTCTTCGTTCGCCTTCATTACTATGACGGTGTTGATTTCCATGTCTCTGACGTTGCTAATCTCCGGTTCAGTGTATTGGTCTATTGACATGGGTTTGCTCGCGAAAGATGTGCTGCTTTGAGTGACACTTTTGTCCATAAGCTCATGTTGCTTTACGGCGGCGGCACTAGAAAGCTCCATGCGGTACTGATTTGTCACTCTATCTTCTTGCAGTTCCAAGGAATCGATTTGATCGGAATGAGATTCTCGTAGTTGGTTTGGTTTGATGGGATTGTATTTATGAATGTCTATGGCATGTGCCGGAGTCGGTACCAAAAGGACGTTGTTCAGGGGATTGTGCTGATCGAAAATCAGAACACTTCCAAATTGTTTAGGACTTGTTTGAGGGATAGTCGGTTTCACGGTTCTATTTTCAGTATCGTCTGGTGTGATGTGATCCATTTCCGACGATTTTGCGTACTGTGTACATATTGGTGTCGATTTTAAGGGTCTTGTGAGCGCCTTCGAAGTGTTGACCGATTCCGTGCTAATATCTGCTGAGCTGAATTTGTTCATGTCGGATACAGAATTCGTAGTGGAATACAAGTCAATATGAAGATCGATCTGGCTTGAAGTCAGCAGGTTGGTTTGGACCTCTGTACTACACGTTGATGCGTTACCTTTTAGCGCATGTCTCTCGAAGGGCGCCTTATTAAAAGGTTGCATGTCGGACGTAGGCTTCACTAATTCATCCATCAACTCCTTTACTTCATCAGATATATTATGCAAAAAGCTTGGAATAACTTTACTCTTCGTCTCTTTCATATAAGATACTTCACCGAAGGCAGTTTTCTTCAACGGCGTTTGCATCGACTCGCTCTCCTCGATGATCGAGTCATCTTCAAAGTGTAACGTTTTAACCACGTCATTGCTCAGCTTTATAGACTTTCTTTGTTCTTTTGGTACATTCGGTGTTATTTTGACTTCTTCGATACTATCACTTTTATCAAAATCCGACCTGGATTTTTGTAGCACCGCGCTGGCCAAAGACATATTGTTCAGCAAATCTTCGCGGCTCAGAATCGATGATTGTCTCTTAATAGTGCGGTTGAACCGCGGTGGCTCGAGTTCGCTGAATTTAATTTTATTTTCCAACAATAAAGGCGATTCTGGAACATTTTTATTACTTTTTACCTCTTCCAAAGTTCGAAAATGTCTTGTATCAGTGAAATCTGAGAGCATCTCCAGAAGCTCATTTGTGTCATTTGCCATTTTGAAACTCTTATGGCTCTTTCTTTTAGACGTGTTTAGAGGTACTTTACTGCTCTCGTCTTCATCATGTTTCTGGTCTTGACTTGGTATGAACTGAGAAATGTGGCTTTCTCTCAGCACGTTTTTTACTATTGATAATGTTTTTTGCACGTCTTGTTCGATTTGCCGATCATCATCCTCTTTATATTCGATACTTAGAGGAAATTCGCATTGAATTTGTCTCATTTTGTGTTTAGTGAATTGTGTTTCAGAAGTTACTTCAGACAGACTCTGTCCATCTTCTTCACTATCTTTAGTAATATAAAACATGGTATCTGTAGAGTTCTTTGTTTCGGTTCGAACCATGCTTGTGAGAGCGGAGCTTATTTTAGACATAAGATCTTTATTTTCTGTGCCTTCAAATGATATCTCAGACATGTTGAGTAATTCGTTTAGAATAGGATTGCTTACTTTTGAATCAACCGATTTCACTACATTTTGTTTGCCGATTAATGTTGTAGCTAATTCGACTTGCGTATCTCGCTCTACAACGTTGGGTGTTTTAGCTTCGGAATTTATTATATCAAGAGATTCTGAATTACCTTTATTTTCTTCAGAGGCGACTTCCTCTTCCTCACTTATAATTAGAGAATTTCCTTTATCAGTTTTTATTACTAGATCTTTGGTATTGGAAGTCACAGATTGATAAACTAGAACATCAGTGAATGTTTTTGATGCATTAACCAGTTTACCATCAAGTTTCGAAAGGTCTTTGCAGTGTGAATTATCGACGATGTTTTGCTGGAATCCTGTTAGTCTAGAAGGTATTGGTTTGGATAGGGTCGCAGTTTCTTCTACAATACTGACACATGATCTATCTTGTATTGAACTAAATTCGTCACGAAATGATTTTGTGACACACGAATGCTTTTCACGTATATTCATTCCACTGAAATCAGATACAGAAACTTCTTCTTCTTTTTGTTTCATTACATTAATTTTACTTGAAGTCGTGTCATCAGTCAATTTGTTTATTTCAATGAAAAGATCTTTATTTTCTAGTAGCGAATCCACGCTTTCAACTACTATTGTTCTTTTTTTCTCTTTTCCATCAGGCAAAATTATACTAGAAGAAACAACTCGTGTCATTGACATGTCTCCTTCATCATCGTCGTATACTATATGCGGTTTGTTCTTGTTCATAGCATTATCATAATGTTTAGTATCATTTATTACTACTTCATGTTCATTGCTTGTATAACATATTAATTCATTTTCGAGGTTATGAACTTCTTGATGGTCATTGTTTTCAAAAACTGCTGGTATTTTTTTATTATTTGGTCCTTCATCTAAAGCGTTAGCCCCTTCCTTAATGTGATTTTTGGTTTTGTTATCAATAACTTTGTTTATAGTGTTTATTCCAATATTGTTCGATAAGTTAGCTGTGTCGTTTTCGAAAACTACTGTTCTTCTATTGGATTCCTCTTTGCATAAAGATGCGTTGGTCTTTTCGAAAGTTTGTATAGTATCAATAACTTGGGTCATTGAAACTTCTCGAGTATTAGATATACCAGCGTAATCTTTTTCAAAAATTGCAGTGTGTCGTTCTTTGATTATTACTTCTTTATCCAGAGCTGAATTAGTTTTATCAAAATTTTGATAATCTTTTTGTACGTTTTCAATGATTTTGTTCATAAAATCAGTTTGTGTCATAGATATATCTGCGTCATCGTTTTCAAAAACCACTGTTCTTCTTTTGTTGTCTAATCCTTGATATAAAGCATGGGTAGCTTTAATGTTCTGATTTTCTTTTTGTATACCATCAAAGACTTGGTTCATAGGGACTGCTTGAGTCATTGATATATCAGCGTTATCCTTTTCAAATACCATAGTCTTTATTTTGTTGTCTAATCTTTGATATAAACAAGCATTAGTTGCTTCAATATTTTGATTTTCTTTTAGTATATCATCAAAGACTTGGTTAATAGAGACTGCTCGAGTCATAGATATGTCAGCGTCGTCTCTTTCAAAATGTACTGTGCTTCTATTGTTGGTCAATCTCTGATCTAAAGCAGTATTTTTCGCCTTAACGTTTTGATTTTCTTTTTGTATGGTATCAATGACTTTGTTTATAGAGGCTGCTTGAGTTACTGATATACCGGCGTCATCGTTTTCAAAATGTTCTGTGCTTTTATTGTTGTTTAATCCCTGATTTAAAGCAGTATTTTTAACCTCAGTGTTTTGATTTACTTTTTGTATGGTATCAATAACTTTGTTCATAGAGCATGCTTGAGTCAGAGATATATCAGCGTCATCGTTATCAAAAACCACTGTGTTTCTTTTTTTAGTTAATTCGTTATTAAATAAAACCATATTTGTTGCTTGAATGTTAGGATTTCCTATTTGGGTGCTATTAATTACTAGGTTAACCTCCTTTTTATTTATACCAGGTTGCTGTTGAGAAGCACTAGCCACTGAATTGTTACAGTAACTGTCTTGTTTTTTCATGTTTATAGTGTCAATAACACTATTTATAGAATCTACGTGGGTCAAAGATATACCAGTGTCCTCGTTTTCGAAAACTACTGTTCTACTTTTGGTTGTTGAACTTTCTTTCTGTAAAGAAGCCGCACGCATAGCATCGAAATTGGCATCGGCATCTCTTTGATTTTGAGTATAAACGGCATCAATTACTTGTCTAACAGGAACTATTTGTATTAAAGATATATTAGCGGTCTCATTTTGAAACACGACTGTTCGCTGATTATTTTCTGTTATTTCCTCTGGAGTATCAACAAGCTTTTCTATTGTATGTCTTTGATTTAAACGATTCTGTAATAAATCTTCATCCAAAATTCTATCAGATGGAGTATCAATATTGCTTGGCTCTACTATTAGACATTGCTGATGTCCAAAACCTTGAATAACTTGATTTTTCGTAACTGCCTGAGTAACAGAAAGATTCCCCGTTTCATCTTCATATATAACTGTCCTCCGCATATTTGGTTGATCTTGAAGTAAAATATTTTCACTTTGAAGAAAAATGTTTGATGGTATTGTTTGTGTCATAGATATGTTACCATCTTTTTCATATGTTGTAGAGTTGAGCTTTTGAGGTAAAATTATATTGGAAGGTAAACCTTGTGTTACAGATATGTTACCAATATCACTATCAAACACAACAGTGGTTTTTGCTAAATTTGGCGTGTAATTCTCTGGGCTAATTTTTGACGTCACAGAATGAGTATTTGATATGTTTCCAGTATTACCTTCATATAATACGTTTCGCAATTCCTGGCTATTCTTGTTAGAGCTCGTGTTCTGTTGTGAAACTGACATATGGGCAGTGCTGTTTTCATAAAAATTTGTTCTTTGTTTTGTACTGTTCTCTAATACGATATTAGTTGGAATAGCTTGTGTCATAGATATATCACAAGCTTCGTTCTCGAATACTATAGTTTTCCTTTTTTCATTATTTTCAATTGGAATGACTATATTACCTAGCGCTGCCTGAGTCATAGACATATTGGCAATATCTTTTTCACTAACAAATGAACATATTTTTTCTTTGTCCATTATATTAGACGGTAGGGCTTGTGTGATTGATATATTCCCAACTTTGTCATCATATATTATAGTCCGACGTTTTTCCTCGTTTGTAATAACATTAGGGACTGCTTGCGTTACAGATACGTCATCTAAACCATCATCAAAGATTATTGTTTTATATTTATTTTGCGTTTCATCTAGTCGTTGATGTGCAGTCTTATCTTGTAGTAAACATTTCTGTTGAATCTCTGGGTTGCCTCCAAAACAGGATTGGTTTTTTGATACCTGACCGTCAACTAAAAAATTTGGTAAATCATCATTACAATTAAGAACTATAGTTTTTCTTTGCGGTGTCCGTTTCAATGGACTGGGTGCAACTGGTTGGAGATATGTCTTTTTCTTTGAGTTTTCCGTTTCGACAATCAACCTTTTGCCATCAAATACAAGCACTTCATCTGGCATTTCAGTCACAGCGAAATTAACCGATTCTCTTGGCGCGATATACGGATTCAATACAATATTTTCCTTGTCTGTAACCCAATCTTTATTGCTAATACTGTTTTTTTTTTCAATAGAGCAGCTTTTAGAAACATCTTGGACTTTTGGACTGTTAATTGTGTCTGTTATAGACATGTTAGATTCATCATTAGCAATTGCAATATGCGTCATGTCGAGATCTACCTCAATGTATTCAGATAAATCTTGTCCAGAATATGGACCTTGACAGACAACATTGCTATTACGTTGCAGATCTTTTTGAATTTCATCAAGATCATCCTTCTCGGTAATTTGCTGGATTGCAGAGAAGTTTACATCGATACTGCCTGAAACTTCACCAGTACATGTGATGGCTAAGTTATCGTCAAATAGTTTGCTTTTCGTTTCAGTCAAAGCACTCAATTCGAAATTGCTTTGTGAAGGATTCAGTTTGGGCTCAGTACAATCTAACTGTGTAAAGTTTGTGTGATTTATCGATGAACTGATGTTGATACCGGGATTGAGGGTTCCCATAAAGTCAACGGCTTCTACTTCTTCAAACTGTTGATCAAAAATTCGTTTGCCGAGGTGGCCTATGGATTGTTTCCTGTGATTTATTTCAGAATCATTCCCAGAGGACTCGAGAGTTTTGTTATGCTCTTCATAGAAATTTTTCCATGTGGTTGTAGCTTCGTTTGTAGCAAATTCACTAAAACAAAAATACAAATAATTCCGGTATTTATACTACTCCTATTACCTAAGTAAACGCTCGAGGATTTGCGCAGGCAATCCTTTATATTCAAGAAGCCCATCAATCACGGAATCATCTGAAATTGATTACATCGTGGTGCCCGATGATTGACAATGCTTCTTGCCAAATTTCACAGTTATAGGTCAACGGGAAGTACCCCATAGGTTTTGATTTTACTAGAATTATTCTTAAGAATGCGCATTTATAATATTTTATAGTGATTTTACTTTACGCATATTTTCTAGTATTATATACGAGTATATTGCTTTATAGTAATGAAATCATAAGTTAAGACTGCAAAACTGCTTTTCTGCAGTCGGGTATTTTATTTTTCTTTTAATATAAGTAGATGCTTGTTGTTAGAGTTAAGTGTGAAGTGTTAGGAGGTAGGTACTTAACTCCTTTATTATGCTTCAAGTACTTTGTTTGAACTTAAAATGTATTTTGTGATCTTCTTTCAAATAAAATTGTGAAAATCTACATGAAGTTAACTTTAAGCCACGTTTATGTGGGTTACAGCAAAAAAGTGAATTCAGTTTTTTTTATACTTTAAACGTAAAATTTCCTATCGGCATCATATTATTTGAAAAAGTGAAATTGTAGTAAATGATAAATAAAAAGTATGTACATATATTAAAACAAAAACAAAATACCCGACTGCTGAAAAGCAGTTTTGGCAGTATAACTTACGATTTGTTACGCTTGATACGCTGTTGAGTGTACATTTTTTGTGAAAGACACTCAGGAAGTGAAGACGAATTTAACGATACCTCGCACATCAAAATCGGTCAGGCGTTTAGGCTGTAGGCTGTCATATAGAAACATACATACGTAAATACATCCCCACATACATACTCGTACATACAAACACTCGAAAAAATAACCGTCGAAACTGCAGTTTTTTGTGGTATTTACAGCAAAATATACGGTTGTCCCTTATGAAAACGCATGTGTTTCTATAAAGGTGTACATATTTTTTAATGGTAGTAGTGCTACGGGAGTTGGACCATTCGACATAAAAAATGCTGATTCCGAACATACTTTTGTATGTTCGGAAAAATACTTTGGTGTTCAGTTACAGCAGTTACGCCTTTTACAGTCAATAAACATACATACTTTTGAAAGACATAAGCTTCCAAAGCTTTCAAAGAGATAAGCTTCCTTTCAGCGGTACTCGGTTTTTTATTTTTATTGAAATCAATTTATGTTAAGGGGTAGAAACCAGTTTTCTCTCATTTGTATGGAGCTCGCGACAACGTTTCTTAAACAACACATGAAAGATATGAATTAATAAACATAACCTAAAAAGATAAGCTTATTTGGTCATAAAAATGGTTTTGCAAAATCTGGAAAACTGCAGTTATACCACTCTTGCATACTGAATAAATTGTTTTCATTTATTATGACGGATCATATTTCATTTATTATGCCTGTATATCCAACACGGTAAGTATGTATATGTAATATCACAGTCTATCGTATCTCAGAAACTGCATCACGCAAGTTAGATCGCCTAACAAGATAAAATAAACTCGGTGCAAGACTGTACTTCACGGCTCCGGGTATATCTGCACAGGTTACCTACTGCCTCTTCTTAAAATATAGGATCACATGTAGGTATCATGAAGTACTCACGCGACACCAGTCCGCCTGGAGAAGCTGACGCGACGGCTCTTGCTGCTGTCGGTAGGGGTCACCACATTGAACTCCAACTCGCAGAACGGGGTGCGTGGTGGCCGATGGCTTTTTAGGATAGATGAGCGACGTTTCCGTCTGGAACATTCAATAGTTTAGGGCAACTTCGAAATAAAAACAGACTGACAACAAAGTGATCTGTTGAGTGATGGAAGCCAAACAAATATCCATATTAAAAGAAAAAATAATACCCGACTGCAGAATGCAGATTGCAATTTTTACAATCATAACTAGTGTTGCAAAAAAACATTTTTTTTCAGAGTTGAAAAAAAACCGTTTTTTTCTGGAACGTGTTTTTTTCATAAGTATTGAATCTCAAATATTTAACGCAGTTATAGTTAATTATGAATGTTTTTTGAGTTTGTATTAAGAACAATCTTAAGTTTAAAAAAATATTATAGTTTTCTTGCTCAGTAGAACAAAAATTGTCGAAAATATTGCCAAAATTCGGAACAGAACAGTCGAGGTTGCGCGTGGGGAAACCGCGTTTCCCGTTGTTTGGTTTGATCGTCGCTATTCACGTAGACTCGTACTTCACTTACACACACTTGCAAGTCTACTTTATTTTCTAAAGTGGCCATCAGATTTCTCACCCTTCCAACTACATCAGCAGCAGTTGAGAGAACATATTTTAGTACTTACTTACAGTGGTGTTGATTCCAAAAAACGCAATAGACTAACAAATAACAGGGCTATCAAAATGGTATATATTGTTCACAATATAAAATTGCAGTCTGTAAGTCCTACAACACAAGAACCACAAGAAAAATAAGAGAACCTAGAAGAAACTGAGACAGAATAATCGGAAAATTCCGATACAGATTGTAGTAGTAGTAGTGCTGATGAAAGTTATACCGTTATGTCAATGTAAGACTTAAAAATAAAACAATAGTTATTTATTGTACTAGGCTGGAAAGTTGTATTTTACCGTCGAGTGTCTGACAGTTGAATCCTGAGCGTAACGGTGGATTCAAGAAGACACGAGATAAAATAACTTTACAGCCGAGTGCAATACAAAATTTTTCATCTTAACGTAGCGAGGAAATTTTTTAGTTCACCTATTTTCTCGAGTAGAAAAATCTGCTTTGCATTTATGCAACTTTACTGGTCCTAAAGAGTAAAGTTACATTATAATCACGTGCGTTCACTTACATGTACACATTTCATTAATTTTGAACATTCTTCTTCTTTTTTGTATTGGACCCGCATTAAAGCATTTGCCAGTGTCAAGTATTAGGATTTTTTCAAGTTTCTTGAATAAAACAAGTTGTAAATGTTCTAGTCACGTATACAGTCAATTTATAAGTCGAGTCCTGCTTCATTAAAGTGGTGGCAACTTTACTAGAAGCTTCTATGGAGTTTTGCCGACAACGTAAAATCACACGTTTTACTGCTTTATTTCACTTGCCCACACTCAGGCACTTTATCAAACACTTAATGAATAAAACACCACCATTTTTATAGCATTAATGTTCAAAATAACACAAGTTGACGAAAATAAAACAAAGCAACAACACGTTACTAAGACGTTCCCGCCAAAACTCCGAACATTATTTACAACAAAATTACGTAGTACAAAGTTTTTTTTTTCTTCTATTAGCTCTTGACACAACTCGCATAGGTCGCATTCTTCTTTACTCATCCAAACCTTTTTCGTGTAAATGGTTCTAAAAATTCAAAACACTGCTAAGAGAAAGTAAATTGTACATTTTTATTTACATTTTACGTAAATATACAAAATGTCTAAGTTATTTTAATATAATATTTAGTGTTTATTTAAGCTAAGATAGCAACTTCTTTGAATCGAACTATTTTTCTTCATTTTGTGAAGGTATTATACAAAGAGGTTGGAAATATTTTGTATTGAAAATGTAGAGCTCCGTCGTGTTCGAATTTTGAAATTACTTTCCACCCTAGGGAGCAAAATGAACTTTTCCACGCTAATATTAGCCTTGGAAACGTAACTTTACGAGCCAGTAAGATGAAAAAATTATTAATTTTGTTTGTGAAAAAAAATAAGGGCCCCAAGTTTTTTTCACATTTAAAAAAAACCGAAGGAAACCCTAGGTAGTTGCTGCTGTCAAGTTCAAGGTCGAAAAGGAATACTTAGGTGAACGAACACTAGGGCTGATCTGGTATCCTAGTGAAGTTCGTCTTGGTTTCGATTTGTCGCTGAAACTAATACGCGAAAACATTATTCAGGGCAGAGAAAGACCTACTAAGAGGGTTATGCTTCAAGTAGTGATGATGATTTTGTTGTAATCGGTTTTTATCTTCAATTTCCATGCAGGGAAAGATCATGTTACAAGATACATGGCACCTAAATGTAGGCTCTGTGACGTAATACCTGATTGCGTGAATGTTAAATGGTGTATACATAGCGGCAATTAACTTGAACAACGTTTTATCATGCCCTCTCTATTATTTTCGACGAAAACAAAAGAGAGGGCATAATAAAACGTTGTTCAAGTTATTTGCCGCTAAGTATAAGTGGATTGATTTGTTAAAAGATTTGAGTCGTGTTCGCATTCCTAGATATTATCATAGCGTGAGTAAGAATGCGCGTGAGAGCGAGACAGGAGGAAAACCAGTCCGCGGCAGCGTAACGGCAGAGATGTGTGCTACGATGAGCGGCTACGAGAAACAAAAACACGGTCGTGTGCGTAGCCGAGGTACAAACTGCTGCGCCTAGCTTACCTGTTCCTGGGCTGCAGCGTTTCTTCTGCTGGCTCCGCTTGCTGCGTGCTACTAACCTCATGATTACGTTCATTGACAGATGACTCGTGCTGATATTTTGTTGCTGAAGAGGGCGTAGGTTGACTCCTTTCCTGGCGAGATGTCTGCAATAAAAATCAAGAAATATAAATCAGAAAAGTAGCTTACCTTGTCAACTTATAACGATGAAAACGGTTTGCAGGCTCGGAGGCCACAATGATGACGTTGACCTGGAACTAAAGAGACCAGTTATTTTGGATGGGAAACATTCAATAACGAGACTTATTATTAGAAACTTACACATTAACGCTGCGTACGGGAATCATGAGATGGTAGTAAACAATCTGAAACAGATACTAGTTATCAGAATGCAAGCGACACTGAAACAGGTACTTTATTGTTGTATATATTATAGCGTGTAGGAATATGTAAACATGAAATGGTAGGTATACTTAGCTCATGCTTGAGCAGCTCACCAGCAGCAACTGCTTAGCTACCTCGGTCGAGGTCAGCTGATCTTTTGTACCTACAATTTATAACAGCTGCTTCCACTAGGGTCAGCCTGTTATTATTTAATATTGTTATCATACATGTTATCATACATCAAGATTTTATGTGTTTTGTTAATTTTATATATCAAATAGCATTTCTGAGTTTTACTGAAAGAAAATGCACCACAGGGCGAAGCATAGACTCTAATAATTTTCTTTCGGTATGCTCCGCCATATGCCTCAAATCGGATCATTTGTAACTATCCGATAAATAGGTAAATTTCTAAAGGGGTGAGTCATACCTAGTCTTGCCATAAATATTGTCACGAAGAAAAAAAAATTTTTTTTATTGCAAATAATATTTATTACTTTTACAGTGTGTTAGTTTAATACATAAATATAAAACAATTTAAAATATAAAAGCTTATTCGAAGTGGTCTCCATTGGCTGCAATACAGTCCTTTAAACGTTGAGGCCAGTTATCAATAGAAGCACGCACTCTTTCCATGGGAAAATTCTTCACTGCCAATCGTATGGATTGTTTTAGGGACTCCAAATTATCATGGCGTTTAGAGCAAGCCATACTCTCTAAAACTGACCATAAATCATAATCCAGCGGATTAAGATCAGGGGGGCAATTCAGTTATTCAAAACCGATCCGTAGCTGAACCTTTTGCGAAGCATTTCCTGTCGGCTGCTATCATTTTTTGATTTAGTAACGAGCGAAGGACGTGTTACGTTTCATCAAATGTGTCAATTGTATGACATAAAAGTGACTGAATCAAAAAAACTATGGCGGCCGACGGGAAACGCTCCACATATGGTTCGGCTGTGGAGCGGTCTTGAATAACTGAATTGGGCCCCAGGACTAGACGACGGCCAGTCTTCAGCTCTGATGAAGTCCGAAACGTTCACTTCCAACCAAGACTGCGTGGACCGAGCTTTATGACCTGGCGCCGAGTCTTGTTGAAAGGACCATACTTGGTTATTGAACATGGTGTTGTTAAGGGGCTTAACTACCTTCTCAAGAATGGTATTTTGATACACTTGTGCCGATGTTTTGATACCTTTTTCACAAAAATATGGCTCAGTCACTCCTTCATAGCTAACACCCCACCAAACCATCACTGAAGTCGGATAATGCCCACGTTGCACTCTGTCGACTAATTGGGAAGCTTCCTTAGAGCTTTGAGCATAAATACGGTCATTTTGTTTGTTAAAATGTTGCTCAATTGTAAAGATTTTCTCATCCGTAAACAAAATTTTTCTGTGACCTCCCTTTGCGTACCGCTTCAGTAGTTGTTTCGATTTTACCACCCTATTCTTTTTTAAATTATCAGTTAAAAAATGACCAGTGCGTCTCTTATAGGCTGCAAGTCCTAAGTCATCTTTTAAAATACGCGACATGGTTCTGGGTGCTATCTTCATCTCCCGAGATAAAATCTTTTGCTTTCGGACAGGATTTCTTCGAATTCTTTCCCTTACTGCTTTGACCACCTTTTTCGTACGAACACTACGTGGACGGCCAGATCTTTTTCTGTCACAAACAGAGGAGGTCTCATTGTACCTATTAATAGCCCGGTACACAAACATTTGACTAATACCAAGCGTATGGAGAGTTTTAAAAATTGCATTTGGCTCCATACCAACTTTGTGTAATGCAATCACAGCGATTCGGTTCTCTTTATCACCCCACTCCATTTTAATATCGCAAAATATTGTACAATGTATTGGCGCCAAAATTAGAAAACTCAATGAACAATCGTATAAAAATGACAGATTCCAAATTCAAATGTAATATCTTTCTTATTTTTAACTGTAACAGTATTTATGGCCAGACTAAGTATATGCTGCCTGACTCGCTACCGAGACGGAAGTGAAACGAAGAGGTAAAATCTCTGCAGGTCTGGTATTTATAGGTAGTCGATCCAGAAAGTCACCCGTACTCCTGGCCGAAAGGTGTTGTACTGCGCACACACCCAGATAATAAGGTAAAGATGGCAGAGTACGACTGGTCGAGGTGAAGACTAGGACTGGCGTCTGTAAGCGGTCGGCAGTCCGCGTCGCTCGAATTTCCATTGAAGAGTAGTGCTGTTCCAGCACTAGGGTGGGGCATGTTAGCGACGCGCTCATATTGTTTTAGTTATATATTTTGGTGAACATTTTTTACTATTGTTTTGAAATACGGGTAAGTAGGTCGCGCGGTTTGCGACGACTGCCCTTGTCTTGCCATCGAATTCTGTTTCTATCCGCAACGAAGAAGCGAGCGGGTGCGTCGTCGCGCACCGCGCCTATTTTCTCGCAAAATCCGATCAAAAGTATAAAATCTTTGTGCCTATTTGTTATTAAAGTGTACCTATAGTGACAATTAGTGCTTTTCTTGACAAAAATACCGGTCGGTGACCACTTCAACGTCTACAGATGCAATGCATCAATAGATGGAAAAACTGAAAAGTTTCGCACACACATTATCTAAAATCTTTACCTATGTTTTATTATCTTGTACTTTTGGGGTATAGCAATACTGAGAGCACACTAACAGCGAAATAGCACATGAATGCCTAAAAATTTGATAAAAGAACTTTGTTCAAATTTTTCAGGCTCGCTTCGCTTGCGCATAATTGGTACCACTTTTTTTGGGTTCCGTAGTAAACAAGGAACCTTTATAGATTTGCCATGTCCGTCTGTCTGCCTGTCCACGGCTATACCGAAAAAGTCGTAGAATACATTTTGAAAAAAAAAAAACATTTGTTGTATAGGAGCCCTTAAATATACATCATCATCTCAGCCACAAGAAGTCCACTGCTGGACATAGGCCTCCCCCATGGATTTTCAAAAAGACCGGTTGGAAGCGCCCTGCATCCAACGTCTTTCTGCCAGTTGTATGATATCTTCTGTCCACCTTGTGGCTGGTCTTCCTACGCTGCGCTTGCCGGTTCGTGGTCTCCATTCGAGAACTTTTCGGCCCCATCGGCCGTCAATAATTGTTATCTATTATATTTTGTTTAAAAATAAATTACCCTTTGTACATTTTGCACACCTACATGAAGGTTAAAACATGGCGATTCAATGTAATTAAAAGTTTTAACACCTGTAAACACCCCTTGTTTTGCGAAATAAATAATTTTGAATTTTGAATTTTTTGAATTTTGTCAGTTCTACGTGCTATGTGCCCTGCCCACTGCCACTTCAACTTGCTAATCCGCGGTGCTATGTCGGTAACTTTTGTACGTCTACGGATTTCTTCGTTTATCTTAAATATTGATTTAATTATTTATTTTTAAAGTGAATAATATAACTCAATATTCTGGGAATATTTGAAGTGTCTACGTTGCCATTATCAATATCGAGCAAAAAAATTACGTTTGTTGTATGAGAGCCCCCTTAAATATTTATTTTACACTGATTTTTTGTATTTGTTGTTATAGCGGCAACAGAAATACATCATCTGTGAAAATTTAAACTGTCTAACTATCACGGTTCATGAGATACAGCCTGGTGACAGACAGACAGACAGACAGCGGAGTCTTAGTAATAGGGTCCCGTTTTATTCTTTGGGTATAGAACCCTAAAAATTAACATGAACACCAGGGCTAATTATTCAACAAAATTTGCTTTAAATCTAAGAATATTTGTTCAGATATTTTCTATAAGTACCTGAGGCCTGAAATACTAGGCTTTCACATACCAAATTCAATTATGTACCCAAGTGATATTACAGATGTGGCGTACTATCGCACGCCACCTTTGCAAAACCAGAAATCTAATATTTATTTCTGTGATTAAATCGCTGTCGCTTATAGCAAGCGGCAGCCCCTTACAAAACCGGTTTCGCAAAGGTGCGCGCTTGCGCACACTAACTACGCCGTACCCTGTGGTCATCTGAGCGCAGGGATGTTGCAGCTAACTGCAAGACACAGCGCCACAACTTCACGTAGTGACTTGTACTTGTACTTTGGAGCCTTTCGACAATTATTTCTATTGTTCAAAATATTGGTTTATATTTTCCCTTTGTGGCGTGTAAACATTTATACTAAATTAAAATAACAGTTAAAACTTAAATCTACGTTTTAATCAATAAATCATCAAACATAAACCTCACCGGCTAGGACCGACCCACAATCAACCTTCTGATCCGGTCAGTGCAATTTAAGGAAGAAGGATCACTGAAGGATCACCGCAGTGTGCTTTTAAGGATTCCCAGTGAGTTTTGTGAACACTCAAGGAGATTAACTTCGTATTTGCTGCAAATTCTCCGCGCATTCCGGGAATTCCTAGAGTTGGTGTATGGTCCAAGTAACAGTTGGTGAGCGGTAATTATTTTTTTTTAACAAAGTCATGGCTACTGGAGGCGATCTTCCCGAAGTTCTACGAGTGGCAGTACGGGTCCCACCATTCTGGCCGGAAGAACCAGCTCTTTGGTTTGCCCAGGTGGAAAGTCAATTTGTTTTGTCTAAAATAACTACGGATGAGACTAAATGTTGTTATTTAGTGGCACAGCTTGATCACCAGTATGCAGCGGAGGTAAAGAACGTGATAACTGATCCGCCAGCGACGGATAAATATGCTAAGCTGAAATCTGAACTAATAAAACGTCTCTCCGCGTCTCAGGAGAAAAAGGTAAAACAACTTCTCATGCATGAAGAACTGGGCGACCGGAAGCCTTCCACATTCCTACGCCATCTGCAAGGCCTCGCCGGTCCGACCGTGCTCAAGGACTTTCTAGCCACCGTTTGGTCAAGTCGCCTACCTCCTGCGATACAAACAGTCATCGCGTCACAGCCAGACCTCCCATTGGACAGTTTAGTCGAATTAGCCGACAGAGTGCACGAGATAGCTACTCCCTACTCTCACCCTCAAGTAGCAAGTATGTCAACGCAACCACATCATGACGATTTAGCTAAGCAAGTAAGTGAGCTTACTCGCCAGGTGGCTAAGCTGGCCGAGCAAGTAGCTAACGGAGGCCAGACACACTCACGCTCACGGAACCGGTCACGTAACAACCGTTCTCGCTCGCGCTCTCGTCCCCGCCAACCGCCACCGAACTATCCCCATTGTTTTTACCACTTCACATATGGGAACAAAGCGCTGAAGTGCAAGCAGCCCTGCAGTTACAGCTCGGAAAACTTCCAGGGCGGTCGCAAATAGCGGCTAACGACTGCCCTTCATCACCAGGCCGTCTATTCGTCACAGATCGCGTCACGAAAATGCAGTTTCTTGTAGACACTGGTTCTGACCTGTGTGTTTTCCCGCGATCAGCTGTTAGGACGCCCTGCACTAAATCAAAGTATGAGCTCACTGCTGCAAATAACTCGGTAATACATACCTACGGCCTTACTCGACTACAGCTAGACTTAGGTCTACGACGTGCCTTTTCTTGGAACTTCACTATCGCTGATGTTTCAAGACCTATTATAGGCATCGACTTTCTCGGTTACTATGGATTGCTAGTAGATTGCAAAAACCATCGTCTTGTAGATGGAGTAACGTCACTATCGGTTAAAGCTATCTCAACCAGCTCACCTGATGATATCAGTTCTGTCAAAGTTGTCACTGGAGAGTCTGACTTTCATCACATCTTACGTGAGTTTCCTGAGATCACGAGACCAGCTGGAGTACCGTCTACTCCTAAGCATTCTACGCTCCACTACATCAGGACGAATCCTGGACCACCAGTCTCTAGCAGACCTCGACGTCTAGATCCTGTACGTTTAAAAGCCGCTAAGAAGGAGTTTGAGTCTATGCTAGCAAGTGGCATAGCCAGAAGATCGGAGAGTCCCTGGTCGTCTGCACTTCACCTGGTACGGAAGAAGGACGACGGATGGAGAACCTGCGGTGACTATCGCGCACTGAATGCCCGTACTATTCCCGACAGGTACCCAATCCGTCACATCCAGGACTTCCACCAGCTCTCAGGCTGTTCTATCTACTCTACGATTGATCTTGTCAAGGCCTACAATCAATTACGCGTCAATCCAGATGATGTACCTAAGACTGCTCTTACGACTCCCTTCGGATTGTTCGAATTCGAGTATATGACCTTTGGACTTAGAAATGCTGCGCAGACCTTCCAAAGATTCATAGACGAAGTTTTCTTGGGCTTGGACTTCTGCTACGGGTACATTGACGACATATTGTGCTTCTCTTCTTCAGAAGAAGAACATAGGAGTCACCTACGTCAGCTGTTCGATCGACTCAAGCAGTATGGAGTACTGATTAACACTTCAAAGTGTGTTCTAGGGAAATCTGAAGTAGATTTCTTAGGATATCGTGTTTCTGCTGCTGGTACTCGACCACTGGATAACAAAGTTCAAGCGCTCCAGAACTACGCTGTTCCTAAGAACGTCAAAGAGCTACGTCGCTTTCTTGGGATAATAAACTTCTATCGTCGTTTTATTCCAAACGCAGCTCAACTACAAGCACCGTTGAATGCCATGCTATCCGGACCTAAAGTTAAGAGCACTCACCCAGTTGAATCGACTCCTGAGTTCCTGCGTGCCTTCGAAGACTGTAAATATTCACTGACACAGGCTGCCTTGCTTGCTCATCCGGATGCTTCAGCAGATGTAGCCATCGTTACAGACGCTTCTGAGTCAGCAATTGGTGCTGTCCTTCAACAACGGAAAGGTGAGCACTGGCAACCACTGGCATTCTATTCGCACAAACTTTCCAGTGCCCAGACTAAATACAGCCCCTACGACCGGGAACTGCTTGCTTTATACGAAGCCATTAAATATTTTCGACATATGGTTGAAGCCAGGACCTTTATCGTCTACACGGACCACAAGCCGTTGACCTTCGCTTTCACAATGTCCAAAGAAAAATGTAGCCCTAGACAGTATAGACATTTAGACTACATTTCTCAATTCACCACAGACTAGCGATATCTTCCCGGGAAAAAGAACATCGTCGCTGACGCCTTGTCCCGTGTGGAGGAGATAAAATCAGCTATCGACTACAAAGCTCTTGCACAATATCAGGAATCCGATCCAGAACTGCAAGACTTGCTTCTTCGTGGTTCCAGCTTGATACTTAGAAAGATGCAGACACTGGATAGCAACGTTTCAGTCTACTGTGACACATCTCTCGGACAACCTCGTCCTTTCATTACTCCACAGCTTCGCAGACAAGTCTACGAGATGATCCATCAACTACATCACCCAAGAAGTTCTGCTACAATAAGACTGGTCACCGAAAGATTTGTTTGGCCAGGGATTCGTAAGGATTGTAGAGAGTGGTCTAGGCATTGCTTAGAATGCCAGAAATCAAAAATTTCCCGACATACTAAATCCCCACTCTCCCACTACCCTGTTCCTTCCTCCAGGTTTTCTCACATAAACCTGGACATCGTAGGGCCATTACCTCTTTCTTTTGGTTACAGGTATTGTCTCACAGTCATCGACCGATATACTCGTTGGCCTGAGGCGATCCCGCTGAAAGACATCACTGCAGAGACCTGCGCAGCTGCCCTTGTATCTGGATGGATCTCCAGATTTGGTTGCCCTGCCCGAATTACAACTGATCGAGGCACGCAATTTACGAGTCAACTTTTTAAGACTCTTGCTTCGCTGGTTGGTGCACGCCACTTCTGCACTACAGCGTATCACCCTGCAGCCAATGGAATGATCGAGCGTCTCCATCGGCAACTTAAAGCAGCCATGATGTGCCATACTACTTCGCAGTGGACTGAAGCTCTTCCTCTCGTCCTACTGAGTATGCGGAGCGCGTGGAAAGAAGATTTGAAGACTTCGGCAGCAGAGTTGGTCTATGGAGAACCTCTACGCTTGCCTGGTCAATTTCTGTCACCGAGAGACGACTACGACTTAGATGACATCACGCAGTACGCGACACGTCTCCGGCGTCACATTCAAAAATTAACACCAAAGCCAACGACTTGGCATGGTACATCACCATTTTACGTCCCACGTGACTTGCAACACACGTCCCATGTGTTCTTGCGCCAGGATCATGTGCGCGGTTCCTTAGAACCACCATACGCCGGACCTTACCTGGTCATCCAGAGGCAGCCCAAGTTTTTTATCATCGACGTTAAAGGCAATAAAGTCAGCGTCTCTGTCGATAGACTGAAACCAGCGTATATGATGAAGGAAGCCGTAACTACACCTGTTACAGAACTTCCCCTTGCGCACGACTCGAAGCCACCTGTGACGTTCCCACCCGCTGAGAGAACTACACGGAGCGGTAGAAGAGTTAGATTTCCAGACTTCTATCGACCGTAGTCACGGTCTGGCCAGGGGGAATATGTGGCGTACTATCGCACGCCACCTTTTCAAAATCAGAAATCTAATATTTATTTCTGTGATTAAATCGATGTCGCTTATAGCAAGCGGCAGCCCCTTACAAAACCGGTTTCGCAAAGGTGCGCGCTTTCGCACACTAACTACGCCGTACCCTGTGGTCATCTGAGCGCAGGGATGTTGCAGCTAACTGCAAGACACAGCGCCACAACTTCATGTAGTGACTGGCACTTGTACTTGTACTTTGAGAGCCTTTCGACAATTATTTCTATTGTTCAAAATATTGGTTTATATTTTCCCTTTGTGGCGTGTAAACATTTATACTAAATTAAAATAACAGTTAAAACTTAAATCTACGTTTTAATCAATAAATCATCAAACATAAACCTCACCGGCTAGGACCGACCCACACAGACCTATTTTTTTCTATGTAAAGAGATTTTAAAACTACCATTTACTCTATTTTAAGTTTATGTCACATGACACCAACTGTCAACAAACATTCACTTGTAATTTTTCATTTCTTTTTTTGTGTAATCAACAATGAGGTTTTATCTTGTACATTAATTTTTCATTTTTAGGGTTCCATAGTAAGTAAAGAATCTTTACAGATTCGCCATGTCTGTCTGTCTGTCTATATGTCCACAATATTTATTTGTTAACCGTACAACTAAATGATACAGAGAATTGGTTAACAAGTTGGTGTATCAAGCATTGGGTCGCAACAAGATTAATTTTTTACACTCGCACATGGAATTTTTCCTTAGAATTTGGGTGCTGTGAGCAATGAATATGGAGAAAGGTTTCATCAGGAATTCAGGACATTTCAAGAATAGCAAAGCAATTGAAGCTTAAGCATGCTGGTAGACTACTGCTGGACAATCAAAGGAGCCAACCAGAACCTGAATTAGCTACAAAATCTTATATTGTTACTTCATAATAAAACATTTTACTTACTTTGGTTTTGGAGGTCACTACTTTTCTCTATCATTTCAAATTACTTATAAGACAGCTTAAATGAAAAAACTGTTAGCAGACTGATTTTCTAAATTGAAATTTAACAAAGTATGACAGATTTATCGCATATTTATCTTACATAATCTTATGACCTGAAGTTTCTAACACTGCAGTGTCAGTGGTTACAGGTGGTAGGTACTAGATGACAGTCATTGTCTTTTATGTTATGAAAATATTAATTACTACTGACTATTACTTTTATGTAAAACGTTCTTTGCACGCAGAAGCCGCTCACGGTGTTAACAGGTATCGCAGAATTATTATGACGCTGAGATATTATTAATTTGACGACCTGGTCCCATGCAAGTGGCACTTGCCAACCATCTTCTCTATTAAAGATCGGTTATTTCTTAATTTCAATTTGCCTCGCGAAACATTTTTCAATTCAAACAACAAAAACCTACGCGAAAACCTTAGAAAACATTATGACTTATTAAATGTTTATTTTTATTGACGACCACTTATTAAAGTATGTCCCTAGATGGATGTACCTATAAAATTCGTGACATTCGTGTGTCACGACAAAGTTAAAATGTAGTGTAGCAATATATTTGATGTCAATGCAGAAACTGACTATTTGATAATGAGCTAGGTATAAGACGTTTTTGATTTTGTAAATTTCAGGTCTTCCGAGCGTGCTAGAGAAAGCTATGCTTAGAAAATAAACAAAAACTCACGTCGCTGCACTTGCTGCAATATCCGAAGACCTGCTTTGAGTAGTATCATCCATATTACTAAGTATCACATATAACAATCAGTTTGTCAATTCACGAAAGTGCATAATATTTTTCAATAAAACAATATTTGAGAGTAAACTACAACCAAGTTATCAGAAGTTATTAAGCAAAACAAACACAAGCACGAACTATTTTACCCGTTTAGAAATTGAAAGCAACGGTCGGATCAGCTAGATTGTGACCAGCCTGACGCAACTCCATACAATTTTTTTAAATGTATGGAGTTTGGTCAAATATTGTCATTTACGCTGTTTGACACAAACTTCAACATTTTTTTTATCTTTGGTGGCTGCTGTTTATGCTCCATTCTTCAAAACAACAGACGGAAGAATCAAAGTGACAAGACAGAATTGATGATTTGGGTTTAGAGTTATAAATATTTATATTTTTTTAAGGGAACTAATTTTTTGAGCTGTTATTTAAATATTCGAGATGTTATTATGATCAGTTCAAAAACATATTGAGCAGTTATTTAATTTAATCGCGGTTGATTAATTATTGCGACAGTAAAACATGGACAGTAATAAAAAATCAATTAGTCGGTTATTTTATCATACAATGACAATTCTAAAAATAATTGAGCAGTCCATTAACTGAATGAGCGGTAAAAATTATGGAAAGTTATCTATGTATATAGGTATATGCAATAATTTCTTCAGAGATTAGGTTATGTTTTTTTTTATACCTATTTATAGATAATAATTTTTACAATTTGTTTTACTTAATTCCTTCAGTCAAAGCAAAAGTAATTTAATTTTTCATTACTATATAAGTACTGTTTTTTTTATTTTATTTCACCACCTCATTGTTTATAGAATTGCTTAGAATGAGATTTCTTACCGACAAATTCCGATTTATTACTGCCTACACGTAACCGCTCGTTCAATAATTTTTACCGCCCATTTAATTATTTTCCTGCTCAATTATATATTCACTGATCCATTCCATTTTTTTATTACTCATTTTTGCTTACTTTACTGCTTAGTTTTAACTGCTGAACTAGTTATTAAACGTACCATTTATCATTTTTAATTTACCAAAACTGCTATTTACAACTGCCTCCTTAAATCAGTGCCTTTTTAGGGTTCCGTACCCAAAGGGTAAAAACGGGACCCTATTACTAAGACTTCGCTGTCTGTCTGTCTGTCTGTCTGTCTGTCTCCAGGCTGTATCTCATAAACCGTGATAGCTAGAAAACTGAAATTTTCACAAATGATGTATTTCCGTTGCCGCTATAACAACAAATACTAAAAATTAATAAAAATTAAATATTAAGGGGGGTCCCCATACAATAAACGTGTTTTTTTCGTATTTTTTTGCTCAATATTAAAAACGGTAACAGGTAGCCGCTTCAAATTTTCACAGAATACTTACTTGTATATTACCTTTCAAAATAAATAATTAAATAACTATAAAGTAAATATTAAAGGGGGGCTCCCATACAACAAACGTAATTTTTAAGCAATTTTTACTCGATCTTAATTAACAGGTAGAAACTTGAATATTTGTAAGTAAATATTTAGAAAATATATAGTAAATATAAATATTTAGTAAATATATTTATTTTAATAGGTGTTGTCAGTTATGGAAACATGTAGATATTATTCAGAAACTAGACAATATCATTAAAAATACTTTGGCCTTAGTTTTGAACGTAAATTTGAGTGATAGAGAGTGGTTACAAGCTTCCCTGCCAGTACGTTTCGGTGGTCTAGGCATTCGATCCATTTCTGGAGTTGCTCTCCCTGCATTCTTGTCTTCGATTCATAGCAACCAAAATCTGATCACAAAAATTCTGTCTAATACTTCATTAGTTAATGACATTTCACAAATAAACGAAGCCAAGGATGCATGGATAAGAGCATGCCCAAATACCGATTTCCCAAAAACTACATCATCGCAGCGGTTATGGGATGGACCGATGTGTGAGCAAGTGCGGAATAAACTAATAAATACGTGTCTTAGCTCTACAGATCGTGCCCGTCTGCTAGCTGTTGCGGAATGGGAATCGGGTTTGTGGCTACAGGTCTATCCATCGCCCAATACTGGGACCCTATTGGATTCGTCGACTTTTAGGGTTGCAACCTGCCTAAGATTGGGCGCACCGTGTTGTGCTTCACATCGTTGCCAGTGTGGAGTTGTGGTCAGTCAGCTCGGTCATCACGGTCTTTCCTGCAGTAGAAGCGCCGGTAGAATTCCGCGTCACGCCAGTCTTAATAACGTTATTCGCCGGGCTTTTACCAGCGCTAACTGCGCGGCCATTCTAGAACCAAGTGGTCTCGTACGTAGTGATGGTAAAAGACCGGATGGAATGACCTTGATTCCGTGGAAGATGGGGCGGCCCTTAGTATGGGACGCCACTTGCGTTGACACCTTTGCACCGTCACATCTTCCCAGAACCCAAAATAAGGCTGGTGCTGCGGCTGAATTTGCAGAAGACCTCAAAAGGCGCAAATATAGTTCGCTCGATAGTGGATATATATTTGAGCCTTTTGGGGTTGAAACTTTAGGACCGTGGGGACCAGCAGCAAAAAAAATATATAGAGAGCTCTCGTCTCGTCTGATCGACGCAACACGTGACCAGAATGCTGGCCTCTACTTTGCTCAAAGAGTAAGTATCGCTATACAACGAGGTAATGGGGCCAGCATCCTGGGAACGATTCCCGCTGCTAACGGTCTTTTAGAGTAGTTTTATTTTTATGTTTAGTTAGTTGAGTTTGTATATTGTTTTGTTGAATTACATTTTAAATAAGATTTCTATATAATAAATAAAATATAATATTTAGAAATATATTAACTATAAAAATAAATACCTAATCTAATACATAAAAACTCACAAAATGAAAATAATCCGTGCATCTAAACGCGGTGCGAGCGCCGCGCCGCGGTGTGGTGGTGGCGCGAACGCGCGGGTAGCGGGGGAGGTAGCATCACGGAGCGAGCCATAACCGCGCGTATTCGCGCGAGCGTCGTTATGCTGCCCGGATGTGTATCGAAAACCTACCTATAAGTTTGCAATTTACTACTTGGAATTTCGTTGATTTCTCGTTATTTTATAAACAGAACTAAACTTTGTAGTATTATAGATGATAGTACGGAACCCTTCGTGCGCGAGTCCGACTCGCACTTGGCCGATTATTTTAATAATAGTCACTTAGGCTAAGGCCGCACTACGGTTAAACCGCAGTGGTTTTTAACCACGTGAGTTTATGAAACAGGAAAACGAATACAAGCGGCCGCACTTGCGGTTTTTCCCCGCGATTGATTTAGTACCGTCTCGAGCAGTTTCGCGGTTTATAGCGGTTACCGCTCGCGGGAAATAACCGTAGTGCGGCCTAGGCCTTATTCCGAGAAAATTCTTCCTATACACTTAATAGTAATTTAAACAACGGTAATGGCTCAACTGTACTTTACCTGCCGCTGAGTTGGGGACTGTTTTTTTTTTATAGAAAGCTTACTTTATAAGAAGTCTTGAGTTAAAGTTTTAACGCTAGAATATTAATGGTTTTGAAGAAATAAATTTTTAAATATTTTGGTTGTTTGACAAATCTTATAAGAATTGTAGCCACAAATTAAGATTTTAGCAGTAAAAACTCTCTGTAAATTATATAGTGGCCCAAAAAGTAGGTTAGGTTATGTTAGAACATTAAAAACACATCGCGCGAGCCGAGCGAGCGTAGCGAGCATGCCGCGGCAGCGGCCGGGGAAACGCTAAATAATATTATGTTTTTGTACTTAACCACAAAAACGATATTTTGAAAAAATGGTGATAAAATAATAAATTCATTGATTTATTTCTCAGAAAAAAAAATTGAAGCCAAAATATTCGTATACTTGTTCTAAAGTCCTTCCGAGATTTTGGTGTTTTTGGTATATTTTTCAAGGGTGTTTTACACTTGCCCTTGGGTTTTCGCACCCCCCTTTTAGGGGGGAGGGTCCTACACCCTTCCGCCTTACTCCCTCCCCCTGTCGACCCCTTCCCCTCACCAGGAAAACAAAAAAGTACTGAAATAAATAATTTAAAAAATTATATCTCGGAGGGGGGGAGGAATCTAGCTTCCCCCTTTCTCAGGGGTTATCTACATATCCCCCCCCTCCCCCTCCCCCCATACCCCACCCTTAAATCGACGGCAGGTAAAGTACAGTGCTACCACGGTAATTCTCATCACATTATTTTCAAAGGTCATATCTTGTAAAAGATGAACAATATGTGGCCTGAAATCTGGGAGAAAAGATGGTCTAAAACGCTTTTTCATGGCAAAATTTCTGCTCGACGAAGAAATGAAGTTTAACATTTCGATGAAATTTTACACATAGGCTCAATTTTTAAGAGCCAATTAAAATTAAATTCATTTATTGGCATAAGAACGATGTAAGTACAGATATATAATTATATACTAACACCATAAACTGATGCAGCTTGGGTTGTTTCCTCACAGGGAACTCCAAAACGGCTTTTCGATAACCACCGATGATTTCATTATGTTCGTTTTAGTCATTCTGAGCCCTTTTTTAATGTAATAATAATAACTTATGAGTACGTAAAAAAGTAGCAACTGTGAATCTACTCTTTTTTAAGTTACGTACCTCAATAGAAAAAAAACGGAACTCTTATAGAATCACTTTGATGTCCGTCTGTCCGTCTGTCCGTCCGTCGGGTGTCAACACCTTTATCTCGGGAACGCGTGAAGGTATCCAGTTGAAATTAAAACCATATACGCAGATCCATAGTATCTTGCTGCAGAAAGAAAAATAAAGTTTCTGAGTTTTCGTAAAAAAAGTTACAGCCGAATATATCGTAATAAAACGCACATTTCGACACTCACAATGGAATCAAAACCTATGGGGTACTTACCGTTGACCTAGAACAATGAAATTTGGCAAGAAGCATTGTTTTAGAGTACACATACAGGAAAAAATCCGAAAACTGGATATTTTTAATTTGATCACAAAAAATAGTGTCTTTATGCAAGGAATGAAGGTCCAAATTTTAAAGTGAAATAACCGTATCATGTGGGATATCATATGAAAGAGCTTCAGTAGCATAAGCTAAAACAGGCTTTTAAATATTTTAACGATGTATATTTTTCGGTTTATGAAGGAAAATATAAAAAAATATATGATTTCCTCCGTTTATATACTAGTTTGTACGGAACCGTCAGTGGGCGAGTCTAACTCGCACTTTTTTTTTAGTCAAGTGAAAAGTCATTGCAATTTAACATAATTCCTTTTAATATTTTTTCCTAAAATATTATTATAAATATTTCATTTCCATACAAGAATATTGGCAAGTTAAATAATATTATGGTAAGGTGTATATTTTTTATCCGTCCCACAAACCTCCATAAAATCGTCGGGTAAACTTACGCCACTCTCCTGAGGCATGCTAAGTTATTCTTGACAAAGGCAATATGGCCAAACTCCACTACCCTGCCCGTAGCGTAAATGAAAAATCAAAGTGCTAATGAATTAAGAATTTTGACCAAACTACATACATTTCGACTCAAATCATATTTCCTTATAAATTTTTTTTATGGAAGATCCGACTCTAAGGTTGCGTTCGTAAGCAGATAATATTTACCCGGTAAAATTTATCGGATAAATAAGTGGTTTTAGAACGGGGTTATTTAGGGTAATAAACACTCTGAGCGTATTCTGTTTACGAACGCTAAAATTTATCTCGCTATGCTGACGCCTTCGAGATTAATCTCGATTGTGATCTCTATTATTATGAATGTTTCGAGTGTGACAGAGACCAACATAATCTATGTTCGTTGTTTGAGAATCAGGCTTGGTAAAAATTTTCCTGTCATGTTTGACATTATTTAACTTCGGTTTCTTCTTCTTCTTTTTTGTATTGGACCCGCATTAAAGCATTTGCCAGTGTCAAGTATTAGGATTTTTCAAGTTTCTTGAATAAAACAAGTTGTAAATGTTCTAGTCACAATCTAAGTCACGTATACAGTCAATTTATAAGTCGAGTCCTGCTTTAGTAAAGTGGTGGCGACTTTACTAGAAGCTTCTATGGAGTTTTGCCGACAACGAAAAATCACACGTTTTACTGCTTTATTTCACTTGCCCACACTCACGTACCTTATCGAACACTTAATGAATAAAACACCACCATTTTTATAGCATTAATGTTAAAAATAACAAAAGTTTAAGAAAATAAAACAAAGCAACAACACGTTACTTAGACGTTCCCGCCAAAACTCAACTTCGGTTTGTTAGTTTCATTATTCTTGATTTATTGACGTAGTATCCCCATACTATTTTAAGAATAGTAAATTAGATTAAATACAAAATGTTATGGATGTGTATGTAATAATATACATCTTGGGATGTGGGTGGGGTGGGGTGCGGTGCAGGCCATAATGTTTTTGGAATATTCAATTTGAAACAAAACTCTTTGTACACAAATAAGTTTTTAATTATCAATACTACTTTTCTATTAAGTACGTAATACATACTTTTACAAAAATTAAGAGAAATATTTTATTTATACAAGAGCTCTTCCGTATACAAAACGAAGAAAACTGTTTTCTACCCCTATTTATCCATTTACAATAAATCTTTACATTTATCTATTTGGAATTACTTAAAGCTATACTTCTATGATTTGCTTTTTGTAAAATGAATGAATGTTCCTATATCTGCTCAAAAATTATTACCCTCCAGTCTTACATATCATAAAGTTACAAAATTAAGATGGGAGACCATTTGTCTAGAGAATCGACAGCAAATAATTGACGAATTGCAAGAGATGTTATAATTTGTCGATTAATAGCTCCATTAATCTTTCTTAAGTATCATTGCTTTTCTTCAAAAGCCTAATTAATTCTTCATAGCGCTGCGCTCTCGCATCTTCTCATTGGCGGCCTTCATACCGAAATTCCTCTGCCTCCCAGCGCCCTACAACCCTGTCCATCCTCGTCTGTCTTCTTACACCTCGGGGTGCTGCAAAAATAATTATAAATTTGTAAGTTGATTAAATAGAATAATAGAATATAATCTTATTTAAATTTAACCTAGCTTGAAGTAGCTGTCGTTTTATACTGTCTAAATTTAGAACAGAGAACGCAGATCTGGTAATGGATCTGCTACATCAGCATCATCTCAGCCAAAAGAAGTCTACTGCGAGACATAAGCATTCCCCATAGATTTCCAAAGACTTGTGGAAGTGGCTTGCATACATGTTCCTAGCACTTGTATGAGGTTGACTGTCCGCTATGTGGCTGTGTAGTCTCCATATAGGATAGGTACATATTTCATCATAGTCATCACCGTTTTTCACCAGTATTAGGAAGAAAAACGGTAAAGTTTAATGGGATTCACATAGCTATATAATGACTAAATATTACCAATTTACATATAATTATAGCTACCTATTTTAACACACTTACACGCCTAATGTTGATTTGGACGCAAATAATTAATGGGTAGTAGGAATATGGAGGCAATCGAATACATGTGAAAACACTGGCTAGCTTATCATACATAATTCACAGAACCTCACTTACACATTCACAAAACTTTATGAAAACATTGATAATTAGTGGATTTTACTTAAAGGAATGGTTACAATACCGAATTTAAAGTCTTTGGGGTCAAAAATATAGTATTACACACCATAATCTTTCGCCGTAATATAAATAGTAAAACGAAGTGGTTTTCTTCACACTTACCATAAATTTGACTAGAGAAACGCTTTTATCACGAAATTTCTGTACTCAGAGTAGCAAAAATCATGGAATTCCTGGATTTTTTGATAGAGGCGGCCATTTTTTTATTATTATCGTATTCAAGTTCGCGTTCTCTCAAAGTATTTTGACAGCCGGGTGAATTTTCTCCCTGATTTTTGTCGAGTAAGGTTGCGTTCGTAAACGGGTAAATATTACTCGAGAAATGTCAAAATTTACTCCAGGCCGTTCGGAAACCTCTCAGGAGAATTTTCTCCGACGTTTACGAACGGCACAGATAGGGTAATAATTACTCTGACAGGAGTAAATATTTACTCGACAAAAATCAGGGAGAAAATTCACCCGGCTGTCAAAATACTTTGAGAGAACGCGAACTTGATTACGTTAATAATAAAAAAATGGCCGTCTCTATCAAAAAATCCAGGAATTCCATGATTTTTGCTACTCTGAGTACAGAAATTTCGTGATAAAAGCGTTTCTCTAGTCAAATTTATGGTAAGTGTGAAGAAAACCACTTCGTTTTACTATTTATATTACGGAGAAAGATTATGGTGTGTAATACTATATTTTTGACCCCAAAGACTTTAAATTCGGTATTGTAACCATTCCTTTAAGTAAAATCCACTAATTATCAATGTTTTCATAAAGTTTTGTGAATGTGTAAGTGAGGTTCTGTGAATTATGTATGATAAGCTAGCCAGTGTTTTCACATGTATTCGATTGCCTCCATATTCCTACTACCCATTAATTATTTGCGTCCAAATCAACATTAGGCGTGTAAGTGTGTTAAAATAGGTAGCTATAATTATATGTAAATTGGTAATATTTAGTCATTATATAGCTATGTGAATCCCATTAAACTTTACCGTTTTTCTTCCTAATACTGGTGAAAAACGGTGATGAATATGATGAAATATGTACCTATCCTATATGGAGACTACACAGCCACATAGTGGACAGTCAACCTCATACAAGTGCTAAGAAGATGTATGCAAGCCACTTCCACAAGTCTTTGGAAATCTATGGGGAATGCTTATGTCTCGCAGTAGACTTCTTTTGGCTGAGATGATGCTGATGTAGCAGATCCATTACCAGATCTGCGTTCTCTGTTCTAAATTTAGACAGTATAAAACGACAGCTACTTCAAGCTAGGTTAAATTTAAATAAGATTATATTCTATTATTCTATTTAATCAACTTACAAATTTATAATTATTTTTGCAGCACGCCGAGGTGTAAGAAGACAGACGAGCATGGAGAGGGTTGTAGGGTGCTGGGAGGCAGAGGAATTTCGGTATGAAGGCCGCCAATGAGAAGATGCGAGAGCGCAGCGCTATGAAGAATTAATTAGGCTTTTGAAGAAAAGCAATGATACTTAAGAAAGATTAATGGAGCTATTAATCGACAAATTATAACATCTCTTGCAATTCGTCAATTATTTGCTGTCGATTCTCTAGACCATCTTAATTTTGTAACTTTATGATATGTAAGACTGGAGGGTAGTAATTTTTGAGCAGATAGAGGAACATTCATTCATTTTACAAAAAGCAAATCATAGAAGTATAGCTTTAAGTAATTCCAAACAGATAAATGTAAAGATTTATTGTAAATGGATAAATCTATATGGGTAGAAAACAGTTTTCTTCGTTTTGTATATGGAAGAGCTCTTCTATAAATAAAATATTTCTCTTAATTTTTGTAAAAGTATGTATTACGTACTTAATAGAAAAGTAGTATTGATAATTAAAAACTTATTTGTGTACAAAGAGTTTTGTTTCAAATTGAATATTCCAAAAACATTATGGCCTGCACCGCACCCCACCCCACCCACATCCCAAGATGTATATTATTACATACACATCCATAACATTTTGTATTTAATCTAATTTACTATTCTTAAAATAGTATGGGGATACTACGTCATAAATCAAGAATAATGAAACCTTATCCTTTTTATTTTGTGGCTCTTCGTATTAACGACTCCGCCAATGTCACGTAGTACAACCAGTTAAACAATGTCAAACATGACAGGGGAAACTTTATCGAGCCTGATTCTCGAACAACGAACATAGATTGTGTCGATCTCTGTCACACTCGAAACATTCATAATAATAGAGATCACAATCGAGATTAATCTCGAAGGCGTCAGCATAGCGAGATAAATTTTGGCGTTCGTAAACAGAATACTCTCAGAGTGTTTATTACCCTAAATAACCCCGTTCTAAAACCACATATTTATCCGATAAATTTTACCCGGTAAATATTATCTGCTTACGAACGCAACCTAAATATTTACTCCTGTCAGAGTAATTATTACCCTATCTGTGCCGTTCGTAAACGTCGGAGAAAATTCTCCTGAGAGGTTTCCGAACGGCCTGGAGTAAATTTTGACATTTCTCGAGTAATATTTACCCGTTTACGAACGCAACCTAAGTACAGTTATATCCTCTTTGGTTGTAACTAAACATAGACCCAGAAATAACCCGGAGTAGGGAGTTTTGGCGGGAACGTCATCGAAACATGTTGTTGCCTTGTTTTATTTACATAAACTTGTGTTATTTTGAATATTAATGCGATAAAAATGGTGGTGTTTTATTCATTAAGTGTTCGATCAAGTACATGAGTATAGGCAAGTGAAATGAAGCAGTGAAACGTGTTATTTTACGTTGTCGACAAAACTCCATAGAAGCTTCTAGTAAAGTCGCCACCACTTTACTGAAGCAGGACTCGACTTATAAATTGACTGTATACGTGACTTAGATTGTGACTAGAACATTAACAACTTGTTTTATTCAAGAACCTTGAAAAAATCTTAATACTTGACACTGGCAAATGCTTTAATGCGGGTCCAATACAAAAAAGAAGAAGAACCCGGAGTAGGATAGACACCATCACATTGTTTTCTCTTTCACTCCCCAGTGAAATAGTACAATGTGATTATAGCAACCATGAAAGAGAAAGAGTATGCATTTTTTGTCTTTGTCGGTGTAGCCGGTTGAAAATAGTGTGCCCTCTTACTGCCCACCTAATAAGCGAAGGCTTTCGGGCAGACAAATCGTATTTTGCGAGTTTTTAATAACAAATGACTTGAAAAAGGGATTAACAACTTTAATAGTACAGAAAACTGTGTGTTTAGTGATAAAATTGTGAATTTTGCTTTATTATGTTGTAAAAATAGAAGTGCTAGAGATTTAAGTAGTGTTAGTTTTCACAGGTAAGTTTTTAATATTTTTTGTGTGGATGTATTCGTCTCGTGTCATTGCAAATATAATTAAAGTTAAATTGATGGGACAATAAAATTATTTGAATACAAACTATTTATCCAAATCCGTTCAAAACGCTGAAATAAACAAAAAGATAGAATTATCATACGAGGTTATGTTTTCGTAAGTTGGCCAGACAGTGCTGCCAAATTAAGATAAGAATTTTTCTCTAGTTTGTTAGTAAAGGCGTAGAGAGAGAAACAATTGAGTAAGTCACATTTCTTTTTCTTTCATTTGTCAGCGAAACTGCGTAATGTGATAGTAGCAAGTGTGAAAGAGAAAAACGTACGCATTATTTTTTCTTTATCGCTGTAACCGGTTGTCCTATACCTGTTACAAGAGATTTTGTACAACAGCACATTACTTTGGTTTTTAAAATAAAATTGCGCATTTTTAACCCCCGATCGAAATAGAGGGGTGTTATAAGTTTGACAAGTGATCTTTGTATATGTCTGTGGCATCATAGCTCTCGTACAGATAGACCGATTTTGATGTATTTTTTTAAAATGTAATATAGGATTTTGTCGAGAGTGGCTTTTCATCAAAAATCAGTCCGCCTTTTTTAGTAGAGAGGTTTGAGTTTTCTAAACTTATACTTGTAAAGTCGGTATTTCAGTTTTTTTGACTATAAATATTTAATTACATATACCCAGCTTACGTCAATCCATTTTTTAAATTATCGATTATTCGGCTATTTGTAAATTGGAAAATTTGCGGTTGATGAAAATGTGTTACGTAAAAAATGAACGGCCGTATCGAAAAGCGTTACTTAATTTTAAGTTATGCCTATCACGTGTACGCCGATGACGCAACAATATTATTTGTTAATAATACACATAATCATGCTGATTACGTTGAAGATATATATTGAAGATTTACACAACACTTAAAACTTTTGTAGACTGGTTAAACATTCTTAATCTTCAAACAAATATTTCCAAAACTAAAATGATGCAGTTTCGAAATAATTATAATACTACTCCACATGACTTAAGCGTAAATGTTGTGGGATCTGCTATTACAGAAGTTAGTCAGATAGATTTTCTTGGCGTATCTTTAGATGCAAATCTAAATTGGAAGTCTCATATAGCAAATATTAATAGTAGAATATCTAGTAACTGTTATGCTCTGTCAGTGTTAATAAATGTTGCATGAATAAATGTTGACAAATGACAAATTAGAGAACACTAAAACAGCGAATGAAGTACTTAAAATAGCGAAAAGTAGACATAAATTAACCATAGAAATAAAAACCAATAAATACATTAAAGATAAAGATCAAACAGTGCTTACAGACAATGCTAAAATCAGAGATAGGTGGTACGAATACTATAAACAACTTCTAAATGAAGAATTCCCAAACGAAGATCCTGAGCCATGTGGACCCACATATTGGCCAATACCTATAGTTGATGTAGCCGAAGTTAAAGACGCGTTGAATAAAATGAAAAACCGAAAATCTTCGGGGCCGGATGAGATTCCTGCAGACCTCTAGAAGGATCTTGGTCCTATAGCATTGACCTGGCTTACTAAATTATTTAACATCATCATAGTCACCAAACGCATTCCCGAATCATGGCGTCAAAGCTACTTTTTACAAAAACAAAGGTGATGTGGCGCAATGTGAAAATTACAGAGGCATCAAATTGACTTCACACACACTTAAAATATGGGAAAGAGTCATTAATATACGTCTTACCAATATCACAGAAATTTCTCCAAATCAGTTTGGCTTCACAAGATCCAGGTCAACCACCGACGCTATACAGACAGCCAGAATAATGATGGAAAAATATAGAATAAACAAAAAAGATCTACATTTCGTATTTATTGACCTTGAAAAGGCTTTTGACCGAGTGCCCCGTAAACTAGTATGGCAAGCCCTTCGTGCTCAAAACGTACCTGAATACTATGTCGAACTTGTACAAGATTTATATAAAAACGTTAGCACAAGAGTCCGAAGTTTGGCGGGCGTCAGTGGAGCCTTCGAGGTCAAGGTGGGAGTCCATCAGGGATCTGTACTTAGCCCATTATTGTTCAACTTAGTCCTGGACTGCCTCACAAGACACATACAGTCCCCACTGCCGTGGACCATGTTATATGCCGATGATATCGTTCTGGCGGCTGATACTGCAAGACACTTGCAGGAGCTTTTAAATATGTGGACGCATGCTCTGGAAAAGTACGGTCTAAAGGTCAGTAGAAGTAAGACGGAGTATTTAAAATGTCCTTTCAGCGGAAACTATACAAAGGATACTATCTCTATAGGGCCGACACCTATCCCCACAATAGAAAAGTTCAAATACCTAGGTTCTATGCTGACACCCGATGCCAACATCGATGCAGATGTAACGCATAGGATTAACGTTGCATGGCAAAAATGGCGATCACTCACTGGTGTGCTTTGCGATCCACGTATTCCCATAAGGACTAAGGGAAAAGTATATAAAACGGCAGTCCGCCCAGCGCTACTATATGGGTCCGAATGCTGGACAACAAAGAAGACGCATGAACAGAAGGTACATACCAACGAAATGAAGATGCTCAGATGGGCGGGAGGTGTAACTAAGCTGGACAAAATACGTAACGAATATATACGAGGCAGCTTTAAAGTTGCACCAATAGTTGATAAAATTACCGAAAACCGTCTCCGTTGGTATGGTCATGTCAAAAGACGAAGCGAAGACCATGTGATACAAATTGCATTGAAACTACCGGAACAAAAGAGAGGTAGAGGCCGCCCGCCACTGACCTGGTGGTCAAATATTGAGAGAGACCTTAAGAAAGCCCAATTGCCCGAACCGACAACCCAAGATCGTTTGACTTGGCGCAGGAAAGTGAGGAGACCCGACCCCATTTAACGGGATAAGGAGAGGAAGAAGAAGAGTGTTAATAAATGTTGCATCTATAGAAGTGATATCCTAGTGGCAAAATTATGGTTATTTTTAGGGTTCCGTACCTCAATAGGAAAAAACGGAACTTTTATAGGATCACTTTGTTGTCCGTTGAACGAGAGTTTGTTGTTGTCCGTCTGTCTGTCCGTCTGTCCGGGTGTCAAGACCTTTATCTCGGGAACGCGTGAAGGTATCGAGCTGAAATTCTGCAGCAAGGTACTATGGATCTGCGTATATGGTTTTACCATATACGCAGATCCATAGTACCTTGCTGCAGAAATAAAAACATTCTCAGTTTCCGTAAAAAAAAGTTACAGCTGAATATGTCGTAAAAATTGCACATTTCGACACTCACAGAAGAACCAAAACCTATGGGGTACTTCCCAATGACCTAGAACTCTGAAATTTGGCAAGAAACATTGTGTTAGAGTACACATATAGGAAAAACTCCGAAAACTAGACATTTTTAATTTAATCACAAAAAAATAGTGTCTCTATGCAAGGAATGAGGGCCCAAATTTTAAAGTGAATTAACCATTCATGTGGGGTATCATATGAAAGAGCGTCATTAGCATAAGCCAAAACAGATTTTTAACACATTCTTCGCCTCCTGCAGACTCTTCACTTCAGCTGGGAACCAAAACTTTTTAGGCGAATTTTGATTAAGTACAGAGTGGCCGCGCAAAGCAACGTTGACTGTCTCAAACGGTTTACTGACTACTACAAAATGAACGGGAAGCTCGCTCGGATCCGAATCGGAAGCGCCGCTACTATAGCCCCGTTCCACTCGGATCCGAGTGGTGAGCTAGGAATGTGTTAAATATTTTTACGATGTATATTTTTCGGTTTATGAAGGAAAATATAAAAAATATATATGATTTCCCTCTTTTATTTAGTTCGTACGGAACTCTCGGTGGGCGAGTCTGACTCGCACTTGTCCGGTTTTTTTTCTTTAATACAACAATTAATTTGACATCCTAATGTAGATTATATTTAATTTGTATAACTATTGTGATTTAATTTAGTAATTGTTTTATTTCTAAAAATGATTCAAATGACAATGTATTATTGAATGCGAAACCCGATGAGGGTACACTGATAATATCTAACTATTATTGCAATAACATCTTTGCGCAATATCAAAATGTAATTGTATCAGTTCTTCAATAAATTATTTCTATTCTATTCTATCATATTTTGTCAACTTCCCTCTGACACGTACTAACACGCTTGCGTAAAGAAGACAGATAATTTACGTTTATCAAAGTAAGTTAAGTTTTTCGTTTAGGCCGAAAATTTTCAGGATTATTTACTTTTCTTTCAAAAAACGGTAATCTTTCAATCGCTAGTTTATACTTCTGTCAAGAAATACTTATCGATACCACTTCATCTTTAAGTATGATCGAACGAGAGTCAGACGAGTTGATGGTCAATTAATGTAGATCTATCTAACATAAAATAATAATTATGGTCCAACAAATAAGTCATATTTACGACTTATTTGTTTGTGATAATGTTGAGATTGGGAGAATGTTTGGAACCATGATTAAGTGATTACTTTTATCACTCATTTAGGTATGATGCGAATGTTACTGATTTTCTCTTCCTACGTTTCCGATATTTACGAAGCCCAATCTTCATCTGGAAATACTGTATACTTACCTTGGTTGTGAGGTTTTGTGTTTTGTGTGTGTGTGTATTATGCGTAAGCCCTATATGTGTAAGAAATCTTATATCTTTTTATAGATTTCCATCAGATGAACTGCTAAGTATTTGGATCTGTGAAAGATTTTAGCCGTGTGTACGTGTGCTCATAGTTGCAATATATTGTCGCTTACAAATTCAAACTACAAGTGTAATTATGTATTTATAAATATTTTTTTAGCATAACATCAATAAATTCCAACAAAAGTTATATATTAAAACCCACTTCCAACTCCCAACGTATTTTCCTCATCTTCTATGGGAAAGTTATACAATGGTATCAATATCGCTATCTCTTACCCGGTTACACGATTTTTTCGTCTATTCATTCTGGGTCTATGGGTTACAGGAATAATGACATGACGCACTGGGTCAGTGCTGCCAGACGTCGTGATGAAATATCGTACGGTGATTAATTAAAAGTTGTATTCCCTGAGAAAGCTACTACAAAAAAAAAAACTACGAGAGGCCACCGCTGAAGTATATACGGCGGGGGCCCGATGATCCCTGATACTTCTTTTATGAGCCAGCCGTGGCACGCGGGATGGTGGGGATTTGGGAACCATCCTCCTTCGGCAGCCTGTTCCAAAAAGGTTCCAAAGAATGAAACACCATGTCCCAATTAATAATGTATTTGGAAAACATTAACACGAAACAAATAACAAAATGCGAAGCACAAAATATGAGAGCAGCACGGGAGGAGATCGAGACCAGTCAGATAACCGGCACTCGTCGGCATTTGGTCGCGTGTCTCTTGTACGGCAAGAGTTCCCTCCGCGTGTGTGTCGCGTGCCATGAGATTGCTGACTGTTCGGTGGATGCGTATCCCGACGCGGCAGGATTGGATTCTGGCTCTCGGAAAATTATTATTTATGGATGTACATAAAAACCAGTCAAGTACGAGTCGGACTCGCGCACGAAGGGTTCCGTACCATTATCTATAAAAAAATGGCAAAAAAATCACGTTTGTTGTATTTAAATATTTATTTTATTCTGTTTTTTAGTATTTTTTGTTATAGCGGCAACAGAAATACATCTTCTGTGAAAATTTCAACTGTCTAACTATCACGGTTCATGAGATAGTACAGCCTGGTGACAGACGGACGGACGGACGGACAGACAGACAGCGGAGTCTCAGTAATAGGGTCCCGTTTTTACCCTTTGAGTACGGAACCCTAAAAAGATACTACTTGAGCAAATATTCTACTACGGTTTTTGTTTTCTGCTAAATTAAAAGGAAATTTTGGAGTTTTGGCAGTAACGTTATAGAAACATGTTATTTCTCTGTTTTATTTTCCTAAACTTGTGTTATTTTGAATATTAATGCGTTAAAAATGGTGATGTTTTAGTCATTAAGTGTCCGATCAAGTACGTGAGTGTGGGCAAATGAAATAAAGCAGTGAAACGTTTCATGTTACGTTTAATACTTGACACTGGCAAATCGCTAATTGCGGGTCCAGAGGGTACTTTGTCACATGATTATATGAAAAGCCCAGGGTCTATGCATGAAAAGTGATTCCATCTCTCTCTGTCATTAGGTCGAGGAACTACTTCTGTCACAGAAAACCATGCAGGGAAATCCCAACTCAGATTCTGTATTACCACGTCGCATTTATTTTGGCAAATCTGATCTGCATGATATGATTCCACTTGCAGTTTATCGGATATGCAGTATCGGACAAGCGCGCTCCATCGTGGGCCGCAGTTATCTTAAGCCCTAAATTAATTTATTAAGGTTATCTATGTAGCATAAGGTTAGTTAAAATAACGTATAAACTTCTTCAATATTAAGATAGGTATAGTATGAACAATGGATGTACAATTTTTGCTATGCAGCACCCTTTGTACCACCAGGGTTACGCTCAACTCTTTTAACGATGCAAAGTTGGCTCTTGCTCGTTTTTATCTTGTTTTTTTCTGTAACTAAGAGTGTGAGACAAAAGTTCAGAGGAGCCTATTTTAAATTGTGATATTTTAACTGTTGTGTCACTCTCTTAATTGCAGTAAAAATAAGATAAAACAGACACGAGCCAGGTTTTTATCGCCATAACAGTTGAGCGTAACCCTGCAGGATAATAAGACCCTGAGTACATACACTATTGTACATGGAATTAATCTTTGTTTGTGCTTCATATTCTATTAATTTAACATCTTGCAGACGAAAATTATCACATAAAACAAAGATAGCTAGGTAAATTCGAACTCAGTCTGGGGTAATAGAAATGTTTTGTGCTAACTGCTAACCGATAGTATCCATACTATCTGTTTGAATGAATCAGTGTATCATACGTACAAATCGTCATGCCAGGCTGCACTCTTCCGTGGGCCCTTATTCCGTATAACCATCGGCCGCGTTCACGTACGTGACGTGCGTGCATTGACAATGAAAATTAAGAATCCAATCTCTAATTTTCATTGTAGACGCACAACGTCAAATTCACGTTATACGGCCGATGGTCATACGGAATAAGGGCCCTGGTAGGTAATACTCATTTATTAGCAACTCTCAATCGTATTTGCACTCGCAACAACAGCGCGCCACACAGTGCTTGATATTTTGAGAGTATAATATGCCCGGTCTTATCGTGTGTAGGTACTTACAAAACGTAAAGCACGCAAAGGACGGTCACACATAACAACGTCGTGTAAACAGAACAGATTGCGAACCAAAACAGGACAACTGCGTAATCCTCCACAACCTCGGGCTGGATCTGCCCAGAGGACATCAGAGGCACATTGCACATTGCATATTTTTACTAGAATTTGAACACTTTCAAATTTACAAAATAACTTGTTAATTTACCGTACATTTTCAAATTACATTTTGTAACACAGGCTTGACAATGATTGCCAAGAACCACAGAGGATCTAACTACTTAAACCAGAAAGAAGAACGCATAAGTAGTTCCGAATCTAATGAAAACAAAGAGCTTGTATTGACAGGCATCCGGTCTATGGGTGTGTTCCCCAGAACACACGGTCAAGTCAAGTTTTATTTCTAAATGGGTCCCTACCCAACTTGACTAAAACTTTGTCAAAATAAATTCGTGATGGCGTACATCAAAATCGTTGGTGATGGCTGAAATTTTTAATGTGAAAACATTTTTGAAATGCCTCCCGTAGTGGATTGGATGTCACGGCAGATTTTGGGTAACTTTGGGATTGGGATCTAACATTCATAGAAAATGAAATAAATCAGATGGCGTTATCGAAGAAAGTAGATCACCATGGCGAGCACAAGTTCTGCCCCCTTATTCTGCCCCCGTATTCTGAACCCATTCGGTTTCGGAATCGATTCGATTTGTATATCTCCGTCTCTGTCATTCTCTATGGAAATGACAGAGACGGAGATATACAAATCGAATCGATTCCGAAACCGAATGGGTTCAGAATACGGGGGCTGAACCCATTCGGTTTCGGAATCGATTCGATTTGTATATCTCCGTCTCTGTCATTCTCTATGGAAATGACAGAGACGGAGATATACAAATCGAATCGATTCCGAAACCGAATGGGTTCAGAATACGGGGGCTGATCACTTAACATATTTTGTCAACTTCTGGCTGACACTTGCGGAAAGAAGACAGAGAACTTAAGACGTTGATTAAAGTTAAGTAACGTTTGTCGGTAAGACCCTTTATGATTAAGATGTTAAAAATTGCTAGTAAAGCGAGCGTGGAAGTGCTATCGGTTTTTGTTTGTCTGTAATATGACAAATTAACATAATATGGAGTGCATATAGAGATAAATATTACTAACTTACTCTATACTTACCTGTCTATACTATCCAAACTGCCGATATGAATTCTAACTTCTGAGTTTTCATAGTAATACATAAACAGGCAAAGTTTATGGCTCCGTCCATTGTGATAATTTATTTGTATGTTGGTACTTTCGATTTCTGAGTCTGGCAACACTGCCCCCGTATTCTGAACCCATTCGGTTTCGGAATCGATTCGATTTGTATATCTCCGTCTCTGTTTTTCTCTATGGAAATGACAGAGACGGAGATATTCAAATCGAATCGATTCCGAAACCGAATGGGTTCAGAATACGGGGGCTGGTCATATGACTTCTTGACAGTACTACCAACATTCAAAAGAAAATCGTCCATCTTGTAGCTGGTACCTATTTGTTTGAGATACATTAATTTAGATTATTTTCTAAATACTTCTCAAAATGGGTGCCTCATTCGTTCCCATCGTTGTTTTCACAGTTTTATGGGGTGTTGTGGGTATAGTGTGCCCTTTCTTTGCCCCTAAAGGACCAAACAGAGGGTAAGTTATTACCAACTCATGTTTGAGTATTCCATACATTTCAGACCAAAATCTCATTTGTTACTACTGTTTTTCAGGATAATCCAGGTAGTTCTTATACTGACTGCAGCGACATGTTGGCTTTTGTAAGTATTAAACGTTTTATTACACTAAACTGTTGATTTTGACGGCCTAAGTTACGTATCGTCGTCTCGTGACCATTACTGAAACAGTACTAACTACTAGTTTTTATACCTTTTGTTTGAGTCAAACAAAAATAACTATCACTTACATGATCCTTTGGTTCCGTCCAAATCATTGGTATAGCAAATGACAAAGGTTCTTGTTTAGCCCAACCTAATAGGAATCTCACACACATTACACAACATTTATGTGGAACCCTGGATTCATCTTGATGCCTCACAGGAAATCCAAAATAGTGTAAATAGCACTGTTCAATTAATGATGTGAAATTTCGACACTGAGATGTAAAAGTTAATTCTCCACACACATAACAAAAACTATTGTTGTTGTTAGAACACTTTCATGGCATATTTACGATGTAACTAACGTAAATAAAACTTAAATTAATTGAATGAAATAGTTATTCAGTCGTCTAAATGAAGTTATTCACACAAAGAAACATATGAGGTTAGAAATGAATATGTGGCTGTCACAAAAAAACTGGATGTGATTGAAACAAAGTTATTATATATTTTTAATGAGGGTACACTAACATAACCAACACAAAGTTTGTGTGACAAAAAGTGTTTACCAGTGTAATTTGTTTCATGTTTCCTCTAGGATTTTAAATATCTTTTTCTAATTTCATTATATCCCTTCAGTCGTGAAAAGGTGAGAAGGAAAGAAGATTTCTATCTTGTTACCTTTGTTAGATACTTTCTATTTTATAATATAAATTAGGTTCTATGATTGCAAAATACCGGAATCAACATAATGTTAAATCCGAATTAAGATTGCAATTGAGCAAATTGCTTCTTGAATCAACTCTGTGACATGAATAAAAACGACATACCTACTTATCTTTTGCTCTTTACTATTAATATTTTATTCAAATACCTTATTATTTACTTCTATTGTCAGTTTTTTTGAAGGGGTTCAATATTGTCGTCTAATAGTGGCACAAAGATCTTTAGGTAACTTTCAGAAGTCTGTCACAGTTTTTATTGTTTTAAAACTATATTATCAGTGATAATAGAAACATTTTAAACCTCATTCATAGTATATTCCATGGTTTACAAAAATGTAAATCAATTTTCCACATATGACGAAACTTGAACCAGCAACATCCCAATTAATATCCGGGAGCCTTTACCAGTTTAGCCATGGCTGTGTCATGTAGGATGTAGGAAACTTCTGAGAAATCTTTTTGCATAAACCAATCAAGCGTTGGTGGCGCCACTTGTAACATGCTTGAAGCATGTAATTATTTTGTTGCCATTTGTTGCACTAGTCTATTAAGTTCTTTGTTATTACTTTTAAGGTGTGTACATTAAAGAGTTCATCTATCATCTATCTAATTACTGAGCTGGACCCTTTATGCGACAAGAAGTATTATTGTATATGAGAGATCTAGAAAATTATTCCATGATTGTTGTGTTTCAGCTGGCTGTGTGCATACATGGCACAGATGAACCCGCTCATCGGGCCCAGACTGAACAATGAAACCCTCATCTGGATCCAACACACTTGGGTATGCATTTACTTTGTTTATTTTGAATAAATATCTTATAGCTAGCGATATGCTTTCTGCCAGAGCAGAAGGTGTTTCAACGCATTTGGTCAACTGAAGTAATAGATACCTACAATCAAATATTTTGATTAATTTTTATAAAAATTGCTTCAATTATTATTCTATTTCCTATTAGCTACATTGGAGTTCTGCACATTTTTAGGGTTTCATTTTATAAAAGGAACCATTATAGTTTTGCCATGTCTGTTGGTCCACAGCTTTGCTCAAAGACTATTAGTACTACGAAGCTATAATTTGGCATGGATATGTCATGTATGTTATGCCGTTAAATTTGTAGAATAAATACGTTAAAAATAATATTTGTTGGGGTATCTCCCCTATGAACTTTTTTTCTCGTCATGTGGGGTATCGTTAAATAGGTAATAAAGTGATAAAAAAAAAAACATTTGGGTTGTGCGAAAATCATTTTTCATGTTAGGGATCTGTTTGAGAAATATTAATCTTTGAAGTGGTAATTTTTGTTAAGAGTCGTTTCGTCGTCCTCGTCGTATTTCCCTCTACCGGCTAAACGGTTGACCTTGAGGATATGAAAAAATCATACTAGTATAGTAGCATATATGATGATGAAATTAAAAGCAAAACTATGACGGCTGAGTAGACCTTTACAAGTTATCAGTAAGCAGTAAGAAAAATCAAATTTCTCAGTTTTCGTAACAAAAAGTTACAGCCGAATATGTCGTAAAAAGCGCACATTTCGACACTCATAAGGGAATCAAAACCTACTAGTAGATAAAAGGGGGAAAATATATGTTTTTTCCTTTATAAACCGAAACATATACATCGCAAAAATATTTAAAAACCTGTTTTAGCTTGTGCTAATGAAGCTCTTTCATAATGATACCCCACATGATACGGTTAAAGCACTTTAAAATTTGGACTCCTTCCTTGCACAAATACCCTATTTTTTTGTTATTAAATAAAAAATGTACAATATTCGGATTTTTTTCCGTTATGTGTACTATATGACAATGCTTCTGCCAAATTTCACAGTTATAGGTCAATGGAAAGTACCCCAAAGGTCATTCCCTTGCGAGTGTCGAAATATGCGTTTTTTTGCGACATATTCGGCTGTAACATTTTTTAATGAAAACTAAGAAGTTTGATTTTTCTCTCTACAGCAAGAGACTTTGGATCTGCGTATAAGCTTTTAATTTCAACTCGATACCTTCACGCGTCCCCGAGATACAGGTCTTTAAAGACGGACAACAAAGTGATCCTATAAGGGTTCCGTTTTTTCCTTTTTAGGTACGGAACCCTAATGAGCCCCTTTCTGATTATTACTCGTGGATCGCAGCGCGTTGGGCGAGTCGTGTGACTTTGTAGCGCGGCCTATGGCATTATAATTTATACGTTATAAGAATGATTTTACTATGTTCTAAATTGTTTGGCTATTTTGTTAATGACATTATAATTATATTGCTACCCGACTGAACAAGAAGGAGGGTTATGTATTCGGATAAAATATATATTGAACTTTTTCGTAATAAACAAATATTCTAACTGGAATTATTAAAAAAAACCGGACAAGTGCGAGTCAGACTCTCCCATCGAGGGTTCCGTACAAACTCGTAGATAATAGGGGGAAATTATATATTTTTTTACATTTTCCTTCATAAACCGAGAAATATACATCGTAAAAATATTTAAAAAAACTCACAGAGATAGTAGATGGAGCATGCGACTTCATTTATATGAAAACCTTGCGTGCCACATTTTTGGTACCGACTGTGACGTCACATAAACGATTTTTGATGGAATGTTCCATCCGCGCGAAATCTATTCAACCCAATGCATCCGCGCGCTTGTACGCTAATTGACAAAGTATCGAATCAGAAGTATATTCACCTGAAATTTATAAATCTTGGTCGTCAACTGCGATGTTTTCCGCGTATTGTCGAGCCTCGAGTCAAATCAGGTTTCGCACAACGTTTTCCTGAATTCAGGTTCCCGTTTATTTATAATAAAATAAGTAACATAGGCGCCATACGCCACAAAACACTAAGAGAATGCAAAATAATTGTATCCAATTATCTCCAGACTCTTACTCACAACGACACAGAGACACTATTACATATACTAAAATAATTAATCTGCACTTCACCATCGTAGACCGCGGAGTCGCTTAATATTAGGTGAGTTGGCGATCAAGCTTCATTTCACTCATTCATATCACACAAAAACACCCTCCACACACATACGCACACAAAACCCCACACATATACACTCCCCCCCCCCCCCCCCCCCCATACACACACACAACCACACTCACACATAAACCAACGCAAACGTCTATTTAACATTCATTTAATCATTATCGTATTGTGTTCATAATACCAAACTTACTTATTTTTCGTAATCTACTTGTTTTAATCTGGAAATTATTTCACTATTACCGCACTACCTCAAGTACAAGGAATCGCTTATTATGTAATCCCTGCGATACAGGTTCTCCTAGTGCAGGGGTTTACAAGCACCTGGATATTTTACCATAACAATATTGTACATATCTCTAAATTTTAAGTCATATGGTAAACATTGTAATCTTTTGAAAATAAAATATTTTGTATTTGTATTGTATTGTTGTATTGTTTTATCGTACTTGACACGCTCGTTTTGACACGTTTTTCGTGTCAACACGAACGTTTTTTGTGCCGTGTGTTTGTGTGTTTTAGTTTTTGTACATACACTTAGGGTATCTATAGAAACTTTTTTTTTAATAAAACTGAGATGTTTGATTTTTCTCTCTGCAGCAAGAGACTGGATCTGCGTATAAGGTTTTAATTTCAACTCGATACCTTCACGTGTTCACGAGATACAGGTCTTGACAGACGGACGGACGGACAGACGGACAACAGAGTGATCCTATAAGGGTTCCGTACCCAAAGGGTAAAAACGGGACCCTATTACTGAGACTCCGCTGTCTGTCCGTCCGTCCGTCCGTCTGTCACCAGGCTGTATCTCATGAACCGTTATAGTTAGATAGTTGAAATTTTCACAGATGATGTATTTCTGTTGCCGCTATAACAACAAATACTAAAAAACAGAATAAAATATATATTCAAGGGGGCTCCCATACAACAAACGTGATTTTTTTGCTCGTTTTTGCTCAATATTGATAACGGCAACAGGTAGACGCTTGAAATATTCACTGAATATTGAGTTATATTATTCACTTTAAAAATAAATAATTAAGTTAAAATAAAATTAATATTTAAGGGGGGCTCCTATACAACTGTAAGTTATTTTGATTATGAAACTTCGATAGCTTTTTGTAATATTTATTTGATAAACTTTCTTTAGCCTGCCTAGCACACACAAGAATCGAACGGAAGAAAAGGTATTGCTATACGATAAAAATATACATATTATTGAGAGCAGTGTTGTCACTCTAAAATCTTTATAATTTGTAATAACAACAAATGTGTTTTTCTTTGCCATTTTTTGTAACCCTTCGTGCGCGAGTCCGACTCGCACTTGGTCGGGTTTTTTTACCTTTTGAGGTACGGAACCCTAAAAATATTCTACAATATGAAAGATATCAATATCTACAAATAACTTAGCGATACCATATAGGATACCGCACAGGTGGAAAGTAAAGGCGAATCCAACAACATCTCCAATAAAGAAAGATATTGTGTCGATGTGTATGTATGTATCGGAATACAACACGTGCTATTATTTCCCGTGAATTTAAAAGATACCTGCAGGTTATCGGGCGCAGTCACGGGACGCAGCTAGTGAGGAATGAGGTGATCTATCTCCGTTGAAGACGTAGGTATTTGTGGCGTTTGAAGCACATCGCCCTTGATCGTAGACCGAGCGGTGCTAGGTATAGACTTCGTACTACGAGTATTGTTACCGTACGTGTAGACACTTTGTAACGCTGCGCTATCATCACGGCCTATGCACGCGTTTTTTATCAACTTCAAAATGAGATGTTCTCAATTCAATTGAACTTGTTTCATTGCTCTTATTTTTGACCGACTTGAAAAAAAGGAAGTTATCAATTCGACCTGTATGTATGTAATATTGTCAGAACTGCACAGTTTTTGTATTTGCTAGTCTATACCAGCTTCTAAACATGTGTGCCAAATTTTATAAGTGTATACGTATGTTTGTCCATGTATTACGCAGAAACTAGCAGTCGTATTGCAAAAAATATTGTTTTTATTGAATTAAGTATCTCTCAACTTAGGAGTCACTGTAAGTTTTATCAAAATCGGATCGGTAGTTTTGAAGTTATGGACTTTTTTAATTTTAAAATATGAGCCGTTTCAACGTGGCAAATTAGTAGTAGGTTAAGCAATGGACGGACCGGTCAGTCTTCAGATGGGTGACCGTGAGTGGCATTTCTTTCTGAGCGCTACCGAGGGTCGGATGACACGTTAAATTGTAGGTCCCGTTTGTTCAGTAATCGTCAAGCCTAGTCAGAGGCCTTTCGGCGGCTTAATAACTCTAACAATAGGGCTGGCCACTCAGTCTATACGAACTTACTTTTTTTTAGTAGTAGGCTTATCACTATATGCCAGACCCTTTCACATACTATGTGAAAGGATCTGGCATATTTGTAACGGAATAATTAGGCGTTACAATAGTAGTGAAGTGTGTTTGAAAATTAAACGAACTTACCCAGTGAAATTTTGTGAATACAATTTTTAGTTTCAAAAAAAACGAGTAAATACTATTAAAAATGAATAAATAAAAGTAATTTTAAAAAAGAAACGCACTTCAAAACAATCTAATTAACTAAAAAGTATGAAATAACATAAAAAAATCAAATTTGGGTGTCTACCTAAGTAGGTACGTAAACCAAATATATTTGAGGTCGATGTCTGTATATCTATCTAATACCTTTAAACGAGCAATTCTTATATATATATATATATATATATATATATATATTTCATTATATAATTCTTGTATACATATATATTAAATCGTTGGAGCCGTTTCCGAGAGAGAAACGGCTCGAACGATTTTAATGAAATTTGGTTTGTAGGCAGATTAGGGGAAGATAAATAGATCTTGCTAGGTTAGTGAACCCGGGCTTGCTCGTATTTTCAGTCATAAAAAGTCCGAGTGGAACTCGGTCGCCCAGGTACTAGGACTTTACTATACTTTAGGGCCGACCTCAAGAAATGTTTGGTTTACGTACCTACTTAGGTAGACGCCCAGTTTTGATTTTTTTGTTAATTAGATTGTTTTTAAGTCGGTTTAATTTTTTAAATTTTATTGTGTACTAAATATACGAAATTCCAACGCCGTCGTAGCTTGCATTAAATTTCATTCCGTCAAACACCTCAAGTCACATGTGGGATGATTATCAAAAATCATCCCACATGTGACTTTCATGTGATTATCAAAAAGAAAAGCCTTTTATTATTTTTAACCGACGTCTAAAAAGAAGGTTCTCAATTCGATGTTTTTTTATGTTTGTTCAGCGAGTACTCCGTCAATTATAAATTGATTTTGATGCATCTTTTTTGTTTGGTAGGTCATGCTTCAGAGGTAGTTCTATATTATCAAAATCGTTTCTGTATACTTTGGTTTTTATACCAAATAACTGGAAAATATGTAATCCAAGTAAACGAATTGCTTATTTTGAAGTCGTTTTTTTTTGTTTGTAGAGTTCCGTAGTAACTACGACGAAACCTTATAATTTCGCCATGTCCGTCTATCCGTATGAAAGATACGTTCGATCCGCGGGACCGAAGTACCACTTGGAATAGACGTACGATGCGCGCGACGGGCGCAAGTACCGAGCCAAATACGTTTTGAGTGTTTCCAGCAGAGTGTGGAAAAGTGCAGTCGTTCATGAGTGTGCAATAAACGCAGTCCTTTGAACTGGCTCAATGCGCGCTGGTTCCCCGCCCGTCCGGAGGCGGACTCGTCCCGATTATTGGGTACCGCCAATAAAACTGCTACGCGAGTGGTCTGCTTCGGCTATGCGTCGATATACGTGACGTGAAGCAGCGATTAACCGAAACCTTCCTAAGTGTTGATGCCGATGTGCAGTCAAATAAAACTCCTTTTCTTGAGTTACTTCTTTTATTCGGAGGGGAGATCTTCCAATTCGTCCGGAGTGTGTGAACCGCCGGGTCTTGCAACATGCATCGCATACCTACGTCAGAGTTTTACCTTACAAAGAGCACCTATTTTTTAGACCGGTCCCGCGGTCCATTTTTACTATGAAGACCGTGTACTACTGACACCACTGTACTGACACCGTCTGTACTAGATACTGTTTCTGACATGTACGATCCTAAGGTCGAAATCGTACGTAAATCTTACGACATTTTCACGTTCCGTTTCCGGTTGTAGCCGCCAGATGAATTTTGGGCAGAAATATCGACAATTGAGGACTATCATGAAATAGCAAAATTTACTCTCGATCTGTTAAGCGTTCCTTATTCAAATGCGGACTGTAAACGATGCTTCAGTTCCGTAAATCTTATATAACCTAAGATCCGCAATAAACTCAGTAATGAGACTTTAAATGGCACGCTAATGTCAAAACAACATTTAAAACGGTATGGATGTTGTGTGATTTTTTCTCCAACAAAATAAATGTTATATGAAATAAATACCAAAACTCGTTACGGAGAGAAGTAATTAATATAATTTTATTGTTTAAAAAACCAAAACAACCGACTTCAAAGTACGCTCTTTCGTTTACTTGTAATATTAGTAAGGATTAGGATACATAAAATTCATATCATCATGTTCAGTCGGGTAATAATTAAACAAGGCGCTCAAGCGTTGAAGTAACGCTATTTTCTACTTATACACATCGGATGAGGAGTAAGAAGGTTTTACTTTCAAGCTTACTATTATATAATCATATAATCATTCACGATTGTAATCTTTTTAAAGAGACCTCTCTACGGGTGCAGAGAGGTCGCTCGTTTTTAAGCTATTGCATAGCTTCTGTCGCGGGCCTTGAGCGTGGAGACCGAATCCAGAAATTCCGTAACGAAAATAACCTAACACACCGCGCGTAAAGCTATTATGCAATAGCTTTACCGCGGCAGTCTCCGAGTGCCACACGTCTTTTTTTTTAAGAATGAGATTTGTCATTGAATGTCAAATGATTCGTCTTCGAAGATTAGAAAATGTGCAGATGTTTATACGATAATCATCAACATTTGACACATTTGCAAAGAAAAACGTGTCAGTGGAACTCTGCTATTCTATAATCTGACGCACTTCACTCAGGAATCCAATGAAAATATTTTTAGTTTTAGAGATTATTCAAAAAGTCACAAAGCAATGTTTCTAAAATGATTATGAGACCAGCTTGGGAGCTTTCTCTATACGCCAATTCACAAAACACAAAAATTGGTTCTCGAATGACGGAGAAATTCGTGTACACATACATTTAAAAAAAAACGCTCCGAATTGATATACCTTTTGAAGTCTTAGCACTGATTAAGGACTTGTCAGAAACAAAGAGGTCCGTAACGGTACAAATGTCACAGACAGCGCAGCGGATTGGCAAGTTGAAGTAGCAGTGGGCAGGGCAGGCACATAGCACGTATAACTAACGGCCGTTGGGGCCGAAAAGTTCTCGAATGGAGACCAATTATTACCCGTTAGAAAAACTACGCGAGCTACGCTCGGCTTTTTGCTAGTTTTTTTTTTTTTTTTTTTTTTTTTTTTTTTTTTTTTTTTTTTTTTTTTTCAGCCCTGTTTGTACAAACTGTCCCACTGCTGGGAACGGGCCATCTTCTCATTGTGAGAAGGGTTAGGCCATAGTCTGCCACGCTGCACCACGCTGCACGCTGCTAGTATTACACTATCTCTATTCTCTATACTGCTCGCACCCGTGGATGGAGTCGCTGGAGGCCGCCGAATTGTAGAGCGCCGACCTTGTCATACGTTAGTCGTTGGTGACACTGTATGTCAGTAATTTTACTCAGAGACTATCTAGTCCTACAAATAAACAAAATTTGGCATGCAGATGTGTTTTATAAACCGCTACATAAAGCAGTCGTAAACATTTTCAAAAATAAACAAGTATCAAAATTAAAAGAAAAACAAAATACCCGACTGCAGAAAAGAGGTTTTTGCAGCCTAACTTACGATTTCTTTACGCTTAATACGCTGTTGAGTGTACGTTTTTGTGAGAAAGTATGCGTACAATCGCTGTAAAAGATTATTGCGCATTATTTAGAAAAAATCTAGTAAAACCACTTGTTTATTACGAAAAAGTTCATTGGAAGTTACAAAAAACACGCGTTTTTTATATTTGTGTGAGATGTATAATTTTTATTACAAAAAAATATAGCCTTTGACACTCAGCAAGTGAAAACGAATCTAACGACACCTCTCACATCAAAATCGGTCAAGCCTTTTAGAAATTTAGGCGATCATATAGAAACATACAGATATACATACATACACTCGAAACCCCCCCCCCCCCCCTCTACCTACCCCTCCCTTCTCCCCTACCCCTCCCTTCTCCCCTCTCCTTACATTAAAACACAATTATAATGGAACAGGTGTCGGTGATTTTTTTGAGGTAGGAAATAGGTTTAATCCTGTTTTACCCGTTCCCGCAGGAATCCTGGGATAAAAAGTATCTTATGTGTTAATCCAGATTATAAACTACCTGTGTGCCAAATTTCAGCCAAACCCGTCAAGCCGTTTTACCGTGAAGAAGTAACAAACTAACACAAACTTCGCATTTATATTATAAGTGTGATGTGATTTATTAGCATTTCCTATTCCAAATTGCAATAAAACTTAATAGTTGTATATATATTTGTAATCACTGTTAAAAATTCTTTATTTTGATACTACACTCGATGTATTTTGAAAACTTTTTTTTTTGGAGATTACTTTTTGCCGCCAAAAACCCTTAATTTTGCTTTTTTTTTAAATTTTGATGTACCCAGTGTCACTCTCACGATTAAGACGAATCTATAGACACCAATCACATCAAAATCGGTTAAGCCGTTTAGGCTCTAGGGCGTGCCAAAGAAATATACATACATACATACATACGCTCGAAAAACATAACCCTCCTTCTTTCGCAGTCGGGTAATAAAAATAGGAATGGCACTCCATACATATAAAGAAGGGATGATTTTTTAGAGTTCCGTGCCTCAAAAGAAAAAAACGGAACCCTTATAGGATCACTTTGTTGTCCGTCTGTCCGTCCGTCCGTCTGTCAAGATCTGAATCTCGGGAACGAGATCGAGGTATCGACTGTGGAGGTATCGAGTTGAAATTAAAACCATATACGCAAGTTACAGCCGAAAATATCGCAAAAAAACGCATATTTCGACACTCGCAAAGGAATTAAAACCTATGGGGTACTTTCCGTTGACCTATAACTGTGAAATTTGGCAAGAAGCATTGTGATATACCTAGTACACATAAAGGAAAAAATCACAAAAAATAGGGTCTTTGTGCAAGGAAGTAGAGTTGAAATTTTAAAGTGCTTTAACCGTATCATGTGGGATATCATAAGAAAGAGCTTCATTATTAGCACAAGCTAAAACAGGTTTTTAACAAAAATTACGATGTATATTTTTTGGTTTATGAAGGAAAATATAAAAAATATGTATTTTCCTCCTTTTATCTACTAGTTTGTACGGAACCCTAGGTGGGCGAGTCTGACTCACACTTGTCCTGTTTTTTATTTTTTCTATAGAAATGATTTCATACCTTAGTGTTACCTATGTATTATCCAAATCATTAGGCAGAAATATATACATATATGAAATTGATGCACCATAGACTTCTATAGATACCCCAAGTGTATGTACCTAGCGTGTCAAGTACGATAAAACATCGCAGTTGACGACCAAGATTTAATTAATTGGTTAACAGGTGATATACACTTCCGATTCGATATTTTGTTAACTAGTTGCTAGCGTACAAGCGCGCGTAAATGAAGTCGCATGCTCCATCTACTATGTCTGTGGAATGCACTAAGTACTTTAATATATGTAAGCTTTTAAATAAGCGATATATAATTTTGCTTTGAATTTTTCCTGAGTAAAGTACCATTAATGACATTTCCTTTTAATGAGAATTTAGTAATTTTTATAATTTTGATTACTTTAGTGGTGCTTTCAGAATTGTCCCCTTATAACTTGAGTATCTATCTATATCAAAAGAAAATACCTGACTGCATAAGAGTGATTTTCGTACGTCGTTACGTTGTGCATGATATGATGTTGAGTGTACGTTTTGCGCGAAAGAACGCACAAAATTATTGTACAATTTATTTAAATGAACATTTATTCATTAGAATATTTTTTTGTAAAATTATTTCTTTCATTCACTCCGGGTATGAAGACGAATCTAACGACCGTACTAACTTGTTTAATTTTTGTTTCAGGGTAACGCCATCAACAAGACAGCCTCCTAGAGCAATCGGGTAAGCTTCTCAGGCTGAACCACATGGGGAACGTGGGACGTCCCGAGGAAGCTCCACCTAAAACATCTTAGCTATTAAGTGATACATTGTCGCACTTTCTTCCATACCATGTTCTCTACCTCTGACGTTATCCTATTTCGATGATTTTTATTTGTCAGATAGGAAACATATATGACTAAATGAAAACAAAACCAAACCACACCGTGTACGGTGTGGTTAATGGCCATTAATGATTCCAACCATATAAAAAAAAAATCATCGAAATTGAATAATATTTAAAGGGTAGAAACAGTTTTCTTCTGTTGTATGAAAAAATGCGTAATGTACTGGCGAAAATTGCCCCGACAACTGTTCTCTTAAGAGGACTGTTGAGCGCGCTGGAATGTCAACAGTATATCGCGCATTTACCATTCAACAGAATTCCCTGAAATTAAACAATTTGTAACGGATTTATCGCGTATATTTTACATAATTTTATGACAGCGTCCGTGGTTACAGGTGAGACTTGATGACAGTTGGTTAACATCCTTGGTACATAAAGGGTCTCCGTAGCCAAGATTTGAGGATAGTTAGTCTGTATTTCATATACGCAATATTTAAAAAAAAACGTTAAAAATTGTTTATTTCAATGAATAATAATCGCAAAAACCTTACCCCTGGCCATTGTCTATTTTATTAATGATAGGAACTGTGAGCCTGCCTTTTAGGTTTTGACCAAGAAAATGTATTGATATTTGAATAAAGAAAAACAAAACATGCTTGGCCATTCATAGTTTTCACATAAAATACAATCAAGCGAATAGTAAATAAAATAATATCCAGATTTTTGTTTGTATTGATGTTGAAAATGTATCTTAGTATTTGCTTCAATAATAAAAACATTTAAAAGAATATGTACGCCCCATATGTTTTGTCTCAATATGACAGATACAGAGCTAACTGGGATCCTATTCTGGTGTGTTCGAGAATAATTCTGTCACCGTCTCTCATTTAATAGTAGATTATGCACTAAGTTGATAGTGTTTTATGTCACAGCCGACATATTGAATCCTGAGTGTAGCGTAGGATTCTAGGGTTAACTCCCGAGCGTGCTAAGAGTTAAATCTATGAGCGAGGGTGCTAAGAGTTAAATCCAAAGTGCAACGAGGGATTCAAGCTCGCCCAAGACAAAAACCTTATCCCGAGGTGCATACTCTACTTTTTACGCCTACTGCAAGATAATAGAAGGAAATGGTTTTGAATCTATATTTTTTTTTTACCAAACGGAGCGCTTGTAGTCACTTTTCTTGCAGGAACTCAAAAAATGCAGGATACGCTGAATGTTCTTTTTCTGATTTAATTATATTATGTATTACTGTTTATACTATGAACATACGAGTTAACTTAATGTTCATTTAAATGAAACATTCATTTTTGACTTGTCTCTGAATTATTTTAAGTTGATAGGCTATGGGCTGTGGCCTGTATGGTAGAAGTATTAATTTGAGTTAATTGAGACTTAGACAATCTAGTAGGCTTAGGTTCCAAATTCAATTCACATTATGTCACAGTGTAATATAATGAAATCTCATACAATATTAAATCCCTTGGGCATAAATGACGTACTTTAGACCCTCTGACGAAAAAAAAAGAACATTTAGTCAAATTTAATGCTGCTAAGACTCAGGCGTGTTTGTTCTCTGCGAAAAAGAGCCCATTTCAACTGGCTCCTATTTTCCGAGGTAAGCAGATAAATAAATACCTTGAACTCCTGGGTGTAACTCTCATGGTATCTATCAACTTCGGCTCCTATATGAGTCTACGGTTCAGCTCGCTGCAAAAAAGCTGGGCATCCTCTCGAAGATGCGACGGTACCTCACGCCGGAACAGTTGCTTACTGTATATTAAGCACAAGTTCGGTTGTCCATGGAGCACTGTTCACATCTTTGGGATTGTTCGGCTAAGTACCAACTTGAGGCGTTAGAATCAGTTGAGAAGCGTGTTAGGAAACTCATATGCAACGATTCTCTTGTTCGTGCAATACCTACTCCAAATCTTGGAGCACCGCCGCAAAGTTGCTAGCTTATCGTATTCATTTCGGTGAGTGCATCTGATCTGCATCATCTAATTCCTCCTTGCCCTTTTTACTATCGGACAGTCAGAAACGCGAAAGAGCGTCACCGTTTCATGGTGGATATTCCAAAAATACGAACGAAACGCTTTAATTCCACTTTCATAGTGCGGTCTGCTAGATTATGGAATACGCTTCTTGAATGGGTCTTTTCTGATAGATACATGTAATCTTGTCTTTAAATCGCGAATGAATTGGTTTCTTCTAGGTAAGCGCGCTCCATCGTAGACCGCAACCTCGCTTAACATTGGGCGAATCGGCAATGAACCGCAAATCTATTACTACATAAAAAAAGACATTGAGCAAGTGGTGTAACTTTTTTTTATTGACTGATAAAATTATATAATGTCGAACATAATAGAATAGAGTTTTTGTTTTCTCTCCTCGAACAAAAATTATAGCTGTCTATTGTCCAAATATAAATCAGGGGCTCAATTTTGGAATCGTTCCAATTTTATCGCATACGGATATGACTTTGTTTCGGACGATATTCAAGAATTTATTTGCTTGCAATCATTCATTATTCGCTAATGTAACGAATGATTGCAACCATTCGAATTATATTAACAAGAAATTCTTCGAAAATATTGTTGATATTGTTCGGAAGTCAGGCAAATTCGCATGTGAATTCCTTTCGAGCGATTCAAAAATCGCACCCCAGATTGAAAATAAAAATATCTATGTTCGTGTTAAGTATTGTGAATCATTCCAATATATTTCATATTAAAAGTTAAGAGTTGTATAAACTGTATAATCGTGTTAAATTATTATTTAATTTCAATAAAGCTATGTTAGCGTAAAAAGTGTTTACTCTATATTATCTCACAAGAAGTAATGTTTTTATTTATTTTTCGTAAATCCGGGTTTATCGAAACCGACCCTGGCGCTCGATTTTTGAATCGCTCGCAAAGAATTCCGAACAATATCACGAGTGAATGATTGCGAGCATACGAATTTTTAAATATTCGAAAGAAAGTCATTTTCTTAGGTATGTAAAAACTTGCGAGCGATTCATCGAAATTGAGTTTCTGGTATAATATAGCTAGGAAGTCGATGGGATTTTATCTATCGTTGTAGCAAATCATTACTGTTGCAGATTGTAGGTTATTGAGTCCAGTGAATTAACAGAGCTAAAGTAGATTAAGTATTTCAGAATTTTAAATTTCTTCCTCAGTGGTCTACTGTCGACAGCGATGTCAGGGGTGGGCTAGTCGCAGTAGCTAGTATAATGCAAGGCTCATCACGTAAGAAGCGCTCGCCGACAACAGCATTGGCATATCTAGAGATATTTTCTACGGGGCCCGGCCCCGCAGATCGCGGATGATTACCTCGCTCTAAAATGTGTTATATAGCGCGAGCGCAGCGAGTGGCCGAAAACCAAAACCTTTCAATTTTCATGTATTTTTCGATAGTAATATTATAATAATTGTCTGGCGACAATAAGGCACGCGCCTTCAACGGTTGGGTGATGCCGCTACCTACTGTCATACTCCTTTGGCATAATAAGGTGGACTCAAACTGAAGCCAATTTTTTTAAATTTCTGATAGTTATCTGTACGGTGTGACTGATGGACGCCGAAACTACTGGACGAGTTAGGATTGTTACTTAAACTATGTAGAAAGATCTGGCATACTTTCTATCCCGAAATTATGCATATAGGTAAGTACGTACAATTCTGCAGGTCAACTGTATTGCAGCACTTGCGATAGTCTTTAAGACCAAGTTTGGCCTAGCGAGCCACATCAGGGCTCATGCTAGGAAACCATAGTCCGGGGTCGCTGTCATCGAAATCGACGAGGACGACTATACATACATATGTACATATGTATCCCGAAATTGAGAATTCTTGTGGGATACAATAATAATCGATTAATCGCGTTATACGTTGAATGTACAGAATGGATTTGAAGTTTATAATATACATTATTAATTAACATATGTAGTATATATGTATATTTATAATTGCGAAAATAGATTAAAATAAAAAAACATTTATGTTTCATTAAAGGTTACACGAACTTACCAAATGAGGTAGGTATGAGTACAATAAAATTGTGCAATGAGATATTTTATTCGGTGTGGTTTATTGTTTGCATGTAGTTGCGGTCTGGCATCCACTAATTAAGTACTTTGTATGTTTTGGAGAAAGCTAAATAACTAATATAAAAGCGATAGAAACTCTGTATGTATCTATGTCTGTTTGTTGGCTTTTCACGGCTGAATAACTGAACCAGTCGATATGAAATTTAGTAAAGAGATTTTTTAGAACCTAGACAAGGACATAAGCCTATATTATATCATCATCATCACGCCCACGCGGATGAAACCGCGGGGCGCAACTGGTATGTATGTATAAGTTACGATTACACAAATAGCTCGAACTCATTGCTTATATTATTGTTTGTTAGTATTGAAACTCAAGCTAACCCGTATTACATCCATTACTTATATAACCCGTTGTTTCGTAGGTACAGCTTGACCCGAGACAGCGACCTTGCGCCACTATAGTTCCCTTGGCTGTGCGTAGAATGTTGGAAGGTAGCCAAGACGCGCACGCGCTGCTAATATGGGACACTATTTGACTGCCCTTTCTTATGTAAGCGAGCTCGTGATCTCGTACTTGACCGACCTACCGACTGACTGGCGATGGCGGCCTGTTAATAACTAGACTTGTTGAACCACCATTCAGTATTTTTACTCGTCTGCCTAAACCCAAGGGCAAATAATGTAATGTATTTATATGTAGGTAATTAGGGTTCTATATCGCCTCCTGTATCGGCTTTATGTTCGGCTTGACCGAAGTGTCAGAGTCATGGGCTACGTTTTGAGTCGTGTGTTTTATTTTTCTTTTAGGTCAGAATCAGAATATTTTTTAATGCATTAACTATGTAGTACAGGAAGATGTTCTCACAATATTTGTTTCAACAATTTGCCCATTGCGGGTGTGCAACGTTTTGAATTTATGTAAATTATACTAACTATTTACTAATAGTTGGTTTACGTACCTACTTAGACGCCCAGTTTTGATTTTTTTCCTGTTATTTTCTCTTTTCAGTTAATTTGATTGTTTTGAATTCTATAAGTATATAATTTCCTTTTAATTAAAGTTCCTTTAAATTTAATTTAAGTATTATAATTTAGAAGTATGTAGGTAAAAGAGGGTAATGGGGGTCACTTAAGCGAGAACTCAAATAAAATTGTAATTATTAACAAACTATTTATTGTAACCGCCTTTAAACATCATTTACTTAATCAACTATCATTATAAATAATTATCAGTCACTTGGCAATCAACTTTGGATATTATAAAAGTAAAAAAAAACAGATTTGACTCCCATTACACCGACATGGGGGTAATGGTGGTCACCCTGGAGGCAATCAGAGTCAAAGAAAATCTAGCACATATCGCAGACATAACCTTCACCAGAGTTCAACCCAGTGAACCCATAGCCCACATGAGGTGTATATGAACCACATTTCATTGTTTTTTCCAAAATCGTTGCATACCAGGCATCTGTTTTCAGCATCTTCTGCGTCGTCATTCTCATCGTCCTGGCATAAGTCGTCAGTGTCAACATCTGATACAGAAGTTTCGTTAGTTTCTTGTAGTACTTGGTGCTTTGCCTTTTCAGGACCCTTCTTCTGTATCGTCGTCTTTTTTCCCCGACATTTACCTTTCCATCTCCTTTCTTTTTCTTTACCCCCTGTTTTTCATTTTCTTATTTTCTTTTTCTATCAAAAATATTTGTCATATTTTTCACCAAGTTTGCTAGCTCGGCTTCTGTCTCAGCATTAAAGACAGTGAATCGTCCTAGATGTGGTCCTAAGCTAGAACCTTTTTATATCCTCTTTTGAAGGCTTGAAATTGGGATCCCCATTACCTCAGCAGATTTTTTAAAGAAGAACTTCCTTCAACAAGCTTTATAGCTTTTTCCAGGCTATCAGAAGACCAGGGTCTTTCAGATGTCCTGACTCGTACTTTCGTTATCTAGAAAGAAATGAAAATGGCGTAGGTAATTCAACATGCACAGTTGCGGGTAATGGGAGTCACCTGACTCTCATTTCCCACTATTGCAATAATGAGAAAAAAATAAAAATAAAAAAAATCTGTAAAACACTGACATAATCTGAACTGCACATCACAATTTCAAACGTCTAAGTTCGTGTAATAGTCTTAATCGCATACTGCAAGACATTCGACACTTGCCTTCTAATTTGCATTGAAGTAAAATTATATTAGCGGAGCACAAAAACAAAACATCTCAATGGCGCGGGCGCTGACTGGCGCGAGCCGTTCCAGGCAGCGCTGAGGGGCCAGAGCGGAGGTAGGGACGCCGGCGCCGTTTACGCGTCGCTCAAACGTACTGTTTCGTGGATGTGTGGGTGACTCCCATTACCCTACTCTCCCTATATAATGCCCCCTTTTATCTACTAGTTTGTACGGAACCCTAAGTGGCCGAGTCTGACTCGCACTTAATTGTCCGGTTTTTAATAGTATATTTAAGTCGTTTTGTTTGAAACTAAAAATGGTATTCACAAAACTTCACTGGAAGGCAGTTGCGTAAGCGCTGAGGGAAATATACTCCGGTATATATTCCTCAACTCTCCGTATATATCTAGAGCAGAGACAGTATAAGGGTGCGCAAATCCCCAACACCCTCTTAGTACATACACAGGAAGAAAAGGAGACCCTTATCAGCCAGGGCTATGGGGAAGGCGCGGGGTCACAATCCATGAAGCTCAGGGACTAACATACGAGTCGGTTATAACCATCAAAACCAAGGAAAAAATGAAACTGCACGAGAGTGTCCCACACGCGGTTGTGGCGATATCGAGGCATACCGAGTCCTTCACGTATTACGCTGGTGATACCGAAGATGATGCAATCAGTCGATTCGGCTGCTTCACTGCAGACCATCAGAGAGTACAATTTACAAATGGCCATTAAAGATCGGAACGCGGCGGTGATGGAGGCCCTGGGCCGAGAGTAGGCGATTTGCCAGTGACTGCGTTCACAGAAATACTAGTATTTCAGTAGTTAGAAATAAGAGTTGTGTGCACACCTTAAGCATTCATGCTCACCATCGAAGGCTCCTTCTTGCGGCGGCGTCGTGTGGCGGGTCCTTCTCTAACATATGGTTGAGGAGGGCGATGGCTGGCACATGCGTCATACTCGTGATCGGGTGCTGCTTGCGGGTCACTGGTTTGCTCGTGGTATGCATGCACCATAGTAACAAGTACTTAAATTAAAACAAAATAATTTTCCCGTAACGATAAGTAGTAAAACCAGTTTGTAATTATGACAAAGGTCACGGGCCCTGGTGTCTTTGGAGATAAAAAAATAAATTTTAAAAAAAAATACTTCACTGGATAAGTTCGTTTAATTAAACTCACTTCTTTATTATTTTAACGTCTAATTTTTTCGTTAAAAAGTATACCAGATCCTTTCACATAGTATGAGTGATAAACCTACCGAGTTTCGTTCAAATCCGCCCAGTAGTTTGTACAGCGTCGTTGAAACACTCATATTTTAAAATTAAAAAGTTCATACCCTAAAAACTACTGAACCGATTTTGATAAAACTTACGGCGACTCCTAAGTTGAAAAATACTTTATTCAATAAAAAAAGATTTTTTTCAATACGACTTCTAGTTTCTGTGTAATACATGGACAAACATACATACACTTATGAAATTTGGCAAACATGCTTAGAAGCTGGTATTTACAAAAACTGTGCAGTTCTGACAATATTACATACATACAGGTCGAATTGATAACTTCCTTTTTTTGAAGTCGTTTGTAGGTTTGTATTTTGTAGGTTTGTCCACGCATTACGCAGAAACTAGGTCATATTTCAAAAATTCTTTTTTTTTAAATAAAGTATCTTTCAACTTAGGAGTCACTGTAATATTTATCAAAATCGGTTCAGTAGTTTTCAAGATATGGGCTTTTGAACACTCGCTTCGTTCATCGCAACTGCAGAGCAGTGTCTACGCCCTTATATTTCACTTGTTCGATATACAGTGACATGAGCGGTGATGAGCTTTGACGACCGTTTTTACCGACTTCAAAATAATAAATATTATTAATAAAAGTAAACCTCAAAAATAGTTGGTTTTCTTCGAGTTATTTCTTTCTTTTCAGTTTGAAGTCGGTTAATTTTTTTTAAATTACTTTTATATTGTCAGTGAAAGTGGCATGACAATGCGAGACATGGCAACCAATTTTACATGAAATGTTTATGGTGGTATATATTTATCTACATACTATGAGGGTTCGTAGTTGGCTAAGGAACCCTAAAAACATATTTATAAGCCGAAGTTGTATTATTATTATCTAAAAAAAAAATGCCAATGATACTCAAGTGAAGACAAATCTGACGACATTTGCATATCAAAATCAAGCCGATAAGCAAAGACTTACTGTAATACGAAGTACGTTGCTGACCAAAACCTTCTCATCCAGACCTATAAAGCCTTAGCAGAATGTGCAATAAGCTACTGTATAAGCTCGTGGGGAGGTGCTGGAAAAACCAATATGCTTCTAATAGAAAGAGCCCAACGAGCGCTATTAAAAGTAACCATGAGTCTACCTTTCAGCTATTCCACAAATGATTTGTACGTCAAATGTAATCAATTATCCGTGAGGAAGTTATTTATTTACCAATGTATCCGTAGATATCATAGAGACATAGTGCCCAATCTACCTATATCAGGCAAAAGGCTAGATAAATGTCCTGTCCCTACATACAAATGTGAAGTTTCCTGGAGAAGTTACTATCATTTGGCCCCTAAATTTTACAATAAATTTAGTTTATTGTAAAATTTTGGCGCTAAACATATATCAAACGGTTAGTACTTCATAAAGTTAAACAAAAGATCCTATAATGGCTATCAACTTTCGATTATAAAGACACCGAGTCGCTGTTAGGAAAAGTACAATAACTAAGAATACTATAACTGTTGGTTATACAAACAAATAATATAATATCTCAAATACCTACAGGCACGCACACATACCAACACAAACACACACTCACACCTACACACACAGACACAGGACCACATCCCCACACACTCACCACACACCCCTCCACACACACACACATACACGCTATATTAGTTGTATTATTATGCACTCCTAGTCTAAGCAAGTTGACTGTCTGTACCATTAGTAACATATCGTATGTACCACTGGAAGATCCTGCCTTTTGCAACACAGTTTCTTAACTAACGCAAATTTAATTTGCCTCATTATAATATTTGTTCCTCATGATTGTGTTATAATAAAGAATGTTTATGTTTAATAGGGCGAATTCTGTGCCGTTAAGCTTACGTAGGAGCACAGAAGCAGAACATATAATAATACTACGTGGGAGGTAATAAAAAACATACATACATGATACAAACAGTTAAGTATCTATATTAATAGAAAAACAAAATACCCGTCTGCAGAAAAGCAGTTTTTTTGCAGTCTAAGTTACGATCTAGTTACACTTTATAGATACACTGTTGAGTGTACGTTTTATTACGATAAAATTCGTTGGAGGACTTGGAGGTTACGAAAAAACACATTTTTAGGGTTCCTCAAAAGGAAAAAAACGGAACCCTTATAGGATCACTTTGTTGTCCGTCTGTCAAGACCTTCTATCTCGGGAACGCGTAGCACATTTTTAGGGTTCTGTACCTCAAAAGGAAAAAAACGGAACCCTTATAGGATCACTTTGTTGTCCGTCTGTCAAGACCTTCTATCTCGGGAACGCGTAGAGATATCGAGTACAAGTTAGTATTATGGAGGATGAGAAAAATATGAATTGTAGGTACATGTACAATTGCACGGCCTTAGGACTTTGGCTGCTTTGCAGTTGGCTGTATTTTTAGGGCCCCCCCTAGAGATTTAAAAAATATAGGGGGCAGCTGCCCCTCCTGAAAATACATTTTCATTAAATAATCTCACTAACAACAAACGATAAATTAATATACCTATAATAATAACATAATACGTGTGGGTAGTAGGTGTCTGGTTGGCCGCTGTTCTAGAAAACCCTTCTCAGAATGGGAAGAGGCTCACGCCACGGCGCGGCGGCTCCACCTCGCGCCCAACAGATTACATAAAATAAACCGTTAAAAATACTTATCTACATGTTACAAGATGAACACTCTGATACTACTTGAGCGATACATTGCTAAATCTTAATATAAAAGATTACACAATGTTATTGTTAGTCACAAAAATACCTAGGTATAAATGAAAATGAAATGAAGCGTGAGAGCACGCGCCGGCGCCGGCGGCGGCGTAACGTAACGGACGCCCAACTCCATGAACTCAGCACATCTTTTGTCTAGTCTAGGTAGTAGTTTTACGGGCAGAAGAACCAGCGATCTCACAACCTTTTGTCTCGACAACCCCTCAAGCGATTTTGCTAATATAGAATCACACCTCTCTTAACAGAACTGCTCATATCGGGTTGGTTCGAATTATCGGATAATATTTAGGGGTAAAAACCTATTTTCTCCTGTTGCAATGTCGATAGTAAGTAATATCGTTGTATGAAAAATTTATTGGTCAAAATTGCCTCGACCGATACCGCTCTGAAGAATTTCAGTGTTACGACAATAATAAATAGTATTAGCCAGTTAATACAAATCTCTTTGGTTAGCGCTTTTCTGTAGATAAATCGGCGACTTCCTACAGCTACGGCCAGCAGACGTCCGCGGGGATTTAGCGATTAGCGCCAACAATTCCTGACGCTTCGTAATTGACCTTCTACTAATAGTCGCATGTCAGTGCGAGCATGTTTACAAAAAGGGTGCCAATGCGAGTAACTTGCTGGGAGTCAGCAACAACTTCCGAGTTGTGATGAACCAAATTCCGACATTTCAAATGAGTGTGTGAAGACAAAGTGATGGAGATTATTCATAGAACACATGCCTCGCACACCGAGGCATATGTGTTCTATGTTGTTGAAATCACACATTTCAACAACTGTATAAATTATCTAGTACAAATAAATTCGTTTGCAGCAGAGCACATTAAATGCACCTTGTAAAATTCTTTGAAAATTATGATAGGAAAATACCAAAAAAACATATATTCACAATAATCCCCAATTTATAATATTACAGGCCTCATTGTGTGATGAGGATGGATGTTTGTTCTGTGTCTGGAACGTCTGGGTGTTTCTATGTATCTTAAGTATGTATTTACGAAAAAAAATTTATATATGTATTCTATCAACCATCTATTTTCCATAGTACTAGCTTTGCTTAGTTTGGGCTAGATGGTGCTGTGTGAAATGTCCTCCAATATTTATTTATAAACTAGCTGCGCCCCACAGTTTCACTCACGTAAAAATTTATGTGGTACCAAAGAAATTTTACAAAATCGATTCAGTCAGTACACTGCTTTTTATAACAAAATAACAGGAAAAATATGTCATCCAAGTAAACGAATTGCGTATTTTGTAGCCGTAATTTTTCAGTTTTTAGGGTTCCGTAGTAAACAAGGAACACTTATAGTTTCGCCATGTCCGTCTGTCTATTCGTCCGCGGCTTTGCTCAAAAACTATAAGTACTAGTATAAAGAATTACTTCAATTGACTTAACTAAAAGTCAAAGTCAAAGTTATTTATTTATAAACATTTGTTTACAAGTCAATTTGAATATAATAATAATAAAAACATGTCAAAACGTATAACGTATATACGTATATACATATTTGTATAACATTTCAATTTCAGTTATTATTTATTTGTCATTAATATTAATTTTCAAGAAATCATTATAGTCGTAAAACGTTTGCTCGTTTAACTATTCACTTAATTTGCAATAAAACGTAAACGTATAAAACGTTTAACTATTCACTTAATTTGCAATAAAAATATCACTGAGGGGTCTGAAGCTAAGGCCACCTGGAAACTTAATTTAAAATTAACTGGAAACTCCATATCAAAAATAAAAACAAAGTTTAGTTGTCCAGTTTCTGTACACAGGGGGGTATAATTGCACGCGGTCTTAGGACTTTGGTTGCTTTGCAGTTGGCTACATTTTTTAAATCTCTAGTGGGGGGGCAGAGGCCCCCTTGGCGACGCCCTTGCTTGTAGGTAATATTAGTAAGGATTAGGATACATAAGTTCATATCTATATGTAATGTATATAGGTAGCTCTATTTTCTCCTTTTACACATTCTTCTGTCAAGAATGAGATTTGTCCTCTCTTCACCCGCTTGTTTATTTCTTCTATCAAGAATGAGATTTGTCATTGAATGTCAAATGTTTTGTCTTCGAAGATTAGAAAAAGTGCAGATGTTTATATGATAATCCTCAACATTTGACACTTAAGCAGAGAAAAACGTGTCAGTGGGAACTCTGCGATTCTACATTTAATCTGACGCACTTCACTCAGGAATCCAATGAAAATATTTTTATTTTTAGATATTATTCAAAAAGTAATAAAGTTCTTAATTCTTCATATTTCATTCAAAGTTCTTAATTCTTCATTCTTCATTCAATAATTTCTTAAATAATTATGGGACCAACTGGGAGCTCCAACAACAATTCACGTAACACAAAAATTGGTTATCGAATGTCGGAGAAATTCGTGTACATAGTTACATACATAGAAAAAAATAAACGCTACGAATAGATAACCTCCTCCTTTTAACGTGAAAACGTCTAATAAATCGATAAACGCCGGCTGCACGCACGAAAAAGTGTCCCGTTACGCTCATTGTCGAGCTCAATTTTATTCATAAAAGTATGCAATCATTTCATCAATGTTCGAGGTCAAGTATGCAATCATTTCATCAGAATTCGCCCTAATTACATAAGTTGTCACGTTAAACTATCATCCGTAAACCGACTTTACAGACAACCAATTTTTTTGAAGTCGGTTAAAAAAATATATTCATGCCTTACAAATATAGCTTTTACCCGAATGCGTAAGAAGGAGAGTTATTCCAAAAAAAACTCTTCTCCTGTAAAATGTTACCAATAGTAGATAGCTCAAACAAGCACTGAGGCGACGTGAGAGTCGTGAGGTGGCGTTCTGAAGTCTTCCTCTGAACCAGTTTAGACTGACATTAGTAAGACTGTCTTGTGTCTGTTCTAATCTAAGGCATAGGCGTAAATGTTGGATGACACCTGGAAATGAATCCGTCTACCGCAGAGATAAGTTTTGTTTCTGAGATTGAGATCAACTGCAGTATGTTGATTTCTTGATATGCTCTTGGGTGTTTTTAGGGTTCCGTACCTCAAAAGGAAAAAACGGAACCCTTATAGGATCACTTTGTTGTCCATCTGTCAAAATCTGTATCTCGGGAACGCGTGAGTTGAAATTAAATCCATACGTGCAGATCAATAATCTGCAGAGAGAAAAATCAAACTTCTCAGTTTTCATTAAAAAAGTTACAGCCGAATATGTCACAAAAAACGCATATTTCAACACTCTCAAAGGAATCAAAACCTATGGGGTAAAAATCCGAAAACTGTATATTTTAATTTAATCATAAATCAATTTAATCATAATAAATAAGGGTCTTTGTGCAAGGAAGGAGGGTCCAAATTTTAAAGTGCTTTAACCGTATCATGCAATATGAAAAAGCTTCATTAGCACAAGCTAAAACAGGTTTTTTAATATTTTTACGATGTATATTTTTCGGTTTATGGAGGAAAATATAAAAAAATATAAAATTTCCCCCTTCTATCTACTAGTTTGTACGGAACCCTCAGTGGGCGAGTCTGACTCGCACTTGTCCGGTTTTTTTATTAACATTATTAGCATACTCGCCGCGACTTCGCACGCGGTACGGCAAAAATTCTCGCGGCTTCAATCTAAAAATAATAATAGAATCTAGTCTTTATAACTTGGCTCGACTTCCCTCAAGGTTTCTGCTTCATTAAAGAAAAGCCATGAGCAATTTATTCTAGTGGACTTTCATAAAAGAGAAACTACTAAAAATCACTACACGTACATACACACCCACACACACACACACACATACACACAAAAAGTTCGTTGGGAGGTAAGAAACACGCGTATTTTTTAAGCCGGAGTTGAATTATTATTATGTTTTAAAAATATATATGACATCCCTGTCATATATATTTGAAGACGAATCTAACGACACTTTGCATATCAAAATCGGTCAAGCCGTTTAGATTGTAAGCGGTCATATAGAAACATACAAACACTAGAAAAAACAATCCTCTTTGCGCAGTCGGGTAACTAACAATGAAACTATTAGAATCCACGCCAGCTAGCGCCAGCCCCACCACTGGAAACCGATCCAAAACGGCAAAATGTTAAGAGTCCGACCATCGTTCGCGCTTACCCACACTTTTAGAGATATAAAATAACGGCATGAACTTATAAAAAATAATACTATATAAAAACGTCTATAAAACTAGAAAACAATTTAAGTAAAAAAAAAACGGGACAAGAGCGAGTCAGACTCGCCCACCGAGGGTTCCGTACGAACTAGTAGATAAAAGGGGGAATTTAAAAAATAAAAGTAAATACAGAATAAGTACACATAACTTTATTACACTTATATTGATATATAATAATTATTATATTTCGAATAAAACTTACTATTAATACAATAAAATACCATTGAGCATTGAGATTAATGTTCAAATATGATTTATGTGGTAAAAAATTGGTTGTCTGTAAAGTCGGTTTACGGACGATAATATAACGTGACAACGTCATAACAAAACATTGATGAAATGATTGCATACTTTTATGAATAAAATTGAGCTCGACAATGAGCGTACGGGACACTTTTTCGTGCGTGCTGCCGGCATTCGTCGATTTATTAGACGTTGTCACGTCAAAAGTTTATATAATTATTTTTGACGTAACAACGTGCTAATAAATCGATGAACGCCGACTGCACGCACGAAAAAGTATGACTCATTGTCCCGTTACGTTACGCTCAGTGTCCCGTTACATCATCATCATCATTTCATCAATGTTTTGTTATGACTATCGTCCGTAAACCTACTTTACAGACAACCAATTTTTTTTGTAACTTTTTCTCGTAATTATGTTCGGAAGTATCTTTGAGTTATTTTCCAACATAGCTGCGTCCCAACCACCTTGAAACTGTTCCTCAATCTCTTTCACATCCTGATGAAATCGTTCCCCTCGTTCATCTCACTGCGCCGGGATTTAAAGGGAAAAAAAGAGAAATGGGAATGGAGAAAGTGATTTTTAACGACATTCGGCAATGATATGCTCTTAACAAATCGCTTACCAAAAGGTTCTAAGATTTCATAAAAACTCTATCGCATCAAAAACATAATATGTACTTATGTACAAAAAGCCAAGTCGAGCTGCGTTCTACCACAAAAAGTTGTGAAATCTAATGTAAAACCAAGTCGGTTTAATTTAGTACCTACTATTTATGAGAGTATTTATCCAACTATTTTGTAAGAAATTGTGACCTAATTAGTTAACTAACAACTTTTGTAGTAACCATATCGATATTAGACATCTCTATTTCTTTAATTAGAATGACTTGGCCATCGCACGACAACACAATCACATAAGCATTGATCTGTTGTTTGAAATAGTAATTATACATAGGACTTGGGAGCCAAATTTATGAATATAATATGAGGTAGATTTCGTTGTTTGTAAATTCTATAATCATGTGCGTTTGCCAAGTCATTCTAATTATTAAAGAAATAAAGATATCTAATATCGATATGGTTACTACAAAACTTGTTAGTTAACTAATTAGGTCACAATTTCTTACAAAATAGTTGGATAAATGCTCTCATAAATAGTACAAAATTTAACCGACTTGGTTTTACATTAAATCTCACAACTTTTGTGGTAGAACGCAGCTCGACTTGGCTTGTTGTACATAAATATTATGTTTTTGATGGGATCTCATTTCTTTTTGTTGGTCTTGTTTTGGCGTGTTATTATTATTTTGTGCGTCAGCTACGGAGTTTTTTAAAGCCCACTCCCTGTCTCTGTGGACTTTTCGCAGAGGCTTTCATTTAGGTACCTATTATCTTTTCTTACATATATGAACTATTTACTTACCTATTTACATAATTTTAGGTAGCGAAAGTGATGAGAAAATGTATAAACTGCAAGAGTAACTATGTAATGTGTATCTATTTCAGTATGAAATTACCTACGTAATATGTTTTAGTTTTTCTTACTATGTAGGCTAAATACTAATTTAAACATCAATTTGAAGAAAGTATCTTAGAATTTTGATAAAGGGTGGGTTTGTTAGTGACTAAAGCCTGCCTTCGACAATGGACACGCTGCACCAACTTATATATCTGGGGGCACGGCAGTGGCCCCGGGCAAGTCGAGCGGCAAGGCCACGCCGTACCATCCTTTTCTCGAAGCCATTCAGAGCAATTTTGACCAACTTTGTTGTGGGTAAAGCTAGAAGCCTGAAATTTCAGAGACAAAGAGAGTATATTAGCACTAAGAACATTTCCAAATTTCATTCAATTTGAACCTGTAGCTTAAGAAATATTGCAAGTCAAAATTCCTTGATTTTGTCACTGACACACTCATCTATCCATCTACTCACTATACACTCACCGATCATCAAAATTCTAAGGTACTTCTAGCAGACATACAAGCTTGAAATTTTGAAGGCAATTAGTGTTTAGCCTATAAAGCAAGGAAAAATTAAGACATATAACAATTTTGGCCCCATTCTCGAGATATATTAACTGCATAAGTAACTTTGTAATTTCTTACATTTGTATAAGATTACAAAGTTAATTTTGCGCTTCATTCGAGCTTTCGTTGCTAAAACCGCAAAATTTCGGTTTAAGCCGGTTGATAGGTAGGTATTTAGGTAAATATAGAGTATTAAGGAAATATAGGAAAGCTTTGGGTAGTTGCTTCGTACATTCATCTATTTATATCAGGCACAACAAGTCCGGTCATGTGTAATAAGAGTATTGTTGCCACTTTTTCTACGATGCAAGCAAGTACCAGCTGTAAAATTTGAAATGGAGTCCGTTTATCGGAGACCTAAGATGTTATACAGGTGATCTAGTTGCCAAAAAGCTACTTAGTCTTGAGCATCGACGTAAAGTAGCATGTCTGCGACTATATTCTATCCATTTGGATTTTTCCGTGTCGAGTGTACGCAAGAGCTTTACGACCTTATTCCACCCATTCCACTACAGGACAAGCAGAAAGTCAGCTCACTACAATGAAGTATTAAGCGAATCTCATTGGCTCACTACCGTCCATTTCGCATTGAAATCACCAAAATCTATACACAACCATTTCGTTCCACGTTATTTATAGGTACTGTACAGAAGTAGAACTCTTTGTCCCCTACTCTGTTTCAAGGTTAGAGAATATAAATATCTTGAAGATGCACACGTACTCCACCTTTAGCCACACCATTGTTTACCATCAGGCGATTTGGTTGTCAAACGTAGATCTATCTCGAATAAGAAGGCACAGTCAGTTACAGACGATATACGATGTCTCTTAAAGTATACTTATATTGTACCTATAGTATACTTATACATGTACATAGGTATAAGTTGGTGCAGCGTGTCCATTATCGGAGGTAAGCTTTTGTCACTAACAAACCCACCCTTTATCAAAATTCTAAGTTACCTTTTTCAAATTCACATGTTTAAGTTTGAAATACAATTAGTGATCAGCTTATAAAGTAAGAAAAACTAAAACATACCGTAATTTCATACTGAGATAGATACACATTACATAGTTACTCTTGCAGTTTATACATTTTCCCATCACTTACGCTACCTACAATTATGTAAATAGGTAAGTAAATAGTTCATATGTGCAAGATATGATAGTACCTACATCAAAACCTCTGCAAAAAGTCCACAGAGACAGGGAGTGGACTTTGAAAAACTCCGTAGCTGACGCACAAAATAATATGATACGTGAAAATAAAAAAGACCAACAAAAAGAAATGAGATCCCATCAAAAACATAACATGTACAAAATGCCAAGTCTCGCTACGCAGCTCTCCTACTATAAAAAGTTGTGAGATCTAATGTAAAACCAAGTCAATTAATAATTTTAGTACTATCTATGCGAGCATTTATCCAACTATTTTGTAAGAAATTGTGATTTAATTATTTAACTAACAGCTTTTGTAGTAACCGTAACGATATTAAACATCTTTATTTCTTTAATAATTAAAATGATTTGGCCATCGCACAAGAACACAATCACATAAACATAGATCTGTTGTTTGAAATAATCCTAATTTTAAATAGGATTTACGATCCTAATTTATGCATATTATGCATTTAGGTAGATTTTGTTGTATGTAGATTATATAAGTATAATCATGTGCGATTGCCAAGTCATTCTAATTATTAAAGAAATAAAGATGTTTAATATCGTTACGGTTACTACAAAATGTTAGAAGGTCTAGGTGTACGCTGCCCAATGCACTTGGTAATGACATCTGCACGCCGGTAGGCATGGATGCCGCGGCGACGTCTTCTACGGTCATGGACGCTGTAGGCGGCGCCATCGATGACGAATAGGTTTGTTAATAGCAGTAAAAATGATATATAATGCGTTTCCAATATCATTAGCATTTAAGTCTTGTAATAGTTGTAATGTGAACAAATAATTCTGCAAATATGGCGTCACTCGTTTGCCTTCTCTCTGGGCATACTTAACCTGTTAGAAGGTCTAGGTGGATCGTATAAGCGTAGGAAATAAGATAACACCACTTGCAGAAATTAAGAGTCGGTTTATTCACTAAACTGACTCTTAATTTCTGCATGTGACATCGCAGACGTCGTATGTAACTGAATGTGCCTTTACACCGACTTCAAAAAAGGAGGACGTTATCAATTCGTACCGTTTTTTTTTATTCGAGATAGATCTACGTTTGACCACCAAATCGCTAGTTGGTAAAACAACGGTATGGCTAAAGATGGAGCACGTGTGCATCAATAAAATGTCTATGTTCTCTAACCTTGAAAATTCCAAGATTGTAGTGTTAGGAAACAAAGAGTTCAAACAAAAAAAAAAAAAAAAAAAGGTATTGTCAACTCATGTTGACAATTTTTTCCGATTTATTATTTTCAGCTTTCTGCTTAAAATTTTTGAGATTGTAGCCCTACAAGGGCTTGCCAAAGCTATAAATCTTACGAGGTAATGTTTGTAGAGTTGGGGTTAGGCTCTAAGCTACTTTTTTCATGCTTTGTTTTTCCCTTAGTGTTAGACAGATTACGGCTAAATTATTTTTATTTGTTTCCATGACAACGCCGTCCGGCGAGTCGGCGCAGTAAGAGCGACGTCACCCCCTGACGTCTCGCTGCTGTCTTCTGCTTATAGAGATTCTAAGATAAGCTAATACTTTCATTTGTAACCTCACTCATGAGTACTGTTAGGCGCAATGTAGTTACTAAATTCAATTTTGTGTCGCAGGAGAGCATGATTCAGTGCCCTGTGTGTACCCAGGTCCGGTATTTTAAGGGCCAAAAAGGCCTCAAAATTCACCAATCAAGGTGCCACCCCAAACCCTCCCAAATTCCTCTTTCGGCACCGTCTCCTACCGTAATTTCACCGAGTAGCAGTTTTCTGAGCGCTGCTACGCCTTCCAAACCGTTTTGGGAGGTTTTAAGCTCTTTCAAAAATACTTTTCCGATTTTAAAACGCATCCCGCGTGGTGCGCGTGTTTCGGTAGCCTATTCTTTAGCATCTGCTATTAGGAACGCTATTTCGAAAAATTCTAAGGAGGCCTGGGAACATTTACTCACTTTTCCATACAGTGTGCTTTACGTCCATTTCGATCCGTCTAACAAAAAATCCCTTACTACTAGAGTAAAGGAAAACTGCGTTAAGTATAAAGTATTGGAAGAGAACCTTTTAGGCCTAAGTAATATTATTCCGCCTAAAAGACGGAATAATCAAAATTCGAAAACATCGGGAGATTCGGCAACGATCACAGTAGTTGAAAATAAAATTAGCGATGGCGATATCAAAGGCGCCGCACGCATCTTGTTCTCCAGCGATACTATTGCTCCATTTACACCAGACGCGGTCCAGTCACTTCGTGACAAACATCCACCTGCTGCGGCAAATCTCCTTCTTCCTGATCCACCACAATCAGATGATGTTGCCATTGAAGTCACAGCTCAGGAAATTGCAGCGGCTATTCATTCTTTTAAGAGTGGCTCTGCCGGAGGCCTAGATGGTCTTTCTCCTCAACATCTAAAAGATCTTCTATCTTTTAGATCTGTTGAGGCTGGTGAGACTCTCTTGAAGGATTTAACGGCTTTGGTAAATTTCATGTTATCTGGACGGGTCAGTGGTGACATCATCGATGTTTTGTACGGCGCTAATTTATGCGCACTTACCAAAAAGGATGGTGGTATCAGACCTATTGCTGTTGGCACCACATATCGTCGCCTCGCGGCCAAGGCAGGTTGTGGGAAAAAGGTTGCCCTTTTGAGCAGCCTTTTTCAACCAATACAGCTTGGTTTTGGTTCGCGTGGCGGATGTGAGGCTGCTGTTCATTCCATTCGATCTTTCCTTAGTCAAAATTTTGGAGATGTGTTGCTAAAGGTGGATGTAAAAAATGCATTCAATTCTGTTGATCGAGGTGCCCTGTTGACCCAGGTCAAAGACAAAATTCCGGATCTTTTTAGTTTTCTTTGGCAATGTTATGGTAAGCCCACAACATTGACATACCAAAACAACTTTCTTGAGTCTTCAGTTGGCTGTCAACAGGGTGATCCTTTTGGTCCCGCCATTTTTAGCCTGGCCATTCATCCAATTATTCAACGTCTCCATTCTAAACTAAATGTTTGGTATTTGGATGATGGAACCCTGGGGGGTGATGCGGGCACTGTTCTTAACGATTTACAAATCCTGATAGACGAATTTCGTCTTATTGGCTTAGAACTAAATTTTTCCAAATGCGAACTTTATGTTTGCGACTCCTGTCCTGACAAAGATTTGGTTATTAATAAATTCAATGTTTTGGCACCTAATATCAAATTGTTGGACAGCCGTTCTCTTCGCCTTCTGGGTTCACCGATATTAGATGAATCTTTTTCATGTTTTGTTGAAAAAAAAATTCAAAATTTTAAGAGTGCCTCTTCTAGGTTACTCAAAATAAACGCCCACATGGCGTTTACAATTATCAAATATTGTTTGTTCGTTCCGAAATTTATGTATTATTTACGATGTAGTCCACTGTGGAAACACGGTGAGCTCCTTTTGAGCTTAGACAATGTCGTAAAGGAAACTCTGATATCGGTTTTGAATGTTGACATGAATGACAGGATATGGTCACAAGCCTCACTACCTGTACAGCTAGGAGGCTTAGGGGTCCGCAAAATTTCGAGTGTTGCTTTACCGGCTTTCTTGTCCTCGGTTCATAGTACTCATAAATTAGTAGAAAAAATTCTCGCTCCATCTTTAGGCCATTCTGTAGTCGTTGCTTTTTTGGACGAGGCCCAGATTGCTTGGAGGCTGGCTTGTCCAAATACTGATTTTCCCAGGACGTTATCGTCGCAGAGACTGTGGGATCGGCCGATCTGTGAACTAGCACGGAATTCTCTTTTAGATACGTGTACTAGCGTCGCAGATCGTGCTCGTATTCTTGCAGTTTCTGTTTGGGAATCGGGTCTTTGGTTACAAGCTATGCCGTCTTTTAACACCGGCTGCCTTTTAGATCCAACTGCATTTCGTCTAGCAGTCAGCTTGCGTTTAGGAGCAAGGTGTTGTGAGGCCCATATCTGCCAGTGTGGTACTGCAGTTGATCAACTCGGCCACCACGGTCTCTCATGCTCGAGAAGCTCTGGTCGAATTGGTCGTCACGCGAGCCTGAATGATATCATCCGCCGGGCTTTTACCACCGCCAATGTTGCAGCTGTGCTCGAACCGAGCGGTCTTGGGCGTGACGATGGTAAAAGGCCTGACGGGATGACGCTTGTGCCATGGAAGTTCGGACGGTCCCTTGTGTGGGACGCCACGTGCGTTGATACTTTGGCACCGTCTCATCTTCCTGAGACACGGAGTAGGGCTGGCGCTGCGGCTAATTCGGCGGAGCAGCACAAGCGGCGTAAATATGTTAATCTCGGTAGGGGTTACATATTTGAGCCGTTTGGTGTCGAAACTTTGGGTCCGTGGGGACCGGGAGCTCATCTCATTTTCAAAAATTTATCTGAGCGCCTGATCGATGCGACGCGTGACCAAAATGCTGGCGCGTATCTGGCCCAACGCATAAGCATTGCCATTCAACGTGGCAATGCGGCCAGCATTCTGGGTACGCTGCCAACTGGTAGTGGGTTTCAGCATTTGGATTATCTTTAGACCTTTATCGGTCTGGGGTGATCGATGTGCTTTTTGTGTAGTAGTTTAGTTAGTTGAGTCTGTATATTGTTGTGTTGTAGTTAAGAGTTCTACTTCTGTACAGTACACTATCAATAATGTAGACCGAAATCGTTGTGTATAGATTTTGGAGATTTCAGTGTGAAATGGACGGTAGTGTTTCTGCTTGTCCTGCAGTGGAATGGATGGAATAAGGTTGTGAAGCTCTTGCGCTCACTCGACGAAACGGATCAAATCCAAATCGATAGAATATAGTCGCAGACATGCTACTTTACGTCGATACTCGAGACTAAGTAGCTTCTTGACAACTAGTTTATAGGAAGTATTTATTTAGTATATTAAGTAGGAACTATTTTACTAGGAAGTGGCGCAGACTTTCGGGAGAACTTAGATACGAGACCAACTAATGCTCAGAAAATTATTTATTAACATCAACAAACTAATTAATCGTGTAAAACTATTAATAATAGTAATGTGATAACGTTATCTAGACGTGGAAATAGTTAAAACGTTTTAAAATCATCGCGAAATAAAGTGATAGTGTTAGCTGCGTATTCTTACGTTGTAAATTGTAAACATCGACTGTGGACCATAAACTGAATAGTGTAGTGATATAAACAATAATTATTGAGGGAACAGTGCTAAAAACTGAGAAATAAGTGATAATCAAAATAAAATAAACTGATTATTTTTCTATTACCACCCTCATTAATTTTTATTGTAGTGAACAAATACAATCAATGGAGTGTTATTAAACCAGTGCTAAAAGTGTACACAAAAAAAAGTGTGAGTCACCGCTAAACTGTTTTTGACGATATTGGCTTACAAACGCCGATATTACAAGCAAAAATATTTTAATATTTTGCCTGCGGTCACGTATGTACCTAGATATAGTTAGACATAAACATTGCAGTTGAGACCGCTACAGACCTGCGGCTTCAGCGAGTGACTCATTGCATACCAATCTTGCCGTATATTGTACCTACTCATTAACAGCTGTGTTTCTGCTCACTAAAGTACACACATTTAAGACGATAAACCATTATTATCGTTTTTTTGTTTTGACCTGCCATCATTACAATGCAGTGCGCTGGCTGTTGTACTATCATTCCGGCCACTGAGGAGAGCATGCATTGTACAATATCTAAGTGCAATAAAATCTATCACCTTCTATGCGCGGGTGAGAAAAAGGCAGCTGAAAGCACCAAAGGCGTCTGGGTATGCCCTGAGTGTCGCTGTTCAGCGAAAAAGGGTGGCGATAATAGCCTGACTCCTGTAGGCTTTTCAAAGAAATCCCAGGATGCTAATGTCACCATCCGTAAGAAAGTAGTCTCTGCGTCGTCCAAAACTACGGAAGAACAAGTTCAACACTTTAAAAAAGGAGAAGATGCCCCAACTGAGGATGTACATGGTCTTCGGCAAGAGATTCTGTCGTTGCGGCAGTTGCTTATGCAATCTATTGCTGTCACAAAAATTAATGATGCTCGATTAGAAAGTCATGCGGTTCAAATGCAACAACTACAGGAAAAACTGAACCACTACGAGGCTGCGAATACGGCTTTGTCCTCGGAAATGAAGAGATACGCTGCGCAAATAGAACTCCATACGTCTAATAAGTGTTCAGCAGTTTCTAGCGTATCAGTTGTACCAGGAACTCCACCCAAAAACACATCTTTTTCTCTTAAAGAACCAGATGTTACTCCTTTGAGAACAAAAAAGCAGAAGGAGAGGATACAGGGAAAGGGAAAGGTTGAAACTAAAAAAGTTGCTCCCACTGCCCCATGTCACTCGATTAATCGAGACAATGGGTCGCCACCGCGACGCTCACACGAGCCCGTCAATATCCTCAATACATCACCATCCATCAAACCGACGACACCAGGGGACACCGAACGTTATCACGGCACATCTACAAAGCATCAATTAGAAATGGGTACTATGCCTAAATCCCATCTCGATGACGAAAGCTGGACGGAAGTACGATACAAAAAACCGCGCCAATCGGTATCACTGCGCTGCGTCGCCGGGCCTACAGTGACGTCACTTAAAGCGGCCGAGCATCGGAAACACTTCCATTTATGGAATATGCTATCTGGATTAGATGAAATAAAGAAATATTTGAGCGATCTTTGTCCGCAGAAGGCAATTACCGTTGAACAGTTGAAGACGACTCATAATTATAACTCATTCAAAATAGGAGTACCTGAGGACTGTTACGATAAATGTTTCTCAGTAAATGTTTGGCCTGAGAATGCGCGAGTGAAAAAATGGATCAACTACAGAAAACGTTCTCCTACCTCGGACGGACAAACATTTCGTCGCGGAGTCGGCGCCCTGTGAGCCGCGCAATCAAGAATCTCTCATTAACGTATTCTATCAGAATGTTAGAGGACTGAAGACAAAGCTCCGAACATGGTATACAAGCTTGTCACTCTCGGATCATGTGCTCGTCGCGGCTTCGGAAACCTTCCTCGACGGGTCAGTGGGGGACGCCGAGGTAGTACCAGACGGATGGACATTGCTTAGACGAGACCGTGCTTCCCCTTGTGGGGGAGTTTTGCTAGCTGCGAGGCCGGGTGTTACCATATGTCGGCGACCTGAGCTCGAGTCTAAACTAGGAGAAGATCTTTGGGCGTCTGTGACATATCGCGGTGTTTCTTTTATAGTTTGCGTCGTATACATTAAACCAAAAGCTATCGACGCCGTGTACATGAATGTATTTAATAACGTAGAAACATTTTTAACTGATTCAGACACAAGAATTTTTATTCTTGGTGATATTAATATGAATAGTGCATCTAATAATATAAAAAATTATTATTGTTACTTTTTGACATATTGTAATCTAATAGATTTTAATGGAATTTTTAATTCTCACGGAGGTATTTTGGACGTAGTGTTGGCGCAGGAGTGCTCTGAGACGGCGACGGCGGCGCAACCTGTTTGTGTGCGAGAAGCCGCCGACGGCTTCGTACCTATCGATGTATTGTACCATCCTGCTCTGGAGATAATGCTCCCTTTACGATTACATAACAGCTGTGCACGGCTACAGCCTAGTAACTTAGATACATCGCGCGACTGGAACTTTAAAAAGATGGATATACCTCTTTTTCACTCATTGCTTGCCGAAACCTCTTGGGCACCTGTACTTGAATGTAGTGATGTCGCAACCGCTACTGATATTTTCTATGATACTATCTATACATTATTTGACTTAACTGTTCCTAAAAAGAAAAGACAAGTAGCTAAATGCAACAGATTTCCGGTTTGGTTTGATGCAAATATTATAAAGGATATTCGGCGTAAAAAGAGATTACACAGGGTGTGGTTGAGGTCGAAATGTAATACATCGTACAAGTTATACACAGATCTTCGTAATAGCTTGAAGAACCGTATCTCAGACGCATATAAATCGTATACTGCTCTTATCGAAGAAAACTTACGGCTGCGCCCTCAGCATTTTTGGAGCCACGTGCATAGACTCAGATCCAAGGGTGGTTTCGAACCCTGTGTCTCGTATCAAGGTGTTTCTTTTACTGGGGTTGAATCTGCAGAAGCGTTTGCAAACTATTTTTCCAGCGTCTTTTTAAATAACAAGCCACTTTTAGATGTTGACGAGTGTTCTGCATTAGGCTATCAAGGCGGTTACGTTAGTTTACCCACGGTGATCCCCCAAGATATCGAACGAGCCCTGAATAAGCTCAAAATAGAAAGCTCACCTGGTCCGGATAACTTACCTAGCTTTGTCCTTAAAACTGGTAAAAAACATTTAATTCTTCCACTACACCATATTATAAATCTTTCGCTTAAAAATGGCAAGTACCCCACACAGTGGAAATTATCAAGGGTAACCCCCATCCCAAAGAATAGTAAAAAAACCGTAGTAGAGGAATATCGTCCAATCGCAATTCTATGTGCGCCTGCCAAAATCTTTGAGTACATTCTGCACAATGAAATATATAGCCAGGTAAAACAACAGATAGGCGAAGAGCAGCACGGATTTAGGCCGGGCCGATCAGTAAATTCAAACCTGTTGTGCTTAACAGACTATATATCTAGCGCTATGGATCGTGGATCACAAGTTGATGTAGTATATTTCGATTTTCAAAAGGCCTTCGATAAAATTGATAATAATATATTATTGCATAAGTTATCTACGTTTGGCTTCACTCGCGATTTCTTAATTTTTATGGCCGATTTCTTGAGGGACCGGTGTCAATATGTGAGGCATGGTACATATGTATCTCAACCATATTGCACTAGTTCTGGTGTAAGCCAGGGTTCTGTCACTGGTCCGTTACTCTTTCAAATGATGATTCACGACCTACCTAATGTACTATCTACCGCCAAATGTCTTTTGTATGCGGATGACCTTAAACTATTTTTTGAAATTAAATCTTCTAGTGACTGCCTGAAATTGCAGGATGATATCAATCAAATTTACGAATGGAGCGTGAGAAATAAAATGACATTTAATATAAGTAAATGTAACGTCATGACCTTTGATCGTAAAAGAAATCCAATACAGTTTGATTATCATTTAAACAACGTACCTATAAATAGGGTTAACTGTATCAAAGATTTGGGGGTAAATTTTGATCGCAGTCTAACTTTTCATGATCATATATCAGAACTCGCAAAAGAGTCTTACCGGCGCCTTGGCTTCGTCCTACGGAATGCTAGAGACTTTAAAAATCCTGAAGTAATTAAAACATTATATAACTCCTTAGTTAGAAACAAACTTGAATCGAGTGCTTGTGTCTGGAACCCCTATCATGTCACCTACGCGCGAATGCTTGAAAAAGTCCAAAAGGCCTTTTTAAGGTCACTGTATAAGAAAATTTATGGTTACTATCCGTTTCTGTATCCAACTAAATTCCTGCTCGGTCAGCTTGGTTACAACTCTTTGGAAGTTAGAAGGATGTTAGACCAGCTAACTATCTGCTGTAAGGCGCTTAGGGGGTCCGTCGATTCTATACGTCTGCACGACTTGCTATGCGTACTGTTCGTACCGGACGAGCCCGGGGTTCCAGCAAACAGACGTGGTCGCCCGCATGACCTGTTCCACGTAGATCGCGGTCGCACAGTAGCACGTTCTATGTCGCCCCTGAATCGTGCCCGTCGCCACTTAAACGCACTCCTTGCTGCCAACCCTGATTGTGACATCTTTTGTGATAACTGGAAGACTATTTTAAGTACCTCCTTGACTTATTGTGAAAATCAATTGGATCAATGGGACAGGTGTAAAAAGCCTGATGATTCATTGGACTTTGACGATAACCTTTGAGTTTATTGACTTGGTACTCTGAGTACTTACCCGAACGGTATATTTTACTTTGTATGACATAATTATTTTTTTGTAATGACATGCTAGGCGTATTGCCCATTTGACATTTTTGTATTGACATTTTAAATGATATTGTATTTATATAATGAATATTTTGTAATCCTCAGACATTTGTTTAAGACATTGTTTAAGAATAATTTTTGAATATTGTGAGATAATTGTAATTGGTCTTTTTCCGTTTTTATCTCAATAAACGAATTTATCATTTATCATTTATCATTTATTATCATCTGTATAGTATCTTAGGTTGCCGATAAACGGACTCCATTTCAAATCTTCCAGCTTATACTTGCCTGCATGGGCGTATATAAGGGGGGGGGGGGGGGGGGGGGGGTCCATGGCATTGGTCGAAAAAAATAATTAAGTGCTGTCAAAATTCCGGAATAGGTATCGCGGATGGCACGCATGTTACAAAATCCTGATGTGCGGTAATGTGTGTGCATAACTACAGCTTAGCTAAAGAGATGCTATGACCCATGTTCGTCTTTCGCCCGCGCATACTACAAACGCGTATATCAAATGGAAACTATATATTTTTACCCGATTGCGTAAGAAGGAGGGTAATGTTTTTCGAGTGTATGTATGTATATATACAAACATGGGCGTAGCTATAACTTTCTCATGGGGGGGGTCCACGGGTACAAAAGTTTACTACTATTTGCCTCTTTATTTGCGCAGACTATATGTCTAAATGTCAATCTTAGTTTAAAAAAAATTAAAATACACGAAAATTAAGCTACGGACAAACGTATAACTGTAAATAAAGTGTATAAGTAACGTCGGAACATTATTAATTCATATTATACTAGATATGATTACGAGTGAAATTTAATTCGATTTAAAGAGCGCTCAACATTTGCATGACTCAAATAAACAAATCATAGGTAATAAGTATGCGCGAGCGAAGCGAGCGCGAAAATTGTTGTAGTATTTTTATAGTAACATGATTTATTTCTCGTATTAGTGAGCTCACAGTACTTCTATGGTAAAATAGTAATAATGCGCGAGCGAAGCGAGCGCGAAATTTTTTAAGGTTTTTAAAATGAAATCTTCGAAGTGATTTGATTCATTGACCGTGTTAGCGAGCCTAGGTGTTTGTGGCCCAGATGAACCAAACAAGTATATTAATGTGTTAAAAGAAAAATGGAATACCCGATTGAATAAGAGTGACTTTTACGCTATCAAAAATTATATATACAACCATTTGAATGCATTGATTGCCAGTTTATTATTCCTAAATTTAAACTTAAGACTTTATAGAAAATTACAAACATACCTACGCGGTACTCCCTTGCAGGTGGAAAGTAATTTTTGGTTAGTGATTATTTTTAGGTTTAGTATTTGCTTGTATTAGCACAGCATATTAAAAGTTGTTCGATTTTATTTACGTAAAAAATATTTTTTATATAAAATTGGCTTGGATCGAATTGAAATTTTTGTGAAATATTTGTGTTTTTGTTTACATAAGATATATCTAAGACTGATTGCCAACTCGCCTGATGTTTAACGATGTTATTTTCTAGTTTTACGAAGGACGTTTTTTTATGAGCTTATTCAGTCATTTCATATCTTCAAAATGTGGCCATGCGCGAGCGAAGCGAGCGCGAAAAATTTTGAAGCATATTAATGCTTACTTAATTAATTAATTAATTAACATACTTAATTTGCTTCTTTGAAGCAAATTAAGTATGTTTTTTGTAAGAATAAAAATGCGTAAAATCACTGTAAAAGATTACAAATGCGCATTCTGTAGAATAATTAAAAAAAAACACTTGTTTATTACGAAATAATTCGTTAGAGGTTACGAAAAAACTTTTTTAATTTTTGCAAGAGATGTATTATTATTATTATTACAAAAATTATAGCCTGTGACATTCTGGAAGCGAAGACAAATCTAATGACACCTCGCACATCAAAATCGGACAAGCCGTTCAGGCTGTAGGCTGTCATATAGAATCATACAAACATACTCGTACATACACTCGAAAAACATTACCCTCCTTCTTATGCAGTCGAGTAAAATATATAGTTTCGATTTGTTTGCGCGTTTGCAGTATGCGCGGGCGAAGGATGGACTAATGTCACACTGCATCTCTAGCAAAACTGTCGTTATGACAACCGCGCATCAGGTGTTTATGTATATTTTGTAACATCCGTGCTATCCGCGATAATTCGGCATTATGATAGCACTTAATTTTTTTTTCGGCCAATGCCATGGGGGGGGTCCGGACCCCCTGGACCCCCCCCCCCCTTATATACGCCCATGTATACAAATACAAATACAAAAATCTTTATTTGACTCAATTTACATACATTATTGTGCAAGTATATGTATATATGTTTCTATATGACAGCCTGAACGGCTTGACGGATTTTGATGTGCGAGGTTGATGTGTCATTACAGTCGTCTTCGTTTCCAAAGTGTCATAAGTAGGCTATATTTTTTGTAATCATAATACATCTCTTCCAAAAATAAAAATAAAACGTTTTTTCGTAATCACTAACGCACTATTTCGTAATAAACAAGTGTTTATTTAGAATTATTTTAAAGAATGCGCGTTTATATACTTTTACAGCAATTTTACGCATACTTTCTCACAAAAAACGTACACTCAACAGCGTATTAAAAGTATCGAAATCGTAAGTTAGACTGCAAAAAACTGCTTTTCTGCTGTCGGCATTTTTTTTTTTAATATACATACTTTTTAAGAAACCCTAACTCCATCTCTGTCATATCTATACAAATTGAGAGAGATGGAGATATAGTTTCCAGGCCGATTCCGAATCCGACAAGTTACTTAATTTGCTTCAATATTTTTCGCGCGCCAAAGCGAAGCGATCGCTCACGCATGCCCATATTTTTGAAGATATAAAACGACTGAATTAACTTATAAAAAGATCTTCGTTCGTAAAGCTAGAAAATAACATCGCTAAATATCAAGCGAGTTGGAGATCAGTCGTAGATCTATCTTACGTAAAAAAAACGGACAAGTGCGAGTTAGACTCGCCCACCGAGGGTTCCGTACAAACTAATGTTACAATATTAGTCGAGATACCTAAATAAATTTTCATTAAATATCATCAGTTTACATTGATTGCAATCTACCTTCTACAAAAGCCACTCATTGAAAGCATAAGGCAAGGTAGGCATCGTTAAACTTTAATTAATTTAGCAACAGAGTCGATTAAACGCCGAATCCTGCTATGAACTACTTACTTGGCATCAGATACGGCTATTACAGGAACTAATATCGATATCTAAATGACCACCATCTTTAAATACCTAATGCAATTAAACTAAAATGTAGGTAGGTTATGCTATTGATTTTAAAGTTAAACTATCTGTACATTAATATTAAACCCACACTATGAAGCCTAGAAATAACTTGTCGGATTCGGAATCGGCCTGGAAACTATTTACAATTATTTTTATCATACAATTTTATTTTTATACAATGTAATTTAAATTATTTTATTTGTTATGTTATGATATGCTAATACTGAAAAACTACCAAATTATATCTTTGGTAGTTTTTCTTCATTTGCTACTGGACAACACGTAACCCTATGTTATGCCTACGTTTATTTTATTTAATATTATGATAATTGTATTAACAGATTCTAATAATTATCAACGAAGAGTATAACTTGCCCCTTTGCTTAGCGTTTGTGGACTATGAGAAAGCATTTGATTCGATCGAGACCTGAGCGGTGCTCTCCAGCGATGCCGTATTGACTATCGGTATGTCGAAGTGCTGAAGTGTTTGTACAACAACGCCACCATGTCAGTCCGAGTACAAGACCAGAACTCAGAGGCAATTCCATTGAAGAGAGGCGTGAGGCAGGGAGACGTTGTCTCTCCGAAACTGTTTACCGCCGGTTTGGAAGATGCCTATAAGCTTCTGGAATGGAAAGGGCTCGGCATCAATATTAACGGCAAGTACATCACTCACCTTCGGTTTGCCGACGATATAGTAGTCATGGCAAAGTCGATGGAAGAGCTCAGTACGATGCTCGAAGACCTCAATAGAGTTTCCCAACGGGTGGGCCTCAAAATGAACATGGACAAAACGAAGGTTATGTCGAACGCCCATGTAGTGCCCACCCCAATATCTGTGGGGAACTTCACTCTTGAAGTTGTTGACGAATACGTCTACTTAGGACAAACGGTCCGATTAGGCAGGTCCAACTTTACGAGGGAGGTCAATCGTCGTATCCAACTCGGCTGGGCAGCGTTCGGGAAACTTAAAAGCGTCTTCTCGTCCAATATTCCCCAGTCCCTCAAGTCGAAAGTTTAAAACCAGTGTGTGTTACCAGTGATGACATACGGCACTGAAACGTGGTCCCTAACTATGGGCCTTATAAGGAAACTCAAGGTCACGCAACGAGTTATGGAGAGGGCTATGCTCGGAGTCTCTCTACGAGATCGAATCAGAAATGAAGAGATACGTAGACGTACAAAAGTCACCGATATAGCACAGCGGATTAGCAAGTTGAAGTGGCAGTGGGCAGGGCACATAGCACGTAGAACTGATGGCCGATGGGGCCGAAAGGTTTTCGAGTGGAGACCACGTACCGGCAAGCGCAGCGTAGGAAGACCAGCCACGAGATGGACAGATGATCTCATACAAGTGGCGGGAAGACGCTGGATGCAAGCCGCTTCCAATCGGTCTTTTTGGAAATCCATGGAGGAGGCCTATGTCCAGCAGTGGACTTCTTATGGCTGAGATGATGATGATGAATAATTATCAGACTGTTTTGACTGATATTATTTAAGCTTATAGTATATGACGTTTCAAAAGTGTATTTTATGATACCTAGTTGAAATAAAGTGAAACTGAAACTGAAACTGAAACTGAACTGAAACTGAAAGTATACTTAGTATCATTATATTCTCTTTGTTTCTGAAGTTTCAGACTTCTAGCTTTATCCAAAGTTACAGGGGTATCGAAAGTGCTCTGAATGGCTTCGAGAAAAGGATGGTACGGCGTGGCCTTGCTGCTCGACTTGGCTGGGGCCACTGCCGTGCCGTGCCCCCAGATTATTACGGCTTTTAATGATGTTAATGCAGAATTAGCTCTCAAATCAACGCTCAATAGACTCATATCAAAGTCTATGCGACACGACATCCGTACCTTCGTTTCGTAACAAAGAGACAATAAAGCGTAATAAAGGCTCCAATGTGTTTGCAAAAGACATGTTTATTGGGCAGAGACAGTTGACGAAGCTGAAGACAGAAGATGGCAGTCTATCGTCGACCAAAGCAGAAGTCTTGAGGGAGATCGAGAGGTTCTATGGACAGTTATACACATCGGTCGCAAAACCTGTTAGCAGTTTGGGTAAAGATCCAAGAGCCAAACTGACTCGACATTCGAAATTTTTTTTTGTAATGTTTTGAAGTTAAAACTTCTTTAGCGGCGTTGTGCATTTTTGGGATGGGTAAAAATTTTTAAACTCGCGTCTGATCGTCAGATAGTATGACGGACAGTCAGAAACCTGTTCTATCGTTCTGCATTTAAAGTTCATTATTGTATGTACAAGTTTGTCCTTCTTGCATGACGTCATTTCGTTGCGCCGAATGCTTATTTATTTTCGACACATGCAAGTAAGACTCGTTAGCTCAATAGGTTAGAGCACCCATATAAATTTAAATTTGTCAATCGGAGGGCGGAGGTTCAAATCCTTCACGAGTCAGTCTTTTTGCTATTTTATTTATAAGTTTTCAATTCTGCCGGCATCCCCGGAGTGCAACCCGTTGTTTTTAGGGTTCCGTACCTCAAAAGGAATAAACGGAAAGTGATCAAAGTGATCCTATAAGGATCACTTTTTTTAATAATAATAATAATAATAATAATTTAATCACGAAAAAATGGTGTAAGGAATGAGGGTCCAAATTTTAAAGTTCTTTAACCGTATCATGTGGGGTATCATATGAAAGAGCTTCATTAGCATAAGCTAAAACAGAGTTTTAAATATTTTTACGATGTAAGTTTTTCGGTTTATGAAAGAAAATTTAGTAAAATATATAATTTTCCCCTCTTATCTACTAGTTTGTCTTTGTACTCGCCCTCGGTGGGCGAGTCTGACTCGCACTTGTCCGGTTTTTATTTTATAGTAATATTCTTTATTTATCGTATTAGTGAGCTCACAGTACTTATATCTAAAATTATAAAAAGTGCGCGAGCCAAGCGAGCGCGAAAATTTAAAAGGTTCTTTAAATTAAATCTTCGAAGTAATTTGATTCATTGATCTTGTCAGCGTGTCCTAGGTTTTTGTGCCCCAGATAAACCATACAAGTATCTGTGTTAAAAGAAAAATAAAATACCCGACTGAACGACTTCTACGCTATCAAAAATTATAAATACAACCATTTCAATGCATTGATTGCAAATTTATTATTCCTAATTAAATTTAAACATATGACTTTATAGAAAATTACAAACACCTACCTACAAAATATGCGCTACTTTCTTGGCAGTCGGGAAACAATTTTTGGTTAGTGATTATTTTTTGTGAATTATGTGATTGTATTAGCTAGTTCACGCACGGTACATTAATGAGAAATAAACAAGTATATATATATATATATATATTTTCGTTTTTCGGGTATTTCGTTTTTCTTTTAATATATATATATATATTAAAAGAAAAACGAATGCTGATACGACTGCAGAAAAGCAGTTTTTGAAGTGTAACTTACTATTTTGTTACGCTTAATATGTTATTTAGTGTACGTTTTTATGAGAAAATATGCGCAGAACCGCTATAAAACTATAGATATATACCTATAACTATATATGTATATACCCAGGGGGTCCGGAAATGGCATTGCCCGGAAATAAAATTAAGTGCTGTCAGAATGCCGGAATATCGCGGATGGCACGGATGTTACAAAATATACATAAACACCAGATGCGCGATTGTCATAACGACAGTTTTACTAGAGATGCAGTATGACTTTAGTCCGTCCCTCGCCGGCGCATATCAAATCGAAACTACCTATATGTACATATATTTTTTACCCAACTGCGTAAGAAGGAGGGTAATGTTTTTCGAGTGTATGTATGTATGTATGTGGGTATGTATGTTTCTATAAGACAGCATACAGCCTGAACAGCTTGACCGATTTTGATGTGCGAGGTGTCATTAGATTCGTCTTTGCTTCCAGAGTATTACAGACTATATTTTTTGTAATAATAATAATAATACATCTCTTGCAAAAATAGTAAAACGTTTTTTCGTAACCTCTAACGAATTATTTCGTAACAAAAAATGCGCATTTATAATCTTTTAAAGCGATTTTACGCATACTTTCTCACAAAAAATGTTCTTAATATGCTTCAATAATTTTCGCGCTCGCGTCGCTCACGTATGACCACATTTTTGAAGATATGAAATGACTGAATTAACTTATAAAAAATCGGCCTTCGTAAAACTAGAAAATAACATCGCTTAACATCAGGCGAATTAGTGGTCAGCCGTAGATCTATTTTTTTCAAAAATTACAATTAGATCCAAGCCAATTTTACATAAAAAATATTTTTGCGTTAATAATTTCTAAAAGATCGAACGAGACTCTTAAAGTGCCGTAATAATAGAAGCAAATAATTCACCAAAAAATAATCACTAACCAAAAATTGATTTCCGACTCCCAAGGAAGTAGCGCGTAGATATGTTTGTAATTTTCTATAAAGACAAATATTTAAATTTAGGAATAATAAATTGGCAATCAATGCATTCAAATAGTTGTAAACATAATTTTTGCTTGCGTAAAAGTCACTCTTTTTCTGTCGGGTATTTCATATTTTCTTTTAACACATATTATATTTGTTTGGTTCATCTGGGCCACAAAAACCCTAGGCTCGCTAACACGATCAATGAATCAAATTACTTATAAGATTTCATTTTAAAAACTTTCTAAATTTTCGTGCTCGCTTCGCTCGCGCATTATTACTATTTTGCCATGGAAGTACTGTGGGCTCACTAATAGGAGAAATAAATCATATTATTATAAGAACACTACTATAATTTTCGCGCTCGCTTCGCTCGCGCATGCTTATTACCTGTCTTTTGTTTACTTGACTCATGCAAATGCTGAGCGGTCGTTAAAACGGGTGAAATCACCCGTAAAAAAAACTAGATGTAAATTAAACTAAATGTACATCTAGCTTAATATAAATTAATAATGTTCCGACGTTACTTAAATACACTTTATTTACATTTATACTTTGTTCGTAGCTTAATTTTCGTGTATATTAATGTTTATAACTAAGATTGACATTTAGAAACCAGTACTCGTCTGCGTATAGTCTGCGCAAATAAAGAGGCAAATAGTAGTATATTTTTGTTCCCGCAGACACCCCCCCATGAGAAAGCTATAGCTACGCCCATGATAGTATATGCTTTATTACTCGTATTAGTGAGCCCACAGTATTTTATATAAGAACCGTAAAAATGCGCGAGCGAAGCGAGCGCGAAAATTTAGAAGGTTATTAAAATTAAATCTTGAAAGTGATTTGATTTATTGAGCTTGTTAACGTGTCTTAGATTTTTGTGGCCCAGATGAACCAAACAAGTATCTGTGTTAAGAGAAAAATGAAATACCCGACTGGTTAAGAACGACTTTTACGTTATCAAAAATTATATCTGTGTGTATACACGCCACCAAATTCACATTATAAGTATTTTCTTAAGATTTTAGAAGAAGCTCTTAAACGAGCTTCTAAACAGAATAAGTTTATTATATTATGCGGCGATTTTAACGCTGATTTACTCGTAGATTGTGTGAAAAAGCAACATTTGTTGCTCTTATGCCAGTCATTTGCGCTGACAGAAGTGTTCAATACCCCTACTAGAATTACTGGGACATCAGCAACATGCATAGATAACATATTTCTTGATTGTGAATTTGAAGAAAAAACACTGACTAATTACTTAACGTCTGACCACAAAGGTCAACTTATTAGATTCAACTGTGGTACCAATAAGATGATTAAAAATAAAACTACTCATAGGCCTATCATCAAAAACAGAATCGATAGTTTTAGAAACATTATTTGTGACACCTTTGACGATATATCAGTTGATTATAACAATCCAGATGAATGTTTCGAAAAGGTACATAATATTATTAATAATGTATTTCAAAAAATATTTATCAAAAAAGAATTATCTTTAGATAAAAACCGGTTTTTGCCGAGTGGGCTACTCCTGGTATTTACAAAAGTAGACAAACTTTATATGACCTATATGCGAAAAAAAATAACCAAGTCGTGTCATCTACAGAACAAAATCACATTAGGAAATATTCTAAATTATTTAAGAAAGTTTGTAGAAAAGCTAAATCGTTATTCATTAGAGACAAAATACTGAAATCTAAAGATAAAATTAAAACTACTTGGAAGGTCATAAAAAAAGAAACTGGAAAGAAAAAGAATATTGAAAAACTATCCAAGCTCAAAATTGATGACAAAATAATAACAGAAAATTTAGACAATGCAAATACTTTTAATGATTTTTTTAGTAATATTATATAATAATTTTAGTAATATGGTGTGCAGTCTACAGTTCACTGATTAGAATGGGGATACCTCAAGGGTCAATCTTGGGACCATTTTTATTTTTGGTGTATATAAACGATTTACCATTTTTAATCAATAAATGATTAATGACATAGTACTCTTTGCTGATGATACATCTCTATTGTTCAAAATTACAAGGAAATGTAATAATTTTCAATATATTCATGATATTTTAGATTTAGTTTGTAATTGGTTCTCAGCAAATAACATGATGTTAAACCCGATAAAGACGAAGTGTGTCAAGTTTTCGCTTTGTAATGCTATTGAATATGTAGAACCTAAAATTTATTTAATGGGTCGACCATTACAACTTGTTAATACTACAGTGTTCTTAGGCATCACGATGGACTCAAAACTACAATGGGGACCCCATATTGACACTCTTAGCAAACGATTAAGCTCAGCCATCTATGCGATAAGGGAAGTTAGAAAATTAACGGATTTCGCTACTGCAAGGCTAGTATACTATGCATATTTCCATAGCATTATGAGTTACGGTATTTTGCTTTGGGGTGCAGCGGCCGATATAAATAAAATATTTATATTACAAAAAAGAGCTATTCGAGCTGTTTATAATCTGAAACCCAGAGATTCGCTCAGAGAGTTATTTAAAAAAATTGGTATAATGACTATGCCATCGTTATATATTTATGAGGCGATTATGTATACCCGGAAAATACGGAAAAACTTAAAAATATTGCTACTCATACTCACAACACGCGAAATAAAAATAAATTAAGAGTACCATATTTTAGACTGCAAAAAAGCAACCAATGTTTTCTGGGTAATTCGATAAGATTTTACAACAAAATCCCAAAAGAACTTACTGGAATTAAATGAGTATAAATTCAAGAAATATGTTAAAACAACGCTAACACAAAAAGCATATTATACAGTTGAACACTATGTCAAAGACAAAGAAGCATGGTTAAGGTGACAGACTACGCACTCTGTTGTTAATTGTATAGTTATGACAACGCCCATATACAGCTGCAACATGCCTATTTTAAATTTATATTTAAAGTGATTTTTTTTAATTATTTTTAAACAATTTCAATTATATTTTAATTATTAATTCAAATTGACAATAGACTGCATATTCAGTTATTATTAAAAATAATATATACTAGATATAAGCCATGACAATGCCCCTACAGCAGCTATATACCAATATTAATTTATTAGTGACATTTTATGATTATTATTTTAGTGAATTGTTATTATATGATTAATTTAATTATTATTATTGGAAATAGAAGATGCAATGTATTAACTGACGCATCCAAGAACATTGTTAATGATGTCTATGGAGAAAATAAAGAATTGAAATTGAAATTGAAATTATATGTAAATACAACCATTTGAATGCATTGATTACAAATTTATTATTCCTAATTAAATTTAAACATATGACTTTATAGAAAAATACAAACATACGTTTTTATGAGAAAGTATGCGCAAAACCGCTGTAAAAGACTATAGATACGCATTATTTAGATTAATTCTAGTGAAATCACTTATAATTTATTACGAAAAAGCTCGTTGGAGTTCTAACGAATCTAACTACACCTCGCACATCAAAATCGGTTAAGCCGTTTAGGCTTGTAGGCATATAGAAAATACATACATACATACACTTTAAAAACATAACTCTCCTTCTTACACAGTCGACTAAAAATAATAGATAATATAATGAATAATTAATTAATAAGAAAATATAAATAGAATATACTATATAAAGTACATACAAGTACGTACGTAGTTGTTCATACGTACAAGTTTCCGGCAGCCGGGAGATCGTCTGACTTGCGATCCGCAAGTCCTGGGTTCGAATCCCGCGGCACGCACCTCTGTCTTTTCGAAGTTATGTGCGTATTGTTGATTGTCGCCAACTTCAAACGGTGAAGGAAACATCGTGAGGAAACCTACATGTCTGAGAGTTCTCAATGGTCTCCAAGAGGTGTGAAGTCTACCAACCCGCACTTGGCCAGCGTGGTAGACTATGGCCTTACCCTACTCACAATGAGAAGAAGGCCCGCGCTCAGCAGTGGGACAGTTTGTACAAACAGGGCTGATAAAAAAAATATAAAGTACATAGATTTCTCGGTGCTACTTTTTGATTGATTAAAATTGTCTATGTGTGAAGTTTTTAAGTGGCTAAATTTTTACCCGAAATCCTGGGCCAGGCCACCGGCCATTCTGGCATGGGCCTGCGGTGCGGAGTGCGATGGCACGGCGCGCGGCGGGCGTGTGCACGGGCGGGCGCTCTCCGCTCGCCGGCCGCCGCGCGCCGCTGCCGTCGCCGCCGTCACTCTTGTATTGATTATACCGCTCGCGCTCTTGGTTGCGACGAACTATACTTATGTAATGGCGAAGGGCGCCACGCACGAAGCGGACATATCCATGCAAACTGCAATTTGTGTGAAACACCTGACTGCGCAAGCCTAGAAGGCTTGGCCGATTTTGATATGCGAGGTGTTCGGAGATTCGTCTTCACTCCCTGAATAGACATAGACATGCTTTTTAACAGACTTCAAAATAAAAGTAATTTATAAAAATTAAGCAGACTACAAAACAATCTAATTCACTGAAAAGGGAGAAATAACATGAAAACAATCAAAACTAGGCATCTACCTAAGTAGGTAGGTACGTGTACGTCAACCAACTATTTTTGAGGTCGGTGTTTAGGACTTAGTTGATGATAGTTTAGACCTGACACCGACCTCAAAAAATAGTTGGTTTACGTACTACTTAGATAGATGCCTAGTTTTGATTGTTTTCGTGTTATTTCTTCCTTTTCAGTTAATTAAATTGTTTTGAAGTCATTTTTTTTTTATTACTTTTATTTATTATTTTTTTATTTAATAGTAGGTATTTACTCGTTTTGTTTGAAACTAAATATTGTATTCACGAAACTTCAATGGGTAAGATCGTTTAATTTTCAAACACACTTCATTACTAGGTATTCATTGTAACGCCTAATTTTTGCGTTAAAAAGTATGCCAGATCCTTTCACATGGTACCTACTGAATTTCGTTCAAATCCACCCAGTAGTTTGTATAGTATCGTTGAAACGCTCATATTTTAAAATTAAAAAAGTCCATATCTTGAATACTAATGAACCGATTTTGATAACACTTACGGTGACTCCTAATTTGAGAGATACTTTATTCAATAAAAAAATATTTTTTGCAATACGACTTAGTTTCTGCGTATTATGTGAACATACATACACTTATGAAATTTGGCACACATGCATGGTATAGACTAACATATACCAAAACTGTGCAATTCTGACAATATTACAAACATACAGGTCGAATTGATAACCTCCTTTTTTTGAAGTCGGTTAAAACATGAGGTTATCAATTTGACCAGTATGATTGTAATATTGTCAAAACTGCACAGATCTTGTACATGTTAGTCTATACCACCTAACTAAACAGTCATGTGGGCAAAATTTCATAAGTGTATGTATGTTTGTATGTCTGTATATTTGTATGTTTCTAGTTTTGAGGTCGGTGTCAGTATAGGACTTAATCGGTGATACTTAAGGGCCTGACACAGTGATCCGTTTTTCCTTTTGAGGTACGGAACCCTAAAAATGAGCGACATACAAAAATTAAAACGAGGAAGAAATGTAGCCTAACTACATGGGCGAAACTGCTAGGATCCGCCAGTACTCAAATATTAGGTAGCAGGGCTGGAAATCTCTACTTCATATGAATCAAATTATCAACCAAACTACAATACTGCTTGTATGAATCATAAAGGTAGTATGGGCATAGATCAGTGCAGATTAAGTTAGTGTTGATTTATTGTAGTGTTATCGGCCTAAGTTTGTCTGTAATTTGACAAATCAACTTAATATGGAGTGCTTTTAGAGATGAATCAATATTAACTTACTCTGTACTTGCCTGTGTCCATACTGCCTGTACGAATCAACATTACAACCAAGTTCAGTTGATAAGTTGACTCGTATGAAGTATATACTTCCAGCCTTGGGCGGAAAAATCTTTCATTATGCCACATCTCTCAATATAACATAGAGCCCTATTCTGCTATGGTCGCAAATAATTTATAATGTAATATTTTTTTGGAATTTTGTATTCATATTATGATTCCACTATCTAATTACTAGCCAAATCAATTTGGACAAATAATAAATAAACCCAGGAAAAAGATCTGAATAATCATTGATATATTGAGAATATAATAGGCAAGGCAGAAAAAGAAAAAATATGCTAAACTTTTATACATTTAATTTTCTATTTTTAATATAGGACTCGCCACACGCGGGTTTTCTCAAGAAAAGCACACGCCGAGTAAGGATGTTACAATAATCATAGGTATTCACCATCCCTATGGGTACAGAGCTACGGAGATATTCATGTCTGGGCTCTACACAGCAAACACTTCAAAAGTGAACTAAATTATTAGGCTACATTTCACCACTCACAGAATCATACCTGCCAATGTTACATAACACTTCAAAATCACATGATTTCAGACAACTTCACATTGTCAATAACACAAATATGATGGTAAGATACCAGCTAACTCACTCCCTAAGTGTTACATAAGATATTGATAATATCACAAAAATCAATTGAAAACCTTGATTTACATACTCACAAAATTTTGATTTACATTATACAATAGCTAAAAGAAGTTAATTCAGGATGCTCTTGATTAGTTTCCCCACTATTCGACCTTGGTCTCAAATCTAATGAGGTTGATTACATAACTCACACTGGCAATATGAGTGGTTACAAAAAAAGAAAACAAAAACGGAAGTTAGCATTTGCATCTGAATTCACTTTTTTCACTTGATTATGTAACACTAATAAAACAATAAAATATATATGGAATCAATGTATAACATTTATTTAACTAAAAATAAGTTACTAAATTGTTTTTCACTTCTAATACATGATTTTAGGGGAGTGGCAGAGGTGATTCTGAATCACACTTTAAATTATGGTAACAATTCTTACGTAAGACTTAGAGGAGTTTCTTGATCTCGTCATATAAGACAAGCACGAAGGCACCACCCGTACCTCTGAGCACATTAGAGAACGCTCCCTTGAAGAAGGCTGAGGTTCCTTCCTGTTTGGCGATAGTGGCCCAGCAGTGGAGAGTGCCCTTGTAGAGGATATCGGCCTTGGCACGGCCAGACTGCATCATCATGCGCCTACGAACCGTGTCGAACGGATAAGAGATAATACCCGCCACGGTGGTCACAGTCTGTGCGATGGCCCAGCTGATCACGATGGGAGTGTTCTTGGGGTCGGGCAGCATGCCGCGCGCCGTGTCGTAGAAGCCGAAGTAGGCGGCGCGGTAGATAATGATGCCCTGCACCGACACGCCGAAGCCTCTGTACAGGCCGGTTAGACCATCAGATTTAAAGATTTTGCTGAGGCAGTTTCCAAGTCCGCTGAACTCACGCTGGCCGTCGCCCTTGCCCACATCAGCGGCAAGACGTGTACGCGCAAAGTCCAACGGGTACACGAAGCAGAGGGAGGTGGCTCCGGCTGCGCCGCCGGACGCCAAGTTACCGGCAAAGTAGCGCCAGAACTGAGTTCTCTTGTCTACGCCTCCGAGGAACACCTGCTTGTACTTGTCTTTGAAGGCGAAGTTGAGCGCCTGCGTGGGGAAGTACCTGATGACATTGGCAAAATTACCACGCCAGAAGGAGAGAAAGCCCTGCTCCTTGGGAATGCGGATGAAGGCGTCGACGATGCCTTTGTAGCGCTGGTCGACAGCAATCTGTTTGCTGACGTGCTGTACTTGGAGCAGCAGCTTGACGCGCTCGATGGGCGCGACGGCGGTCTTGGAGACGGCGGCAGACACGCCTCCAGCGATAAAATCTTTCGCGAACGCGACCGGATCGGCAAGGTTCGACATTTTGTTCGGTTAGGTAGGTCTTCACTGGGTAATCGCCGCGGGGCGAGGTATCTAAAGGATCACACGCGGAATGGAAATAATCACGAAAAACGAACCCCTGATAATTTATCAGGAGATTTGTAGTTATTTCGTGATCACGGGAGCACAGGGGTAGGTGTGTGCCTTTTTTGAAATTCGATCGATCACGTTCCTCACAGTTCTGCACAGAGGAGCGGCGCAAAAGAAGGAAGGAAGGGGCCTATGATGCCAACATTACGGCAAAGTACCACGAGGTCAGAGCTGCCATTGCTATAAGTACATTTACCACTAGGAATAATAATTTATTTGAATAGTGATAATAGATTATCTTTTTGGCGTTTTTTTTTGTTTGTTATTTAATACAAAAAAAATGTTAAGCTATTGCATAGCTTCTATCGCGGGCCTTGAGCGTGGAGACTGAATCCAGAAATTCCGTAACGAAGATTACCTAACACACCGCGCGTAAAGCTATTATGCAATAGATTTACCGCGGCAGTCTCCGAGTGCCACACGTCTTTTTTTTTTCTTTAATTATTCGTTGTCTAAATTGATATTAGTATTTATTAATAGATTTACTAGGAATTTTATCTGATTGTGATTTTTACTTGAAGCAACTTTTATGAAATATGGCATTCAAATTACTGGACAATAAGTTTATTAATAGACCTATTGAATGACCTGATGAATAGATATTAATAGTCTTACTTAGAAACGCTGAATAAGCGCATTTTAGTTGAACAGTGTTTTGTTCCGTTTTCGCGCGAGACAATTTCCATCTGACAGCAAGGGACAAGTCACCTTAAACACCATCTTACATATAAACGCATGTTATAATCTTATTCACTGAATAAGGACTTGTCACTTTCAGTTCGACAAGAACTGTCACGCGCGAAAACGGAACAAAACACTGTTAACTAAAATGCGCTTATTTAGCGTTTATAAGTAAGACGGTCGGTGAATAATGTTTTAACACGCGTTTATAAGTAAGTCGGTTAATTTATCAGGGTAAAACATTGAGTACGGTTGTCTATGGGGTAAAATCCTAAGTCTGACAACACAGGAATGACGTACACCTGTTGCGTTTCGTTGTCAACATGAAATCAGTTTGCTATTAGATTTTTTTATACTAGGTCATGAAGTTAATTTTGATTTTTTTTTATTGATCTAATTGACATTAAGATACATTCTTAACCATTTTTTTTGCAATGCAATAGAATAGCATAGATATTCATGATTTCTATATTTACTACCAAAATTATCTCATAATATATTACCTATTATCGAAACGTTATCAGAGCTACCAAAATAGAGATACAGCGCCCTACTTTTTTTTTTGTATTGGACCACGCGATAAGCAATTTGCCTGTGTCAAGTAGTGAAATATTTTCAAGTGTCTTGAATAATACTTGAATAATAGTCTAAGTCACATAAACAGTCGTTTTTAAATTTGAGTCTTGCCTCAGTGAGATGATGCCGACTTTACTAGAAGCTTCTATGGAGTTTTGCCGACAACGTAAAATTACTCATTACACTGGTTTATTTCTTAAATTGCCCACACACACGCACTTGATCGAACACTTATAAATGAATAAAATTAAAAATTATAATGAATAAAACACCACCATTGTTATTGCATTGATATTCAAAATAAAACAAGTTTATGGAAATAAAACAAAGCAACATGTTTCTATGACGTTCCCGCCAAAAATCAAGCCCAACTCATCCATCAGCCTCTAAGATCAGTGTTGCCAGTGTTGACTTCAGCAGCGCCAATATAAAATTTCGTCTGGCTGGATGGCAAAATGTACTGTTTACGCACTCCACCTACTTAAGATTTAAGCTAGCATAAAACTACACGTGTAGGCGTGTTCCGTACAAATTTTATGCTATAGCGAATAGGAATTATCTGCCTTTTTGGCAGGAGAAATTTTATGTTACTGTCAGTTTTGTTAAAATATCGCTGTTGTGTTGTAACTGCGACTCACTTGTATCGCGAATTAACAGCGCACACAGGCAGAGGCGCTCTCTCCACATTCACGGGGGGGTCACTAGTGCCATGACTGCCGTGAAACCTGCCGTGAAACGGACGTCGAAACTGCTGCTGCGTTAACTTTGTTTGATGTGGCAACATATAACTATTTATACCTACAAATGAAAATCAGTCTAAAGCGTTGGAGAAAAAGGAGATGATAAATGACTGAAATATATCGTAACCGATCGATATTAATTTGAAAATTAATCCTTCTCCAGGCGTCGTAACTTTACTTTTATTATTATGATGTGAATACTTCGAGTCCCACAGTATACGTTCAGCGTGGTAATATTTCAAAAAGTGAATTTCTAATTCACTATCTCAACTTATATTAATCCGATGCGCTGCCATTTAGCTCGCATGACACGTCCGTGCGCATCTATAATCAGAATCAAACTGGCACGGTGCCGTGAATGTGGAATGTGGATTATGTGGATGTGCGCGCGTGGACGAGGTGTGAACTGCCGCGAACCCTTTGCCGCGGGACAAAATACCGACTTCGATCGGGGAACAGGCGTGAACGCCCGCAAACGCCGTGAAAACCATCCACACTTACATTCACGCCTGTTACCAATTAATTGGGCCCTTTTGCATTTTTTTGTAGATATTGACATGTTTTTTTTAATATTTTTGCACATTATTTTGTTTTATTATCCATACTTTTCGCAGTGCACGTGATGTAAGAAGTTTACGGCTTTACCGAAAAACGTTACTTAGCTTTGATGAGGGTTGGAATTTGTAGTATAATTGTACTATTTGTAGTATAATTTCGTTATGTGTAGTATATAGTATCCTAACGTTAAGATACTACGCGAATGTAGTATAATTTTAGATTTGGGTTACTTCGTTTTTTTATCACCAGTTTTGGTGAAATTTACTTACATGTGGCAATACAGAATCTGAGTTGGGATTTCCCTGCACGGTTTTTTACGACAGAAGTAGTTCCTCGACTTATGACAGAGAGAGATGGAATCACTTTTCATGCGTAGACCCTGGGCTTTTCATGTAAGCGTGTGACAAAGTACCCTCTGGACCCCGCAATTAGCGATTAGGTATTGAACGTAAAATGAAACGTTCACTGCTTTATTTCATTTGCCCACTCACGCACTTGATGCATAAAACATCACATTTTTTTATATTTTTTTTATAGAAGATAGATCTACGATTGACCACCAACTCGCCTGATGTTAAGCGACGGTGTGGCCGAGGATGGAGCTCGTCGATCTAGAAGATATCTGTTCACTCTAGCCTTGAAAATTCCAAGATTGTAGGTCTCAGGAAACAGAGATGGCGGCAACGAATTCCATTCTTGTGCAGTACGCAACAGGAATGTGTATCGATATCGCTGAGTACGGATTTTTGGCATTTCAACGAGAAATGGGTGGTAATTCGCCGACTTTCTGCTAGTCCTGTAGTGAAATGGGGAGGGTGCAATTAGGTCGTGAAGCTCTTGCGCACATTCCCCGAAATGAATCCTGTAGAAAATAGACAGACATGCTACTTTACGGCGGTGCTCGAGACAAAGTAGCTTCTTGGCAGCTAGTTTATCGCATTAATATTCAAAATAACATAAGTTTAGGAAATAAAACAGAGCATTAACGTGTTTCTATAACGTTCCCGCCAAAAGTCCAAAATTTCATTTCAATTAAGCAGAACAAAAAAACCGTGGTAGGTATAATTTTTGCTCAAGTAGTATCTTTTTTACATCCCTAGACAATAATTTTCCGAGAGCCAGAATCCAAGTGAGTTTGATCAACGTCGCAAAATTCTCTCTTCTTTCCGCAAGTGTCATTACGTCTCAGCGAGAAGTTGATAAAATATGTGAAATATTGCTCAAATATGAGTAAGTATTATTCGTAACGTTTTTCGCTGGGTAGTGCCACCAACAACGGCGCGGCGGCGTTTATTTTTCTATTAGTATTTTGTTTAGATAGACATTATTAAATACGCAATATCTTTTGAATGGAATGTCCGATTTGAAAAATTCAAAAAGTAAACTACACAAGGCCGTAGGCAGGGGGTAGGACCCCCAACCCCCCCCCCCCCCCCCCCCGAAATCCTGGACATTATCAAAAATCCTTCCAGGCTTCAATAATTTTATAAAATGCTTCAAAAAGTTTCGCGCTCGCTTCGCTTGCGTATGATTGTTTCATATTGATCTTTATTTGTATTGATAATTAAAGTGCCGTGAACTTTCTAATACGAGCAAATAATTCACTAAAAATAGCCACTATCCAAAAAAAATTGCGCGTTCTTGTATGTTTGTAATTTTCTATAAAGTCATATGTTTATATTTAGGAATATTAAATTGGCAATCAATGCATTCAAATGGTTGTATTTATAATTTTTGATAGCGTTAAAGTCGCTCTGTACCAGTCGGATATTTCCTTTTAACACAGTTACTTGTTTGATTCATCTGGTCCAAGAAAATTTAGGACTCGCTCACACGATTAATGAATCAAATCACTTCCATGATTTAATGTTAAAACCTTTAAAAAAATCTTTTATTTTGTCATGGATGTACTGTGGGTTCATTAATACGAGAAATAAAGCATATTACTGTAAAAACACCACAAAAATTTTCGCGCTCACGCAAAACTCACAGTACTTCTATGTCAAAATAGTAATATTTTGACACAGTACTTCTATGTCAAAATAGTAATATTTTGACATAGAAGTACTGTGAGTTCACAAATACAAGAAATTTAGCATATTACTATAAAACACTACTAAAAAAATTTTGCGCTCGCTTCGCTCGTGCATTCATATTATTTTCATATGGAAGTACTATGGGTTCACTATACGAGAAATAAAGCACAAGCTATCCCGAATATTTTTGTAGATATTGGTGTTCTTTAATATTGTAGAACATTTCTCGTTCTATCATCACTAGTTTGCGCAGCGCATGCGATAAAATATTTTTTTATGGCAAATTGTTTTTACACCTTAGGTTACATTATTAAAGTTGTTCCGGACGACCGCCCATAATTATAACAGCGTGGTCTCCCACAGCTAAGTCGATTCCAACGACGTCATCGATGTCTATCCCGGCGACCACGCTGCGAGAAGCCGAGCTCATCATATGGCGTGCAAGCCAGCACGCAGCCTTCGGCGACGAGCTCCGCGATCTCCAGCATGGGAGGAGCGTCGCCGTGAGCAGCCGTCTACGTCACCTAGCCATCACCTTCCAAGACGGACTCATCAGGTTGAAGATTAGAGTCGACCGCACACCCGGCGTCAACACCGGCCGACTCTCACTGCCGATACTAGACGGTAACCGGCGGGAGGTCCGCCTACTCATCAACTACATACATCGGCAACTACTACACGCCGGAGCGGAGACAACGATCAACGAGGTACGCCAGCACTACTGGATACTGCGAGTCCGCCCGGTAACTAAGGCAGATATTCACAGCTGCCTCCCGTGCCGCATCAGGAGAGACGTACCACCACGGCCAGCCACGGGAGACCTGCCTGACTGCAAACTGGCGCACCACCAGCGTCCATTCACGTACACCGGCCTTGACTTCTTCGGCCCCATCACCACCGTCACCGGCCGCACCACCAATAAGCGGTATGCAGCCCTGTTCACCTGCCTATCCACGTGCACTGTTCACCTGGAGATGGCGCATTCACTATCAGCAGACTCCGCCGTCATGTCAACATTAAATTATATAAAGCGTCCCAATATGTTAATAACTTACACTACGAATTCTATGTTGTTGATTTATAAGCTATCTATAAGTATTACACTACTATTCCCACTATTTATTCCCACTGCATAAAGCTGATTTTGTCCCTTTTGCCTAAATAGTTTATAATTATTGATTTCATGTATTTTATAATTCTTTATACTGGCAATAAACATATTTTATTATTATTATTATTATTAAGTTATATGTAAATAAATATTGCCTGTTGATGTGTTTCACTGGTAGGAGCCCAGTTAGGAATATAAAATGAGCCCTAGGCAGGTAAATTCAATAGGAAAACCCGTAAATCTAGACTTAACTGGGTGTACACGGGGGAGGGGGGTGAAACTGCGCGGGGCGCGGTACTCGTATTTAGGTCTCACTCGCACACTAGCGCTGCGTAATTGGCTATCGGAGCATTGAGTACTCGGCATTATGCCGACGCCCCGACATAAGAGAGCGCGAGGATAAATATACGAGCATCGCGCCGCCGCCGGCAGGCATCCGATTCGTACCGGAAGGGGAGGAATACCGACTCCTTCAGCGATATTTCACCGACTTGGAAAAAGAAGAGGGAGTCCGATGGTTCTCCTACTCACCGGAGGAGGACAGGGATTTAAAGGTGGCAATAAGAGGACTCCCCGCAGATACGGACACTGGGGAAATCCAAACCGCCTTAGAAGAGAAAGGTTTTGTGCCCGTTTATATTAAAAATATAAAAGGGAGACAAGGCCGCCCAGGGAGTATTTTCTTTGTCACGTTAAAGAAAACTCTGGGTCTACTGGCGGCAATCTATGGCACTACAGAGCTGCTATATATGCCAGGAATTACGGTGGAAGCGTGGCGCGGCAAAAAGGGGCCAGCCCAATGCCACAAGTGCCAAAAATTCCGGCACAGCTCCCAAAACTGTCACAGACAGTTAGCCTGCGTGCGTTGCGGAGAGGAGCACCACGCAAAAGAGTGTCCTAGACCTAGAGAAGAGCCGGCGACCTGCGCAAACTGCGGGGGCCCGCACCCGGCAAACTTCAAAAACTGCCCAGTCTTCAAAAGGGAGACCAGAAACAAGAGGGCCGGAACGGTAGCCGAAACTGCTACCATTCCAGAAAAGGGAAGAAAGGGTGCGACACTAGTGACCCCGGCCACAGTCGAGGAGGCCGCACCAGCAACACTGATGGCCCCAGCAAACTCCTACGGCGGTGGTACCGGAAAAAGAAAGAAAAATAACCATAGGAAAGAGGTCAAAAAACAAGTCGCACCGCCCCGGAGCAACAAACTCCGCAGAAAGACTCCATGGGACAGACAATAGGGGGCGGTTCAGGCAGGGACGGACGCCGAGACAGCTACACTGTCTGGCCTAATGAAACTGCTAAGAAATGGCGGGAAGTCTTAGGATAGTTTTCTGGAACGCTCGGTCGCTCACTCAGAAAAAGGGACAACTGGTCGTCTTCCTCAAAGAACAGGACGTGGACATCCTTCTGGTCAGCGAGACCCATCTGCATCCCAAAAGGGAGTACAAGATACCCAACTATCACTTGTACAGAAAGAATGAGATATCCCCGATGGGTATCGCATACCGCGGACTAGCAGTGATGGTCCACCGAAGTACACCAGTTGATACCTCCCCATTAGCCACCGCTACAAAGCTTCCAGGCACTCGGTGTACTAGTCGAAGTAGCCGGAACCAACCTGAGAATATACTCAGTGTACAAACCGCCTCTAAATAAAATCAGCGGCTCAGAAGTCAACAGCTTGATCAGTTCAAGTGTCCCAACGATCATAGCTGATGACTTCAATAGCAAACACCCCTACTGGAATTCAAGCTGCACCTGCAAAAACGGCAAAATCCTGTATAAGGAAGCCCAGGATCGACAGTTTGAAATTGCAGGACCGGACACCTGGACGCATCAAGACGACGCAACAGGCAGAGGGGACATCATAGATATAGCTCTATACAAGGGCATATCCTCAACCCCCAGCATTAGCGTCCTGTACGACTTGGACTCGGACCATCGACCCGTACTCATGACATTGGATGATCTCCCCAGCAGAGTTGGACACCAACCTGCCAAGAGAAAGATAAACTGGGAGAGATTCCAAGAGGAAGTCGGGAAGAACATCTCCTCCAAACCGGTCAACACAGCGGAGGAAGTAGAGAAAGCTGCCGAGGACTTCACCACAGTCATCCAAAACTCCCTCAAAACAGCATCGCACACCCCCTCTCCGACGAAAAGGCTAAGCCCGCTCCCGGAGAAGGTGAGGAAACTAATACGCGAAAAGAGAGAGACGAGGAGACTGTGGCAGCACACCAGATGCCCAGCGCTTAAATCGAGACTCAACACTCTATTTGAGAAGACTCGAAAAGCGCTAGACGAGAATGCGGCCGAAGGATGGGAAAGACATGTGGAGTCCATCAAAGATCACATCCCCTCGGTCCACAGACTCTGCCGGCAACTGAAAACCTCCCCTAGACCAACTCAACCATTGGAGGACGGAAATGGACAGCTCAAGTTCCAAGCGGCGGACAGAGCAGAGATACTGGCAGATAGCCTAGAGAGGCAGTTCACGCCCTTTCCAATAGGCGACGTAGAACACCAAAAGGCAGTCGAAGAAAAGCTAGAAGCTTACTTCAACACAAGAAACCTCAAATGAAAGTGAAGAAGAACCAATCTTCACTAGTCCAGGCCGAGTCCTAAGACTGATCCAACGATTACCGAGGAGGAAAGCTCCCGGTTTGGACAACATCACCAATGAGGCCCTGAAGCATCTTCCGATGAAAGCCATTGCGACCCTCTCAAGGCTATACAACGGCATACTCCGCTCTGGTCATTTCCCAGAAAGGTGGAAGATAGCCAAGGTGGTAATGCTCCCTAAACCCGGTAAAGACGCGAAGAAACCGGAAAGCTACCGGCCGATAGCGCTGCTAAGCATGATATCTAAACTCTTTGAGAAGATTCTGCTTCACTACTTGACGCCGCATATCGAGCCAAGGGAAAAACAGTTCGGGTTTAGGGCCGAACACTCTACCACCTTGCAGATCGCGCGACTCACTAATGAAATGGCCATGAGCCACAACAAAAAGGAGTATGTCGCAGCAGTGCTGCTAGATATGGAAAAAGCTTTTGACAAAGTCTGGCAAGAGGGCTTATTATTTAAGCACTCCTTGTCTCCAGCGCCTAAGAAACTAGTCACTTTAATCGAAAGCTTTCTCCATAATCGGAAATTCAGAGTAGCAGTCGAGGACGCCTTATCCAGATTAAAGGAAGTAGCTGCTGGAGTCCCGCAAGGAAGCTGTCTCTCGCCGAAGTGCTATGCCTGGTATACCGACGACATCCCAGTCGTCGGGCAGGCAAAACTAGCCTTGTACGCAGATGATGCGACCTTCTATGCATCCTCGTACAAGCCGGAATACGCGGTAAAGAGACTGCAACCGACGCTGGACGCCCTAGCCAGCTACGAAAATGGAGACTCTCCGTGAACGTGGGCAAGACGCAGGCGATACTCACTGGTGGCACACCGCTGCCGACGAAGCTGAAGCTGATGTCCGAAGAGATCCCGTGGAAACCAGATGTCAAATATCTGGGGGTCACGGTCGATCGAAGACTCAGCTTCAAGAAGCATGTACAAGAAGTGGTGGGAAAGGTGAGGGGAGCCCGTGCTAAACTCCTCCCGATCCTACGCTCCAAGCTACCAGTGAAAACGAAGCTCATGCTATACAAGACGTACATACGAAGCCGATTAACCTACGCAGCGGCCGCCTGGTACCCTTATGTCAGCAAGACCAACAAGGAGGAAGGCTCAAGAAAACTTGAAGCTAAGGGCCATCGTAGACGCTCCTCGCTATGTACGAAACTCCACGATAGCAAGAGACCTCAGGATGGATAATATAGAAACCTTCGTACAGAGACTAGCCACGAAGATGTTCAAGAAAGCAGATAGCTCAAACCATCCACAAATCCGAGGGATTGCGCCGCTCCACGCACGGCCACCGGACGATAAAAGAAGGAGGAAATCGAAGCCATACTCGAGGGATATCATTATCCAAGAGGAAGCCGATTAGGGAAAAACGGGGTGCCTGACTCTCCGACTGCCACCGCTCGATCGCTGATCGATTTGAGCGTATAGTGGAGACGAAGAGCTGGCCCCAGATTAGAGACACCAATTGAACACAAACAGACTCACTCAAAGCCTTGAGTGAAGACGAGCCTGGGAAAGAGGGCACAGCCCTGAAACCCAATCCCTAACCCTCACCACAGGGGGCTAGGAAGACTACTCGACCGTCCGCCGGCACTTCTCCTCCGACATCGCTGCGAACAACATCTTCTCAAGACTCATCAAGGCTCCACCAGGGAACGCAGGCATTTAGTCACCATATCTGCGTATCATTTACGACACTTCCTGACCTCGCCGACCTGTTACGAAAACGACTCCAGCTCTTCAGACAACCCAAGATTTCTACGTACAGCACTTTCAAGCGGAAAGAAGAAAATCAGGCTGGTTCATTAAGCCACGGGTCCGTTTCAGTTATACAGTCATCTCAAAACGTTCTCTGAAACCCGGGGTCGCCAGCGCGAACGGCCTGATCCGTACAAAAGTTTTAGTAAGGATCCCAATTTTTTTCTAATATTAAATATAGCCTATATTACTCAATGATAATGTAGCATTCTAATGGTGAAAGAATTTTTGAAATCGGTCTATACAACAAAATACATACAAAAATATGTATCCTCTTTATAATATTAGTGTAGACTAGCTGACAGCTAGTTTACACTAATACATATACTAATATTGATGTACTAGACGAAGTCGCGGATACAGTTAGTAGCTGTACCCGCGACTTCGTACGCGTAAGAAAACACATTCACTACGCTTCAACCTAACTGCCTACTCAATCTATTTTTGTCGAGTATGTGATCAAACGTAGATGTAGGAATTTAAATGAAGAATAAACTACCGTCCCCTTTTTTAACCCGCTCCAGCCCTGCTCACGTTCAGCTCCTGTCTCGATCCCATCTCGCTTCTACTCTACTCCTGCCTCACATTTTTTCCACGTCCACGTCCACGTTGCTCCCGTCGCACTCCCGTTTTACTGTCACCTGCTCCCACTCCAGCCCTGTCCAACTTCTGCCATATTCCCGCCTCGCTCCCACTCTACTACCTCACATTCACTTCACTTCCTCCTCGCACTTATAGCGTTTACACTTTGCTCCCACCGCACTTTTTTCTCTCTCCCATTCCGCTCCCGCCTCGCTCCCATACTTACATCCCGCGCCCACCTAGATCCTTTGTTGGATTCCCATCTCACTCCATCCCTCGTTCCGTTTCATTCCTTTCTCACACAACTACAGCTCCCAGGCACCTGTCCCATTTCCACCTATGCTACTACCACTATATACTACTTGCCGCACTTAAAGCTTGTTCACAACTCGTTCCCGTTCCGACACACTCCCTAACGCTGGGATTCGAACTTTATTATCGCCCCGGTCTGATCTCCCTCCAGCCCCGCTTCCGTCCTGATCAAGCTAAGATCTAAAAAAATCGGCCAAGTACGAGTCGGACTCGCGCACGAAGGGTTCCGTACTATCATCTATAATAGAAAATCACGTTTGTTGTAGGTATACTAATTTTTAGTCTGTTTTAGTTGTTATATAAATCCATGAGAGTTTATTCTTGCTTTTCGGGTAGTTTTGATAAAATCTATTGCTCAATTCGAAATTGTATCCATAAAGGGCTATGGTAACTACATAGTGCACAGTACGTGCCAGCATTTAAGTCAATATTGCTAAACACGTTATCTATTTGAGTATAACCCGTTGTTTAGTTCTGTTTATAAAATAACGAGAAATCAACGAAATTCCAAGTAGTAAATTGCAAACTTATAGGTAGCTTTTCGATACACATCCGGGCAGCATGACAACGCTCGCGCGAATACGCGCGGCTATGGCTCGCTCCGTGATGTTACCTCCCCCGCTACCCGCTCGGCCGTTGCTTAGCATTGTTATTTAATTATTTATTTTGAAAGGTAATATAAAAGTAAATATTCTGTGAAAATTTGAAGCTTCTACCTGTTACCGTTTTTAATATTAAGCAAAAAAATACGAAAAAAACACGTTTATTGTATGGGGACCCCCCTTAATATATTTTTTTTTAATTTTTTGTATTTGTTGTTATAGCGGCAACGGAAATACATCATTTGTGAAAATTTCAGCTTTCTAGCTATCACGGTTTATGAGATACAGCCTGAAGACAGACAGACAGACAGCGAAGTCTTAGTAATAGGGTCCCGTTTTTACCCATTGGGTGCGGAACCCAAAAAATCAGCAATTCGCTTAAATTGCAAGTTAAATTAGCTTAAAATTAATTAAATAGTAATAATGAAATATAAATCTAACGTTAATAAGACGTAATAATAACGTTAATAATAACGTATATAGATATAGATAGTACAGTAGCTCTTGATGAAATAAAAAAAACTGTTTATGAACAAAAGTCATAAAAATGTCAACCCCTTTTTTATCAGCTTGAGCCATCCCTGGCGCAAAATATTATTATTTATTTTTTAATCCAAATACTACATTTCAAGTTTTTTTTATAATGTACGATTGACTACCAACTCGCCTGATGTTAAGCGACGGTGTGGCCGAGGATGGAGCTCGTCGATCTAGAAGATATCTATTCACTCTAGCCTTGAAAATTCCAAGATTGTAGGTCTCAGGAAACAGAGATGGCGGCAACGAATTCCATTCTCGAGCAGTACGCAACAGGAATGTGGATCGATATCGCTGAGTACGGATTTTTGGCATTTCAACGAGAAATGGGTGGTGGGTAATATCGGATTTTCTGCTAGTCCTGTAGTGAAATGGGGAGGGTGGAATTAGGTCGTGAAGCTCTTGCGCACATTACCCGAAATGAATCCTGTAGAAAATAGACAGACATGCGGCACTTTACGGCGGTGCTCGAGACTAAGTAGCTTCTTGGCAGCTAGTTTATCGTCACCGATTAACCTCACAGCTCACCGGTCCACTGATTCTAAAGCTTTCAGCTGATACTTGGCTGATCCAAAAAGGTGGCAGCAGTACTCCATACACGATCGGACCGACCATCGGGAATGTCGAAATGTGCATTTTTTTACGACATATTCGGCTGTTATTTTTTTTTACGATAACTGAGAAATTTTATTTTTCTTTCTGCAGCAAGGCATTATGGATCTGCGTATATGGTCTTAATTGCAATACGATACCTTCACGCGTTCCCGAGATAAAGGTCTTGACACCCGGACGGACGGACAGACGGACAGACAGACGAACAACAAAGTGATCCTATAAGGGTTCCGTTTTTTTCTTTGGAGGTACGGAACCCTAAAAACGACTAAATATTTTTTTTTCATGTAACAATACTGTTTTTGTACTTTATTAATTAAAATAACATTTTTTACCTTATATAACATTGCTATGAACGTAAATTTATTTTTTTATTGAGATTCCAATAGACTAAGCGCACCTACAAAGGACTTTCAATGTGTCTGGCAAGATGTAAAAACCATCCCACCAAAAACATTTCATGGAAAATTGGTTGCCATGTCTCGCTCGCTCGTTAGTGGCATGACAATATGCCACTTTCACTGACAAAAATAAATCAGATGAGATCCGACTGAATCTGAAGAGCCAAGCCGCTAACTCTACAATACTTATCTCTGTAAGCCTTCAATCCTCAAAGCCTTCAAGCCTTGTTAAAAAGTCGGGTATTTTTTTTTCTTTATATTTAATTTTTATATAATATTATACTTGTTTATTTGTATTAGTCATGAAAGTGCCGTGAACTTGCTAATACAATAATAATCACTAAACATTTGTTATCACCAATTACCAAAATCCACCCCCAATTGGTGTCGTCGTCCCTAAATTTAAAAATGAAAATTCCCATCAACGTGATTTTTTTGCTCGATATTGATAACGGCAACAGGTAGACGCTTGAAATATTCACACAATATTGAGGTATATTATTCGCTTTAAAAATAAATAATTAAGTTAAAATAAAATGAATATTTAAGGGGGGCTCCCTACGTAGTTCCGTACCCTTAAGGAGGTACGGAACCCTTCGTGCGCGAGTCCGACTCGCACTTGGCCGGTTTTTTGTTTTAAGGGTTCCATACCTCAAAAGGAAAATACGGAACCCTTATAGGATCACTTTGTTGTCCGTCTGTCCGCCCGTCCGTGTGTCAAGACCTGTATCTCGGGAACGCGTGAAGGTATCGTGTTGAAATTAAAATCATATACGCGGATCCATAGTCTCTTGCTGCAGAAAGAAAAATCTAATTTCTCAGTTTTCGTAAACAGCCGAACAGTTTACAGCCGAATATGTCGTAAAAACGCACATTTCGATACAAGGGAATCAAAACCTATGGCGTACTTCCCGTTGACCTAGAACTTTGAAATTTGGCAAGAAAGAAGCATTGTGTTATAGTACACATATGGGAAAAAACTGAAAACTGGACATTTTTAATTCAATCACAAAAAAATGTGTCTTTATGCAAGGAATGAGGGTCCAAATTTTTAAGTTCTTTAACCGTATCATGTGGGGTATCACATGAAAGAGCTTCATTAGCATAAGCTAAACAGGTTTTTAAATAATTTTTGGTTAGTGATTACGTTTTGGTGAATTATTTGCTTGTATTAACAAATTCACGGCACTTTAATGACTAATACAAATAAAAAACAATAGGAAATAATTAAGCGAGCGCGAAAATATTGAAGCTTTATATCAAATTTTGGGTATTCATATGCGTTGAACCCCCAAACTCATTTTTTTTTATGTAAACCAAGCTGAAAAAATAAAATGAATTAGTTTATAAAAGGCACGGACCCTGGTGCTTTGGTCTTTGGTGCTCAATTTTTCAATAAAACAAAGTTCCCAGGGGCTCAGCACCGTCGGGCTCGTGGAATGAGTGCGAATAGTGCACCCATAGGCCTGGCACCATGGCGCCAGGAAGAAACACCCACCCGAGGTTTTAGTAGGAAACCAGGTATACCAGACACTCTGCCTGGGCGGGACTCCCCACATAACCACGCAGCCTCCCTCGGGGCGCAGTGGTACAAAGTTTCCTCTAGGTTAAAAAAACCTGACAAGTGCGAATCAGATTCGCCCACCGAGGGTTCCGTACAAACTAGTGACTAAAAGGGGGAAACTGTATATTTTTTTATGTTTTCCTTCATAAACCGAAAAATACATTGTAAAAATATTGAAAAACCTGTTTTACTTTAAAATTTAAAACACTTTAAAATTTGAACCCTCCTTCCTTGCATAAAGACCCTTGAGATATAAAGAAGATATTTTATTGTGATTAAATAAAAATGTACAGTTTTCGGATCTTTTCCTTTATGTGTACTATATGACTATGCTTCTTGCCAAATGACATAGTTAGGTCAACGGGAAATACCCCATAGGTTTTGTTTTCCTTGCGAGTGTCGAAATATGCGTTTTTTGCGACTAATTCGGCTGTAACTTTTTTTTACGAAAACTGAGAAAGTTGATTTTTCTCTCTGCAGCAAGAGACTATGGATCTGCGTATATAGTTTTCATTTCAACTCGATATCTATACGCGTTCTCGAGATACAGGTCTTGACAGACGGTTGGACGGACAACAAAATGATCCTATAAGGGTTCCGTTTTTTCCTTTTGAGGTACGGAACCCTAAAAAAGGTTTGAACTGCGAAAATACAGGCAATAACTTGTTGCAACTGTTAATGACCAACATTTGAGTAGAGAAAGTTTTTTTATTTTGAAGTCTTGAATACTACTCCAGAAACACTACCCGAATCCTGATAGTTCGCAACGCTGAATAGCGGAATGGGTTAAGGTAACTTTTTGTGAATTAATGCTAGTAAATCCTCCCGCATCTCAGAAGCACTGGGGTTCTGAATACTGGATGGGTTTCCATTTACGCTCCAGGTTTAGCCTAGGCAACCCTGTACATTTAGAGACACCTGCATCATCCTAGATAGGTCACATCTTGTTACCCGATGAAGTGAGTTAACTTGGCGCCCTCTTACGTCTATTACAACACTCACGCATTTTCAACAAACATTTTTCAATACTAGAGAAGTATTTTTTGGAAAAATGCGCCATGAAATGGTGACAATAGCGAACTCAACGATCCTTTTAATAACAAGCGCTGATAGATTTAAATGAATTATTTATATTTTCAGACGTAATAGTGAGGTTTTTTCACTGTGATGCCGTACTCCTGCAACGCTGGCGCCAAGTCTTCCATGGTCATTACATACTTCTTCTCTTTAGGCCCTTTCTGGTTTTTCGAACTCTGATTGATTTGGCTGGACGTCCTCATCTTGCAGTGCTGTAGTGCGTCATTTGCGATGTCCGAGAGAAACTTTTGTGATGCTAGAGCTATTAGACGTATCAATCTGAAATCAAGAAAAAGTATTTAGGTAAATTTCAATCTAATGAATTACAAATAAAAAAATAATCGACTAAAAATAAGGAGGTTATAAATTTAAAAATTACCCCCCCCCCCCCCCCCCCCCATGGCATTGGCCGAAAAAAATAATTAAGAGCTATCATAATGCCGGATTATCGCGGAGGGCACGGATGTTACAAAATATACAAACACCTGATGCGCGGTTGTCATAACGACAATTTTGCTAGAGATGCAGTATGACCTTAGTCCATCCTTCGCCTGCGCATACTACAAACGCGCATAACAAATCGAAACTATATATTTTTACTCGACTGCATAAGAAGGAGGGTAATGTTTTTCGAGTGTAGGTATGTATGTTTGTATGATGCTATATGACAGCCTACAGCCTGAACGGCTTGTCCGATTTTGAAGTGCGAGGTGTCATTAGATTTGTCTTCGCTTCCAGAATGTCACAGGCTATAATTTTTGTAATAATAATAATACATGTCTTGCAAAAATAAAAAAACGTTTTTTCCTAACCTCTAACGAACTATTTCGTAGTATGTTTAAGTATGTTTTTATTATGTTTGTTAGTATGTTTAAGTATATTTTGAAGCATTAATATGCTTCAAAATTTATCGCAAACTCATAAAAAGAACGTCCTTCGTAACTAGAAAATAACATCGTTAAACATCAGGCGAAAAAAAATTCAATTTGATCCAAAATATTTTTAAAAATATTTTTTCGTTAATAAAATCGAACAACTCTTAACATGCTGTGCTAATACAAGCAAATAATTCACCAAAAAATAATCACTTAAGTACCATAAATTATTTTCCACCTGCAATGGAGTACCGCGTAGGTATGTTTGTAATTTTCTATAAAGTCATATGTTTAAATTTAGGAATAATAAACTGGCAATCAATGCATTCAAATGGTTGTATATATAATTTTTGATAGCGTCAAAGTCACTCTTATTCAGTCGGGTATTCCATTTTTTCTTTTAACACATTAATATACTTGTTTAGTTCATCTAGGCCACAAACACCTAGGCTCGCTAACACGATCAATGAATCAAATCACTTTTTTTTTTTTTTTTTTTTTTTTTTTTTAATTTTATTCTCCATAGACACCAGGGTCCGTGACCTTTGTCATAATTACAAACTATTGTTTACTAATTATCGTTACGGGAAAATGATTTTATTTTAATTTAAGTACTTATTACTATGTTGCGTGCGTACCACGAGCAAACCAGCGACCCGCAAGCAGCACCCGATCACGAGTATGACGCATATGCCAGCCATCGCCCTCCTCAACCATATGTTAGGGAAGAGGGCGACCCGCCACACGACACCGCCGCAAGAAGGAGCCTTCGATGGTGAGCATGAATGCTCAAGGTATGCACACAACTCTTATTTCTAACTACTGAAATACTAGTATTTCTGTGAATGCAGTCACTGGTAGAGCCCGGTTTTAGATGGGGTTTCCAGATTATCTATTTGCCCTCGGTTGATCGGACTCTATCAGCGACTGCACTCACATCGTCTAATTACTATCTACTATCGTCTAATCACTTCCAAGATTTCATTTAAAAAAAAAAACAGTTATACGTTTGTCCGCAGCTTAATTTTCGTGTATTTTAATGTTTATAACTAAGATTGACATTTAGAAACCAGTACTCGTCTACGTATAGTCTGCGCAAATAAAGAGGCAAAAAGTAGTAAATTTTTGTACTTGGAAAGTATGCCAGATCCTTTTACATAGTATGAGTGATAAGCCTACCGAATTTCATTAAAATCCGCCCAGTATTTTGTATAGCGTCGTTGAAACGCTCACATTTTGCAATTAAAAAAGTACATGTCTTGAAAACTATTGAACCGATCTTGATAAAACTTACAGTGACTCCTAAGTTGAAAGATACACTGTGGCATCAGTGGCAATGAGGTTTCTGATGAGCTCGCAAGAGCTGGTGCAGGAAAACAACCTATAGGACCCGAACCATTCTATGGGTTATCCAAATGCAACACATACAGTGCCTTAAAGGCCTGAGGAAGGGACCAGGCCATCAAGCTCTGGGAAACCAGCCCCAGCCAGAGGCACTCCAAACTGCTCATAGCAGGCTTCACTGCCAAATTGTCCAAAGGAGCACTGAAACTAAGCATGGCTCGACTATGAATTTTGACTAGAACCCTAAGCAGGCATTACTAGCTTAACAAGCACCTCAACACTATGGGCCTAGATGAACTCAAAGCTTGCAGATTCTGCCACACAGTAGATGAAACACCCATACATATTCTGTGTGAGTGCGAACCTTTGCACCATAGCAGAAGCCAGCACCTCGGAGGGCATATAATCACACCAGACGATATTAAAACCTAGGAGTAGGTTCCAAGGCCATCACTGACTATATGATCAGTATAGGGCTTGGGGAGGTGCTGTGATCCAAAAAAGAGGTTCATGCAAAAAACAAACGAGTTTTATAGGACATTTTTATGCTTAATTTAGTATTTAACTTGTTAAAAATTGAAAAGTCGAATAACCTTCACAATTTATTAATCATAATAATGAAAAAAACCTGAAAAACTGTTCTTGACTTACGTTGTTTTAGCAAGAAATAGGGTTAGTGTTAAATAATTCAAAAATTCAGAAAGAAATAACAAATTTCTCAGTTTTCGTAAAAAAAAGTTACAGTTGAATATGTCGTAAAAACCGCACATTTCAACACTCACAAGAGGAATCAAAATGCAATACACAATACACCCCAAGCGGGACGTCAGTGCAGGTCTTATCACCCCCAACTCAAATTAGAATTAGAGGAATCAAAACCAATGGGGTACATCCCGTTGACCTAGAAGTATGAAATTTGGCAAGAATCATTGTGTTATGGTACACATATAGGAAAAAATCCGAAAACTAGACATTTTTAATTTAATCACAAAAAAATAGAGTCTATGCAAGGAATGAGGGTCCACATTTTAAAGTGAATTAACCATATCATGTGGGGTATCATATGAAAGAGCTTCATTAGCACAAGCTAAAACAGGTTTTTAATTTTATTATTTTTACGATCTCTGATTTGCGGTTTATAAAAAAAAAATATAAGTTTTATCTATTACTTTGTACAGAAATCTCGGTGAGCGAGTTTCACTCGCACTTTTCCGTTTTTTTTTACTATTGATGGGCAGTCTTAAATCTTAATGTACATGTATGTATATGCATAAATAAATAAATAAGCCTTGGCTTTTGGATGTGAAACAGGAGTTGTAAGTTGTAGTTGTTTTTAATTTGTCAATTGTCATATTTATTATGACATTAATGACAAATTGAAAATATGAATATTGTTGAACCAATCAGAACAATGCAAATATAAACCATCAAACAATTTTTTTATTCAGCCAATTAACTGTCAAACTCAGCCAGATATAACTACTCCCGCCATCTAATAGTGCATGCAAAAACCTCTTACGTCACTGACTAATGTTGTTTAAGCAAGGAACGTCTTTTACGCAGTATTATTTGAAGAGCATACTCATCTACCTTTAAGGAACCAATTTCAGCAAAAAAAGCATGTTGTAAAAAATGAGACCTAAGAGGTTTTTGAAATGACCGATTCAATATTTTTTTTTTTTTTTAAAGATACCTTATTCAATAAAAAAAGAATTGTTGCAATTAGTTTCAACGTAATACGTGAACAAACATACATACTCTTATGAAATTTGGCACACATGTTTAGAAGCTGATATAGACTAACTAACATACAAAAACTATGCAATTCTTACAATATTAGATACATACAGGTCAAATTGATAACCTCATTTTTTAAACTCAGTTAAAAAACATACACACAAATAGAAAATTAAATGTCTATCACTATCCGGCTCCAGCTCAGCATAGTGCTAGTTGTAAACAACCAGTGCTGGCCTTCCGCTGGGACCAGTGGGTACTTAAAATTTTAGAGGTATACACAATAAAGTTAAAATAACAATTAAAGGCACATTTTGTAAATTGTAAACCACTATACAATAATCTCTACATATTTTGCCCCTAGAAATGATCTAATTGTATGAGCGTCTGGGTTACAGTACACCTTATTTTAGAAAAAAAAAAAGTTACATACATGCTGATAAAACAAAGGTGAAAGGTAGTGTTATTTGAGTCACTGGATGTAACAAGTAATTCATAGATCCTAGCACTATAAAATCTGATAAGTTCTTCAAAACAAACATAAAATAATATCGGTTTATGAGTATTTTATAAGGAAGTTACCTACCTTGGATCCTGTGATTCAAAGCCACACAAATTCAAATAGTGTGCCACAACGGAATCTGGTATAGAAGGGTTGTAGTTTTCAAGCTGCATAAGAAAGTCGCTCAGAGCATGGCCAGCACCAGTGTCTTCATCCATTTCAACAGAAGGCGATCCAATTCGGTTCATTTTACATCGCAAGACAGTTACAATATTTGTAAAATAATGTACATACTATTTTATACGATGAATGAAGTTTGAATCACAAATTAGAAAGATGCATGAAGGTATAAGTTAAAAGGTTTGAATTTAATTTCTATAAAATTCTATTTAATTTTTGCATGAATAAGCTAAAAGGATATTTTTTATTTATTTCAGTGTTGCCAAATGTCCAATCCGCGTTCTCGCCAAATCGTACTCGAAAAACCAGTCTAGCGCAATCCCAGAGTAGGATAGAGACCGTCACATTATTTTCTCTTTCACTCCCTAGTGAAATAGCGTATTGTGATTGTAGCAATCATGAAAGAGAAAGATTATGCATTTTTTGTCTTTATCGCTGTAGCGGGTTGAAAATTGTTTGGTCCGTTACCGCCTACCTAATAAGCAAAGACTTCGGGACACAAAATTCACGAATGCGAGTTTTTAATCACAAATAACTTTAAAAGGGGACTATTCACTTTAATAGTATAGAAAACGGTGTGGTTAGTGGTAAAATTGTGAAGTGTGTTGTTTTAGGTTGTAAAAATAGAAGTGCTAGAGGTTTAAATAATGTTAGTTTTTACAGGTGAGTTTTAAATATTTTTTATGGGTATGTGTTCGTCTCGTGTCATCGCAAATATAATTAAAGGTTAATTGATGAAGGGACAATTATTTGAATACAAAATATTTGTCCAAATCCGTTCAGAACGCTGAAATAAACAAAAATTGTCCGTAAATTGACTTTACGTCACATTTCTTTTTCTTTCATTCCTCAGCGAAACTGCGTAATGTGATCGTAGGAAGCGTGAAAGAGAAAAATGCACGTTTTTCGTTTGAGCCGAAAATTTTCAGGATTACTTACATTTCTTTCAAAAAACGGTAATTTTTCAATCGCTAGTTTATACTTCTGTCAAGAAATACTTATCGATACCACTTCATCTTTAAGTATGGTCGAACGGGAGTCAGACGAGTTGATGGTCAATTGTAGATCTATCTAACATAAAAAAAAAATTATGGTCTAAAAAAAAGTTATATTTACAACTTATGTTATATTTACAAACAAAGTGATAAAGTTGAGATTAGGAGAATGTTTTTGAACCATGATTAAGTGATTACTTTTATCACTCATTTGATGTGATGTGAATGTGAATGTTACTGATTTTCTCTTCCTACGTTTCCAATATTTGCGAAGCGGGCCGAAGCCCAATCTTCATCTGGAATTCTGGAAATACTGTATACTTACCTTGGCTGTGAGTTTTAATTGCAGATTGACTATCACTGAAAATTTCTATTGATTCAGTGATCCCGGTCAGTTCCGCTAGTAATGCAGACAGAAAAACTGACTCTCTACTTCCTTCTGAAAGCGCTACATATTCTGCTTCTGCACTGGATAAAGACACCGTTGTTTGTTTTCGGCTTTCCCGAGAAACGGGACTTTTTCCAAATGTGAAAACAAATCCAGTGTAAGACTTCCTGTCACATACATCACCTGCATGATCGGCATCTACAAAACCGATAAGCTTCTTCCCATTTTTCTCGAAAACCAATCCTAACTCTCTGGTTCCATTCAAGTATCGAAGCACACGTTTTGCAGCTGTCCAATGAGTTTGATCAAAACAGCTATTAAACTGACTCAGATAGCTGACTGCATACGCAATATCAGGCCTTGAACAGACAGCGAGATACATGAGTGAACCAATTAATTCTCTGTATGGTAGTTCATTAGGTGGTTTATACTCGGCTTCTTTTGGTTTTACAAGTTTAATTCCATTTTCAATAGGCGTCTTAACACTTTTGCAATCACTCATATTGAATCTCTTTAGAACCTTCTCAAGATAATCGGTCTGATTGAGATATATGGAATTCTCTTCTTGTTTTATTTTCATGCCAAGAAAAACGTCCACTTTACCCAAGTCTTTCATTTCGAACTTTGTTTGAAGTTCTTTCTTCACTAATATTCTCTCCTTTGAGTTGTTCCAAAATATTAGAATGTCATCAACATAAACTGCAATGACCATCATCGAGTTTTGTTTCTTTCTTGTATAGACACAGGGTTCAGTTTCACATCTCTTGAAACCCATGCCCAACAGAACTTGATTTAATTTTTCATACCAAGCCCTGGGAGCCTGTTTTAGACCATAAAGAGCTTTTCTCAATATACACAAATGACCTTCTTTACCTTTTTCTTCAAAACCTTTAGGCTGTTTCATATAAACCTTCTCTTGTAGATCTCCATTAAGAAATGCGGTTACAACATCCATTTGATCAATCTTAAGATTATTTTCTACAGCTAGGGCTAACAGTAGTCTCAGGGTACAGTGGCGTACTACAGGCGCGAAAGTTTCATTATAATTTAGGCCTTTTCTTTGCGTAAAACCTCTGGCTACGAGTCTTGCCTTGTACCTTCTTTTCCCTGCCTCCTTTTTTATTCTAAATATCCATTTAGAATCCACGAAGTAGCCATTAGCTTTTTCTACTAAGTCCCAAGTTTGGTTCTTCTTCATTGCATTAAGCTCTTCTTGAATAGCTTTTTGCCATTCATCTTTATCCTCTCTTGATAAAGCTTCCTCAATAGTTAAAGGAACATCCTGCATATCCATATCCTCTTCAGCATAATAGAGAACAAACTCATCAAAGTTAGTTTGCTTTCTTTCTCTAAGGGGATATCTTCTTTCAGGAACTTCATGAGTGTTTTCTACTCTTTCGTTGGGATATGCGGTTTCAGATTCATTCCTAATATCAGGTACATTTGTTTGCAACTCTTCATCTGTTATATTATCCACACATTGTTCTTCATCAGCTTCACAGTCAAAAAATTCATCATTTCTTTGAATGTCATGTTGAATTTGATGAACTTCACTAGGATTCTCAACTTCTCTGTTTAGTGATATAGGTTTCTCCAAGATGTTATCCAATGGCACCAGTTCCATTGTTTTATCAGTGACATTTTCATGTTTCGTAATTTGATTCTCAAAGAACACAACATCTTTCGCTATAAACAAGTTATGCGTCACAGAATCTATAAGTCTATAACCTTTTGTTGTTTCGCAATAACCGACAAAGACAAGTTCTTTGGTTTTCGAATCAAATTTTTTTCGCTTTTGTTTCGGAACATGCATAAACGCCCGACAGCCAAAAACCTTTAAGTGTTTTAGATCCACTTTTGTGTTGGACCATGCCTCTTCAGGCGTCTTTCCCCTAACTGCGCGTGTGGGACATCTGTTTTTTAAATAAACTGATGTATTAACCGCCTCAGCCCAATAATTTTTGTCAAGTTTCGCTTCTTCAAGCATACTTCTGGCTCTTTCTACAATTGATCGATTGGCCCTTTCACTGACTCCATTTTGTTGCGGTGTATAACTCACAGTTAGCTGGTGAATAATTCCATTGTTCCGCAAAAACGTACTTACCTGTTTATTCACGTATTCTGTTCCGTTGTCTGTTCGAATTTTCTTTAGTTTTTTACCAGTCTGTTTCTTGACCAGTGTCTTAAATTCAACCAACTTCGAATAGACTTCACTTTTGTTCCTCAAAAAATAAACAAAAGTCTTTCTAGTTTTATCGTCAATAAACGTCAAGAAATACCTATACCCATTAAATGAGTCAATCTCCATTGGACCACACACATCACTATGTATCAGTTCAAGAATTTCATTTGCACGCGTACTTGCCTGTTTTGGAAATGGTAATGTAGTTTGCTTACCTTTCAAGCATGGCTCACACTGCACTGAATTTGGATCCTTGAAGCTTACACCCTTAGCCAGTTTGTCACGTAGTAGTTTCATGTTTTGAAGTCCCAAATGCCCTAAACGACGGTGCCATAGTCCTGCATCATTATTAGCGTCTGTTTTCAAAGCTGCAAATATTTGAGGATCAGAATTAGATTTCAGTACATAAATTCCTCTTTCCTCCTTGCATAATAACTCAACCTTACCATCCTTATGCAACTCACAACCTTTCTTTGAAAATACTACCTCATAGTTACGATTCACTAACGTACTTACACTCAACAGATTCGCAGCTAATTTCGGCACATATACAGCTCCATTTACACTCACATTCAACTCATCTATACGAACATCACCCCGGCCTTCACCTTGCACCCTATTTCCATTCGCACATGATATTTGGACTGGTTCCTGTAACTTTACAAAGTTTTCTAGCCAATCTTTATGGTTTGTCATATGAAATGACGCGCCCGAATCCAAAATCCATTCGTTCGAATTATTTCCATAAGCTTGCAGCGCCGTATGAGTAGTGAGTGCTTGATTTGAATGCTTCTTTGGACAAAAACGTGCTTTATGGCTTTCTCCGCATACATAGCATTAAATTTTCTTAGCAGCTGTGTTTCCTTTTGCTTTGTCTTTGCTTTTATTATAGCTTTTCTTCTTGGTTGCGCTCAAAGCATTTTGTGTCGAATCTTCTGATGTTACTGGTTCGTCAATTTGTAACAATTTAGTCTTAACGTAATCTGTTGTTAATGTTATGTTACTATTTTCAATAGCCATTCTCATCGGGTCGTAACGCTCCCCAAGACCTTGGAACATTAATGCTGCCAGCAATTCGTCATCTACTTCCTTGCCAAGATCCGCTAACTGGTTTGCTATCAATAATATTTCAGTAACATAAGCTCGAGTGCTACTAAACATGCTCAACTTTTGGCTCACCAGTCGTCCCAGCAGACGACATCTATTATTCACGCCTCGGTCCTCAAAAGCAGCTTTTAGTGAGTCCCAGCTCTCTTTAGCTGTAGTACATTTCTTTACATGAACCAAACAATGTGGTTTTACCATTAAAAGAATTTTCGCACGAACCTTCTTATCTGTTTTGAGACCAGCGATACTAGACGGTGTGGTCTCCGTGTATTCCCACAAATCTTCCATTACTAGGTATAACTCCATCTGAGTCTTCCATGTCGCATAGTTAGTTGCGCCATCCAGTTTTTCTATACCTTGAACCATTCCAGACGTATGCTGCATACTTAAGCCAGCACGTGAATCTGCGTTACCATCTAGTATTTTTTCCATATTTTAGTTCAACGCTCTGCTACCATATTGGAAAATGTATTGGCAAATCATTATTTTAAAATTCGAATTTGTATCTCATTTAGAATAAAAAGAAATAAAACCTTATTCCTAACAGTATGTGTATATATGTGTAAGAAATTTTATATCTTTTTATAGATTTCCATCAGATGAATTGCTAAGTATTTGAATCTGTGGAAGATTGTAGCCGTGTGTACGTGTGCTCATAGTTGCAACATATTGTCGCTTACAAATTCAAACTACAAGTGTAAGCATACATATTTTTGATATCATAACATCAATAAATATCTTAAAGTTATATAATAAAACACACTCTCAACTGCCAGCCTATTTTCTTCGACTTCTATGGGAATGTTATACAATGGTATCAATATCGCTATCTCTTACAAGTAAAATTATGACGCCTGGAGAAGGATTCGTTTTCAAATTAATATCGATCGGTTACGATATATTTCAGTCATCCATCATCCCCTTTTTCTCCAACGCTTTCGAACGATTTTCTTATTTTGTAGGTGTAAATAGTTATATGTTGCCACATCAAACAAATTTAACGCAACAGCAGTTTCGACGTCCGTTTCACGGCAGGTTTTGTTAAAAAAGGTAATGTGTCGCATATTTACTAGGTGTCACTGTCAAATGTATAAGACGTCACAAGTGACAATAAAAACTCTCTCTCTTCCGCTCCATCCTCCGATGTAAGATGTCTTTCTTTTATTTAATTTCGTCGATATTAATTATAATTGACATTGTGTGAATCGTTGTTACTTTTATATTGAACAATAAAAGCAATGATTGATCGTTTGTGGTGTGTTTATTTCAAACAAGATCCGACCGGCCTCCATTTGATAAATTATAAGTTATAAATTATAATAGGTCTAAGATAATTTGATTTATGCAATCAAACCACGATTACTACGATACTGCGAAATATTAAAGCATTATTAACGTGCAGCGATGGTAGGAAATACTGATTCACTCCGTGGCGATACTGCTGTGTTTGGCCGACAAAATGGCAGCGCTCACATACAATTTGAAAAGCTGGAAGGCATGGCGAATTATAATAGTTGGAAATTTGCGATGAAAATTGCACTGATATTAGATGGACCTGCGTCTGTGGAACCGATAAAGATGAGCCTCGCGATGAACGTGCACTTGCGAGGATCTGTCTTACTATAAAATGCAAAACATTCTAAAGATGCTTGGGATAGTCTGGCATTCGTCTTTGAAAGTTCAGGCCTCTATTGACGTGTGTTACTCCTGCGTCAACTCCACAGAGCTGAATTTGCCCAATTTAGCTCCATGGGTGAATACATTGACTCGGTGATGATAGTTGTTCATCAATTGGCCGATATTGGCAAGATTATAGAAGACGGTGAAATAGCAGAGATTTTGCTCAGTGGACTTTCGAAAAATTATGATTCTCTTGTACTACTTGGATGGAAACTACTTGTCTTGCTGGCGGAATTTCAAGGGAATTTGTTCGAGCGCGTCTACTTCAAGAAGAATTTCGTAAAAATGGTGATGCTACACCGGCGTTTATAGCTAAACATGATAAATCAAAGAAAAGGGTCATTTGTTAATACTGCAAGAAGGCGGGACATGTCAAATCGAAGTGTTTCAAATTGAAGCGAGAAAATAAGAACAGTGATAGTGAAAATAAAACATTTCGAAACTACTATTCCGACGCAGCGGCATCATTTGCACGAGCGTTTTGAACGCTCTACCGCTTAAAATAAAATAACATTCCCTATATCCCGGGCATTATTGTATATGTACAGTGAGACGGGTCAAATCAGCTAACAACGTGACAAGTTTTCTAAAAAAACATTATTAAAGGAATTAATTGACTTTGCTATGATAACGTCTTCAGGCAATCACTTTTAATTGCGAACAACTCTTGCTTAGGATATGGTGTGCAGTGTTGGTTTGTGATGGTAAACGCCACATTAAGCTGTTGTGGCGTCTGCTTTTTCTCAAGTTCTTTTTATGGTATGTAGGCTTCTTATGTCTGACAGACTATAGAAACATTTATTTATTTATTTATATAATTTTTAGCACCACAGACATCAGGGTCCGTGACCTTTGTGATGATTACAAATATTTTTTACTACTTATCGTTACCGTAAGATTATTTTGTTTTAATTTAATTAACTTATTACTATGTTGTTTGTATACGTAGTGCATACCATGAGCAAACCAGCGACCCACAAGCAGCACCTGATCATGAGTAAGACGCATGTGCCAGCCATCACCCTCCTCAACCATATTGTTAGGGAAGAGGGCGACCCACCACACGACGCCGCCGCAAGTAAGAGCCTTCGATGGTGAGCATTATGCTCATGGTGTACACACAATACTTATTTCTAAATACTTTTTTATATTTATTTTCCCGCCATGGTGAAAATAATTGTAGCCGCGCGAAACCTGCCATTGACAGACCGCTTTTTCTATTATATCCGCACGGTCAGTGCGGCTCATGTGTTTTAGGCATTTGCCCATAATGTTGGTAACATACGGAATCCAAAAATAGAGATTCAGAGTATATATGAAAAATAAAACCGGACAAGTGCGAGTCAGACTCGCCCACCGAGGGTTCCGTACAAACTAGTGAATATAAGGGGGAAATCATTTTTTTTAGGGTTCCGTACCCAAAGGGTAAAAACGGGACCCTATTACTAAGACTTCGCTGTCTGTCTGTCTGTCTGTCTCCAGGCTGTATCTCATAAGCCGTGATAGCTAGAAAGCTGAAATTTTCACAAATGATGTATTTCCGTTGCCGCTATTACAACAAATACTAAAAATTAAAAAAAATATATATTAAGGGGGGCCCCCATACAATAAACGTGTTTTTTTTCGTATTTTTTTGCTCAATATTAAAAACGGTAACAGGTAGACGCTTCAAATTTTCACAGAATATTTACTTGTATATTACCTTTCAAAATAAATAATTAAATAACAATAAAGTAAATATTAAAGGGGGGCTCCCATACAACAAACGTAATTTTTAAGCAATTTTTACTCGATCTTAATTAACAGGTAGAAACTTGAATATTTGTAAGTAAATATTTAGAAATATATTAACTATGAAAATAAATACCTAATCTAATACATAAAAACTCACAAAATGAAAATAATCCGTGCATCTAAACGCGGTGCGAGCGCCGCGCCGCGGTGTGGTGGTGGCGCGAGCGCGAGGCGGTTGCTAAGCAACGGCCGCGCGGGTAGCGGGGGAGGTAACATCACGGAGCTAGCCATAGTCGCGCGCGTATTCGCGCGAGCGTCGTCATGCTGCCCGGATGTGTATCGAAAACCTACCTATAAGTTTGCAATTTACTACTTGGAATTTCGTTGATTTCTCGTTATTTTATACGATTTTCTATTATAGATGATAGAACGTGCGCGAGTCCGACTCGCACTAGGCCGGTTTTTTCCTTTTTATATCGAAAATAAACATCGTAAAATATTTTAAAACCTGTTTTAATTAATGCTAATTAAGCTCTTTCATATGATACCCCACATGATACGGTTAATTCACTTTAAAATTTGGGCCCTCATTCCTTGCATAGAGACAATATTATTTTGTGATTAAAATAAAAATGTCCAGTTTTCGGATTTTTTCCTATACGTGTACTCTAACACAATGCTTCTTGCCAAATTTCAGAGTTCTAGGTAAACGGGAAGTACCCCATAGGTTTTGATTCCTCTGTGAGTGTCGAAATGAGCATTTTTTACGACATATTCGGCTGTAACTTTTTTTAACGAAAACTTACAAATTTTATTTTTATTTCTGCAGCAAGATACTAAGGATCTGCGTACATGGTTTTAATTTCAACTCGATACCTTCACGCGTTCCCGAGATAAAGGTCTTGACACCCGGCCGGACGGACAGACGGACAACAAAGTGTTCCTATAAGGGTTCCGTTTTTTCCTTTTGAGGTACGGAACCCTAAAAAAGAAAATCTGTGCACTAATTTCACCTAAATGCAACAAAGAAAAGTTAAAATTATGGATATAAACAGCTATGGATTTTTTTTTAATTCTCCAACGCAAGAAATGCTGTCTAAAACGGATAGTAAAACTCTTTACGGAGATAAATAATGTGTATATTGTTCTGATTTGATAGCAATTAAAGTATTTTTAATACAGTTGCTCAAAAAGTGGCGTATTGCAGGGACGTATAGCGTTAGGGATGTGGGCTATTACATACTCGTTCTTTTTTTTTAGCTTTCCCGAACTCGTGCGTTCTCTTTCCCAACTGTCAAAATAATGTCTATTAAAAAGAAAAACCAACCATGAACTTTTTACTAAAAAAAAAAAAAACTACTGAACACTTGGCTGTATGGGCATAGTTCCCTTTGCCTACCAGAATGAGTGAAGAAAAAAAAATCTCTGCTTAAATTCTACGGTTGGCGCCATTTTCTAGAAATTTTCTTTGCTAGTTTAGTTGTTTGTTGCACAAAATGAGTAATTTCGACCCTAGTTTTTTTTAATTAACTCCACCAGAACTCAGTATAATTGCACAAAATGCTTTGGAGAACATTTTACCGGAAAAGTCAAAAAGTCTCTACATATCTACATACAACGAATTTATTGCGTGGAGAGAAGAGAAAAAAGCAAATAGTTTTTCAGAAAATGTTATGTTGGCATACTTCTCCGAACTCTCAGCAAAATTAAAACCTTCTACGTTATGGTCGAGGTTTTCGATGATAAAAAGTATGCTGAAAATAAGGAACAACGTGGATATAAGTGAATACCCAAAATTAAATGCTTTCATAAAACGACAATCAGACGGTTTTACAAGTAAAAAGTCGAAAATATTTACATCGAATGAAGTGGAAAGGTTTTTGAACGAAGCTCCCGATGATCGCTATTTAGCCACAAAGGTAATTTATTAATAAGTACTTATATTTTTCTTTAGTATTCAGTTTACGAAATCGCAAAATACAGTCAATACATTATTTTAAAAAATATTAATCAATTTTACTATGGAAATTAACGTGGTTTTCACACATTTTTAAATAAAAACTACGGATCACTCACGTCTGTTTTGAGCCGAAATATCCGACTATAGTTTCAACCGCATTCGGCGGTCTTTTTCAAAGGAGCAGCACACACGTCACTCTCGGTCGGTGACGCGTCTTGCACTGCGACGTGCCGCTCGTGCCGCACGTGATGTCATCGGTTGCAAAAGGGTTAGGGCGGGAAGCTGGTCGTCTTGCGTCGGTTCAGCTGAAGTGTCCTCTTCACTAGAACTCTCGTGAGTGTCAGGAATGTTCCAGCAAGCGGAAGTCACAATATCACCACCAGACTCACGATCATCCTCCCGAGCTCCATGAAGGCAAGGTTTCCAAGTAGGTGGTAAGTGCCATCCCCCATCTCCCCAGGCTATAGAAATTAGTAAACGACCGACCTTTAACAGAGATGGGGGATGGCACTTACCACCCACTTGGAAACCTTGCCTTCTTGGAGCTCGGGAGGATGATCGTGAGTCTGGTGGTGATATTGTGACTTCCGCTTGCTGGAACATTCCTGACACTCACGAGAGTTCTAGTGAAGAGGACACTTCAGCTGAACCGACGCAAGACGACCAGCTTCCCACCCTAACCCTTTTGCAACCGATGACATCACGTGCGGCACGAGCGGCACGTCGCAGTGCAAGGCGCGTCACCGACCGAGAGTGACGTGTGTGCTGCTCCTTTGAAAAAGACTGCCGAATGCGGTTGAAACTATAGTCTGATATTTCAGCTCAAAACAGACGTGAGTGACCCGTAGTTTTTATTTAAAAATATTAATCAAATCCTTTTTTTTGTAGGTTGCTCTGATTTTTGGCGTTGTTGGAACTTGCCGCAGAGAGGAGTTAGCCAATATTACTTTAAAAGATATTGAAGCCCATGGAAAAATGCTACTAATCAAGATTCCGAACACAAAAAATAAGATACCGAGAAGCTTTGTTGTTGAAGAAGATTTTCTTAGAATAGTGCAAAAAAAATAAGAATGAATCAGCGGTCCCAAAAAGGAAAACCGACCGTTTTTTTCAAAATTACCAAAAAGGGAAGTGTACGGCTCAAGCATCGGGATAAACAAATTTGGTAATATGCCAAAAGAAATAGCTACGTTTCTTAGTCTGCCGGATGCTGAATATTATACTGGGCACAGCTTCAGGAGGACCTCTGCTACATTATTGGCAGATCCCTGATTGACTGAGAATCAAATCACCAGTGCTGCCATATGGACTGTAATTACAGCAGATCTGCTGTATTTCTGCGCCATTTGCTGGACACTGTATTTTTAAAAATACAGTGTATGAAGTCACTGTATTTTTTCTATCAGGAATATTTGATGTATTTTGTTGAACACGATTTACAGATGCTATCAACATTTTGAACTCGATTGAAACTTTTCCCTGGTTGTCACCATCAAAATACGGAATAATATGCGAACTAAGCAATTTTTCTGGTGAGAACATAAACATACATGTTGACATACAAATATTACAAATGACACGATTAAGCTATATGTACGCAAATCTTACAAATACGGCTAATAAGTGATGTTTAAATTTTATGTAAAATGTAGTGTAAAATTTTATGATAAGACTAGTTACGTCTTAGGGGGCGTCCATAAATTACGTGAGGTGTTTTTTTAAATTTTCTGCCCCTCCCTCCCCCCTGGTGAGATGTCGTGAGATTTTATTCAACCCCCTCCCCCATCCACGAATCTCACGTGAGATTTTTCAAAATGTGAGTTTCTTACGTAAACGCGTTGGATTGTTATTGTAAAAAGAAAAAAAGAAATTTGCATCGTCCTTTTATTTACGACTAGTTAAGACTAGTAATCAATATTGCTGAGAGTTTAATTATAAGTGTAATAAAAATTTAACAATAGAATACTTAAATCGTAAATACTGTAATTAAAAAAAGAATATCTACTCTAATTCAGTCCATGGAGAATCATGCACGGTCTCAAGAGAGACTATTGGAACCAACATTTCCATATGATTTTCAGTAAAATCATCTGCTCCTTCAACTTCGTTCTGATCTAGCCACTCTAAGCCATTGGCACTTGTACAAAGTAACTCATTAGCTCGTCTTGTGACAATCCGTGAGGGTCGCACTTTGCGGAACATACGCGCTTGCTTAGCTGGTGCAATGTGGGCTGATCGCCTGTGCTCTGCAGCTCGCGTGCTAGATGCAAAGTAAATACCGCATGTACTGCAGCATCTTTTCTCTAAATCATCACGTACACTTGGGCAATATAACAAATAGACCAAAATAGAATTTTTTTTTTGTTTCAATCAGAAAAAAAAATTGCGTGATATTTGCCGAGACCCCCCCTCTCTCCAACGTAAGATTAGATGAGATTTGACTCGACCCCCTCCCCCCCTTAAACACCTCACGTAATTTATGGACGCCCCCTTATCATAAAATTTTACACTACATTTTACATAAAAAAAAATGTAGTAGTATTTTTTTACGTAAGTAGTTACGTAAATACAGCAAATATGAGTAAAAACTTGTAATTTTGTAGTTAATATGTGAGACGATAACTATTAGCACATAAATTTACGTAAATACCATTATTTTGTTACATAACCGACAATATAATTCTGCTGTAAAGTACACTGCATTTTATTATTAGAGCTGCTGTATTTTTCTTGTAAATACTGTATTTTGAGCGCTACTTCTGCCGTATTTTTACAATTTCGATCTGGCAACACTGCAAATCACTTCTTTTCCACGGACCACGGTTACCTTTCCACCGCTCTGTGCGCGGTGTGGTGTCCCATCAGTGTGGTTTTTTAGTTTTCTATTGGATTTAAAACATGTAAGTAAAATATTTTTTATCTACCTACCGTTATATGAGTTTGTACATAAAATTTAATATTTCCGCATAGATTAATAGTGTTTTTAACGTATGTCTTCAGTGTTAAGATCTTACAACCTTACGTAACCTAATGAAATTTTGTTTTCACGTGACCTTGTCCTATTTACCGATAATGTTAAATGATTTCCTCTGAATAACAAAAAAAATCAATATATAACACTAATCAAATAATTTAATGAAAGCGTCTGATGTTATTCTGTTTGGTACAGTTTAAAATTGAATGCAGTTTGTAGCCCATCGAAAGTCCTGGACATATTTCGGCTGATTTCAAAGCGGTTTTGACATCAATAATCCAATGTTAGTTGTATTATTTTATACGTTTATTATTGTTAATCTAAACAATTGACAACACAAGCACGAAGCAAACGCGAATGACATTCGTTACCTAACCTTATAGTTTCACGCGACAGTGGCATTGATTTTCTTCTATTCTCGCATGACATGACACACGAGTAACTATACAGGCATAGTTTTAAGGTGGTGTTTCGGGACTTCGGGAGTGTGACCGACGTCTAGCAACCCGTGTTCAACAAAAATCTTATCAGATTCGGACTGAAATACAGGTTTTTAAAGACAAAAAGACACGAAACTATAGAAGAACTACGTTGCGAGATTTGGCTTTTTGTACATACCTATTATGTTTTTGATGGGATCTCATTTCTCAAAATGTAAGTGAATATCCCTATTCACTTACATTTTAAGTTCACATACATTATGATGTGCAACTGCGGAACCCTACTTTGCGCGTGGCAAGACCTGCACTTGGCGATTTATATAATATTAGTTAGGATTCACGGCGGAGTTATAAGTCTTCAAAGTAACAAAAAATTATTGAGCTTTAGTCTACTCTTGACACACTTTGAAACCTTTAATAATATTATGTCATCATCATCATCATCATCATCTCAGCCATAAGAAGTCCACTGCTGGACATAGGCCTCCCCCATGGATTTCCAAAAAGACCGATTGGAAGCCGAAGCGGCTTGCATCCAGCGTCTTCCCGCCACTTGTATGAGGTCACATACCTATTATGTAGTTAAATTAAAATCATAACCCTCCATATTTGTGTATGTATTGAAACATGGCAATAGAGTTGATCTATGTTACAAGTTTGAATGTTGTTTCAGAATAATGTTTTCATCCCTATTGGACGCGGCGAGAAGCTCGCCCTTCCGGGGGCCGCTATCCCCCGCGCAGTGTCAGGCGTCCGCTGCCGCCCCCGCTCCCGCCGACATGGTCAGTCTTGCTTCTATTGAACGAACGGTCGACGACACAGTCGACAAACTAGATTAGTTACATTTTAATAAATACGACGTATTCGATAAGACATGACCCAAACATAGATGTCATCAATAAGATCCCTCCCTCACTGTTGTTGACAAAATTGTCCAGCCCGAACTTTGAGGACTGTGTAGGCACAAAAAAAAGCCCGAAAATAGGTAATAATAACTAGCAAAAAGTTGAGCTTTGTGAGGGCTCGTGTAGTTTTTCTTAAACGGGTAATAATTGGTCTCCATTCGAGAACTTTTCGCCCCAACGGCCGTTAGTTCTACGTGCTATGTGCCCTGCCAAATGCCACTTCAACTTGCCAATCCGCTGCGCTGTTTGTGACATTTGTACTGTTACGGACCTCTTTGTTTCTGACAAGTCCTTAATCAGTGAATAAGATTTTAACATGCGTTTATAAGTATGACGGTAAATCAGCACATGCACAGCAAAACTCTTTACAGAGAGAAGTAATTTTTAACCGATTTCAAAAAAGGAGGAGGTTATCAATTCAAATGATATGAATTTTATGTATCCTAATTCTTATTAATATTACAAGTAAACGATATAGCTTACTTTGAAGTCGGTTGTTTTGGTTTTTTAAACTATAAAATTATATTACTTCTCTCCGTAAAGAGTTTTGCTATTTATTTCATATGACATTTCATTTGTTGGAGAAAAATTTAAACAACATCCATACCGTTTTAAATGTTGTTTTGCCATTAGGGTGCCATTTAAAGTCTCTTTACTGAGTTTATTGCGGATCTTAGTTTTTATAAGATTTACGGAACTGAAGCATCGTTTACAGTCCGCATTTGAATAAGGAACGCACAACAGATCGAGAGCAAATTTGCAAATTCAAATTTTCAAATTTAGCTATTTCATGATAGTCCTCAATTGTCGATATTTCTGCCCAAAATTCATCTGGCGGCTAAAACCGGAAACGGAACGTGAAAAAGTCGTATGATTTACGTACGATTTCGACCTTAGGATCGTACATGTTAGAAAAAGCAAAAAGTCGTATGAATACGACTTAATTCGTACATCTGGCAACGCTGATACACCGTTATTTTACAACCTGATTCTAGTGGTGTCATCTAGTATTAAGTAGATTAACTACTACTTAGTCTGGCCATAAATACTGTTACAGTTAAAAATAAGAAAGATATTACATTTGAATTTGGAATCTGTCATTTTTATACGATTGTTCATTGAGTTTTCTAATTTTGGCGCCAATACATTGTACAATATTTTGCGATATTAAAATGGAGTGGGGTGATAAAGAGAACCGAATCGCTGTGATTGCATTACACAAAGTTGGTATGGAGCCAAATGCAATTTTTAAAACTCTCCATACGCTTGGTATTAGTCAAATGTTTGTGTACCGGGCTATTAATAGGTACAATGAGACCTCCTCTGTTTGTGATAGAAAAAGATCTGGCCGTCCACGTAGTGTTCGTACGAAAAAGGTGGTCAAAGCAGTAAGGGAAAGAATTCGAAGAAATCCTGTCCGAAAGCAAAAGATTTTATCTCGGGAGATGAAGATAGCACCCAGAACCATGTCGCGTATTTTAAAAGATGACTTAGGACTTGCAGCCTATAAGAGACGCACTGGTCATTTTTTAACTGATAATTTAAAAAAGAATAGGGTGGTAAAATCGAAACAACTACTGAAGCGGTACGCAAAGGGAGGTCACAGAAAAATTTTGTTTACGGATGAGAAAATCTTTACAATTGAGCAACATTTTAACAAACAAAATGACCGTATTTATGCTCAAAGCTCTAAGGAAGCTTCCCAATTAGTCGACAGAGTGCAACGTGGGCATTATCCGACTTCCGTGATGGTTTGGTGGGGTGTTAGCTATAAAGGAGTGACTGAGCCATATTTTTGTGAAAAAGGTATCAAAACATCGGCACAAGTGTATAAAAATACCATTCTTGAGAAGGTAGTTAAGCCCCTTAACAACACCATGTTCAATAACCAAGTATGGTCCTTCCAACAAGACTCGGCGCCAGGTCATAAAGCTCGGTCCACGCAGTCTTGGTTGGAAGTGAACGTTTCGGACTTCATCAGAGCTGAAGACTGGCCGTCGTCTAGTCCTGATCTTAATCCGCTGGATTATGATTTATGGTCAGTTTATGACTGGCCTTGTGGCTCAGTTGGTAGTGTGTTTACGTCTACCTGCTGAACTGAAAGGTCGTGGGTTCAATCCCCACCCAGGGCAAACATTTGTGTGATGAGCATGGATGTTTGTTCTGTGTCTGGGTGTTTCTATGTATCTTAAGTATATATTTACAAAAAAAAATGTATATATGTATTCTATCAGCCATCTAGTTCCATAGTACAAGCTTTGCTTAGTTTGGGCTAGATGGTGTTGTGTGAAATGTCCACAAATATTTATTTATTTATTTAGTTTTAGAGAGTATGACTTGCTCTAAACGCCATGATAATTTGGAGTCCCTAAAACAATCCATACGATTGGCAGTGAAGAATTTTCCCATGGAAAGAGTGCGTGCTTCTATTGATAACTGGCCTCAACGTTTAAAGGACTGTATTGCAGCCAATGGAGACCACTTCGAATAAGCTTTTATATTTTAAATTGTTTTATATTTATGTATTAAACTAACACACTGTAAAAGTAATAAATATTATTTGCAATAAAAAAATAATTTTTTTCTTCGTGACAATATTTATGGCAAGACTAGGTATGTATTTGAGTATTGAGCTTAGTCAGCTTAGTTCTGTTGCAGCGATGTTAACTCTTTGGTTTTCTAACAGATGGCTTTAGTAGTACAATAACATTATATCCAATAAATACCTACAAAATTGTTAATAATCATTTATTATAGTTATAAAATTATATATTTTTTGGCAGATAACACATCTAGATATGAAGTTAAATTACTATGTTAAAACAAATCTATAGGTAGGCGTGATAGTTTTTCAGTAAAGTGTACCACAAAAATGCTCAGGTTGTGGGATAGTGTTGATTATTATGATCGTAAATCGTTCCTAACACTACTCTAGTGCTCGTCGATGTCACCATCCCACATGATGAGAATCTCGTGAAGGCTGAGAAGGACAAGCTCGGCAAGTAACTTGACTTGGCTCACGAGATAACCGCCATGTGGGATGTTGACTCTTCGATCATTGTTCCGATAAACGTATCGGTGAACGGTTTAATTGCGAAGAGCCTTGAGCAACATCTCAAGAGGCTCTCGCTTGATAGTTGGATCAAGGGTCAGAAACAAAAGGCAGTGGTTCTGGATACAGCACGCATTGACAGAAGATTCCTCAGTCTGTAGCCCCTACCGCCAGCAGTTTGAGCCCTGCTCCGCTACCGACGGCATCCAGATTTAAGTTTTTAGGATCACTTTGTTGTCCGTGTGTCCGTCTGTCTGTCCGTCCGGGTGTCAAGACCTGTATCTCGGGAACCCGTGAAGGTATCGAGTTTAAATTAAAACCATATACGTAGATCCATAGTCTCTTGCTGCAGAAAGAAAAATCAAACTTCTCAGTTTTCATAAAAAAAGTTAAGCCGAATATGTCGCAAAAAACGCATATTTCGACACTCGCAAGAGAATCAAAACCATGTGCCACCAATCGCAAGGGAATCAACCCCAATGCAGTTGGGGCTGTAGTCTGATCCTTTCCCGGTGTAATTCCCATTTTTAACACGCTTTTATTAGGTCGACCTGTATGTAACTATGTAATGAAATCTAAGGTAACTAATTTAACCATCTTCCAAGGATCGTAGCGTCATGAAAATTGGCAGCTGTATGTAGTTCTGATGACAATACAATAATATGGTACTGTCGATGATGTACTGATCTGATGATGGAGCCGGAAGATATGAACTAGAACTTTATGATGGAACATCGTATCATAGGTGTGTTTGGATTTGTTAGAAAAGTCTTATAATGAACTTTAACCACAATAATTTGTAGCGTGTTTTTTAAACTAATTTATTTTGGGTTCCGTACCTCAAAAGAAAAAAACGGAACTCTTATAGGATCACTTTGTTGTTTAACTTCGTAAGTAAAATTTCATCATCGAAAAAGGGAAGTACGGCAAGTTCTTCGGAAAGGTACCACAAACGAACTAGGAACTTCGTCGGGGGGTTTTTAGACATAATTCAAAAGTTTTTAACCTTTTTTTAATCGACTTCAAATAACACGAAACAAATCAAAACTGGGCGTTTACCTATGTAGGTACGTAAAGCAACTATTTTTTGATAATGATATGGTCGGTATCAGGGCCTAAACTATCATCAACTAAGTCCTATACAGACACCGACCTCAAAAATAGTTGGTTTAAGGATCGAGCACATTAGGACGGGCCGCAGCGGGGCGGAGCGGGCCGCAGCGCAGCGCAAAATGCTTACCTAGCACATTAGTGACGGGCCGGGTCGCAGCGCATTGACGGATTTTGAGTACAGTGTACTGCCAGAATTTGCGTGCAACTGTACGTTATGGATAGCTCTGACGAAAAACTTTAATTTTTTGCCTGCTGTTAGAAGAAGAAGTTAATGAACAGCATAGACAAGAATTTCGTCAAGAAAGAAAAAGTAAAATATGGACGGGGCGGGGCGGGCCGCATCGCACGGACGCAAATCCGCGTCGCAATAATGCGACCCGCTGCGGCCCGACACAGTGTGCGATATTTCATACAAATTGTATTCAAGCGATTTGAGCGGATTTTTGCGCTCCGCCCCGACACGCTGCGGCCCGGCATAATGTGCTCGAACCATTACTCGTACGTACCTACTTAGGTAGACGCCCAGTTTTGATTTGTTTCGTGTTATTTCTCCCTTTTCAGTTAATTAAATTGTTTTGTAGTCGGTTAAAAATTAAACCGACTTCGGCTACGATCCTTGGAAGATGGTTAAATTAGTTACCTTAGATTTCATTACATACAGGTCGATCTAATAAAAGCGTGTTATAAAAAAGCATTTTTGCAATACGACTTACTACGAGTTTCTGCGTAATACCTGGACAAATATACAGACATACATCCAAACATACATACACTTATAAAATTTGGCACACATGTTTAGAAGCTGGTATAGACTAACATATACAAAATCTGTGCAGTTCTGACAATATTACATACATACAGGTCGAATTGATAACCTCCTTTTTTTTTAAGTCGGTTAAAAAAAGAAGAATAAGTACAGAAAAAACTTCTCCGATCGACACCAGTTTCGTACGAAACTATAGTTACGTACGCGGCCGAAGCGCGAAAACCATTTTTCAATTTAGGGATCCGTTTGGGAAATATTAAGATTTGAAGTGACAATAATAATTATGATTTTTGTTAGAGTCACGTGTGTTTGTGTGTGTGTGTGTTCCCCCCTTGCCTCCCTCTACCTGCTAAACATGACTTTGGAGATATGAAAAAAATCATGCTATTAGAATATATTATGATCAAATAATTATAGTTTAAAAAACTGGATCAACCGACTTCTCATGGATGCCATTGCCATTGTGAAACCAAAAATAAAATATTGCATGTTCCCTATTGGACCAAATTGAAATAGGACCACGCGGGAAGCACCAGCTTTCAAATAAAAAAAGAATCATCAAAATCGGTTCACCCAGTGGAAAGTTATGAGGTAACAAACATAAAAAATACAGTCGAATTGAGGACCTCCTCCTTTTTTGAAGTCGGTTGAAAAGGAAAACTAGCAAGGTTCAGTAAGCTTTACAAGTTGTCGATTTATAGTCGATCAATTTAAAATAATTACTAAGACAAGTCAAAAATTAAGATTTCATTTAAATTAATATAGGTTAACTCACTACGAACATATAGTACCAACGAGACACTATTTTAAGGTCACATATGATATGTAACAACGGAATCCTACATTGCGCGTAAAACGACACGCACGACACTACGGGTTATACCGCGGGACGCAGCTACTATGTATTATAATTATTTTGTAAGTACCCTTAACAATGTTTTTTTTTACAGGGCATGGCCGCTGCCGCAGTCGTTCCGGCCACGCCTGCGGGTGACTCCTGCGAGTTCGCCTCTCCCAAATATTTCGCTCTCTGCGGCCTCGGAGGAATTCTGTCTTGCGGTTAGTTCACTTTATCTTTGTTTCATGTAATCCTCCTCCTCTATTCGTTTGCTCACTGCTGAGCGTCGTGATGGTCCCGACCCTGGTGTGGCAGATGACGACAAATCTCTTTCCATCGCTGAAGATCCTCAGCCTGATGTATTGCATCAGAGATTTTTGTGCCCAGATTTTGTGACACTTGGTCGGACCATCTTATTGGGCTGCGTCCCCTGGGTCTTTTTCCTTCCACTTTACCGGTCATAATGAGTTTCTCCAGGTTGTCGTGGGGCTTTCGGGCAATATGGCCAAAATATTGCAGGATCCTCTGGAGACAGATGCTTGACAGTCTCTTGGTAATATGTAGTTCCTTTAGGATTGAGACATTAGTCCTATGGGCTGTCCAGGGAATTCGCAGCATGCGTCGCCAACACCACATTTCAAATGCGTCGTCTATCAGCCATTTTTATGGTCCATGAATCAGCGCCATAGAGGAAAATGGGAAAGACTAGTGTTCTCACTATATACACTTTTGTCTTTCTCAGTATATTGCGATCTTTCCACACCTTTTCCAGGAGCGTTATCGCCGATTTTGCCATCCCAATGCGCCGTCTAACTTCACCTTCTGTCCCTCCCGTGTGTATTCATTCGCGCTCGCGTTTTCACTGTGTGTACCCGTGTATTAGAAGCGAGTGTTCAGACTACACAATTCAAAATTCATAATTATTTATTGTCACAAAATTTACATGATATAATTACAAGTGCGTCAGGCTCCGGACTAGGATTCCTGTTTCCCGTAGCCGACAACTTCTCGCAAAAATATGTACAAATAAAGATTAAAGTAGGTACATTATGTTATCAGCTCACCGACACAACGCCGCAGCGTTGTCGGTGAGCCCAGTGTGCGTGCGTCGATGTGTGCGCGACGCAATGATGCAAGACCGGTTCTTGTTGTTTACATCAAGCAGTGCCACGAGCGTACTAGACAACTTCATTTTTATCGCGTCGCAAAGAAATTTAATAATAATGCAATTTTGAGGGATTTGAGTTATTTGTAAAATATAACATAAATATAAAGTTTTACTTGATCTAAGAATATCACAAATATAATAAATACATATGATTCATCTCGTGCTCGCACACACACAACCGCACAATCAAACCCATGTAAATTCGTTTAAATATAAAACTAGACTTAATTTATATGGTCTATACTTAGAAAACCCCAGCCAATTCACTTTATGTGTTTAACAATAAATTCAACTATTTACACAATTATTAATTAACAATAAATTAACCATTTACATGCCACAAGCCAGTGCTGTAGAACAATTAATGCATTTTGAGATATGAGAATATATTTCAGTTTAGAAGCCATTACTTATTAATTATTATCTAAATCTACCCAATAAATTTTATCTAAGAGAGGGTTCTCTTACTTTCAAAATCAAAATAATCTTTTATTTATAATAAAATGAAGAATGTGTCGAAGTGCAACAAATGTGGCAAATCTATCACGAAGAAGATGCCTGGATTAGATTGCAGAAGTTGCGGGAAGGTGACTCATGCTAACCATCTGTGTTCGGGATTAGCAGCGAAAGAGCTCATTGCGTTGCAAAATACCGACTCCATTGATAGGAATTGTGAGGAATGTATTCATGACTCAACGCACAGGAAGTCCTCTTTCGTCATACCAGATGAGGCCGAGGATGAAGAGGAACCATGTGAAAATATAGAAAATTGCATGAATTCTACCAAATTCCTAAAAGACATCACATCGGAGATGACCAAGGTGCTGAAGAAATTGCTGCGACCCATTGAAATATCTTTGGCCGCCTGTTGTGACAAAATCGATATGCTAGCAAAAACTGTCGAGTCACATACCAAGGATATAAAGAATCTCGACAGAAAACATTTGAACCTAAAACAGGACCAAGAGAAACTATATCTCGAAGTAATGTCATTGAAATAATCTGTGTGCAGAATCGATTAGCAGAATTTAGATAACATACTAGAGGTGTCTGGAGTACCTGTGTTGCCAGATGAAAACCTGCAAGAAATATCCTGAAGGCTAGCATCGGCCCTGATTGTGAACAAAATGGACGTGTCATGTATTAAGCGGATGAGAAGACGTGACGGACAAGACGCTATAATACATTAGAGCCTACAGCAAGTACAACAAGCTGAACAGTGGGCACGAGCTGCAAGGAAGAAAAAATTATTTGTAGAAAACATCATTAGAGCGCCGTCTTCTGCTACAGCCAAGTCACCGGTGGTCCCGTAAAGATGACAGTGAAAAATCTCTCGTTATTAAGTCTGAAGATGACCTGTACAAACTAGCCATGCATACGAATTAATTGTTAAATCTATCTAGAAATGTAGTGTAGTCTCTATTCACAATCATCAGTTAATCGTTAATTACGTAGTATAAACAAATTACCTACCATTTATGTAACAAAGTTGTGATACTACCTACATACGTTTAATACTCATATTGTTCATATTTTAAGCATTCGCTTAGCACTTCTTAAAAAGAAATTAATACTTACCTACGATAAAATAAAATGTTAAAATATTTATAGTATACACTACATATACAAGTAATATCTATCAGGTGCGTCTTTCACAATTTAGTAAAAGATGTATCACAAAATAATTATATATACTAGAGAGGACACTTGTTAGATTGTCATAGCAACAAGATTGTATTGCGTAATGTGTAGTCGACCACGGACTAATTACCTGCATACAAAACAAATCCGCTAGTTCAGAGCCGGTCCGTGGCCGTCTCATACTAACTATAATTATTACCGTTATATATATGTTTATGCGTAAGTCTGTGGAATAGTGTTATAATACCAATTTTATATATTTGTCAACGCAGTGCAAATCTGAGTGCCAAGACAAACCTAGTGTGGTTTTTTGGCACAATATTTGTCTAAATTAATATAATAAAATGTAAATAAATAAATAAAAAATAAATAAAAAAATCATGGAGGACCTTGGCTCTATCGACAACCATTATTTTGGTTTTGGCTTGGTTGATAATGAGTCCCATTTCCCGACTCACCGAGTCAAGACGGTTCAGCAGCTCCACCATTCTTCCAGCTTCCAGCTTCTGTGCTAGCAAACAGTGTTGTGTCGTCAGCGTATCGTAAGTTCGATATTTTCAGACCACCAACTGTGACGCCACCTTTCCAACCTTCCAGTGTCTTGCGCATTATATTCTCACCATATGTGTTAAATAGGATTGGAGAGATGATGCACCCTTGTCTTACACCCTTCTCAAAGCTGAATTGAGCTGATCTGGCTGTGCTGACTTTAACAGTACCATGTCCCGCATCATAGAGACTCTTGATCATTGTGACGATATGTAAGGGAACTCCCATCTCTAGCAAGGTCTGCCACAGATGGATCCAAACTACACAATCAAAAGCTTTCTGATAATCAACGAAACAAATAATTGCTGGAGTGTTGAATTCGTAGCATTTTTCAATGAGAAGTCTTACGTTCAGTATTTGCTCTCTAGTGCCTTTTCTCTTTACAAAACCAGCCTGTTCTTGTGGTATTTGTCTGTCAAGGAAGTGCCAGAGTCGGTCGTTGATTACGTGCAGCAAGACCTGACTACTAACTTTGGCATTCCAATCACCTTGTACAATAAGTACGTTTGATGGTGTTTTCGAGCATTCAATAAACCTATCTATCTCTTCCTCTGACGACTGAGCTGTCGGGGCATATACTTGGACGATGTTTACTGGCATAGGACAACAGTTGACTTTTATAGTCATAATTCGGTCACTCGAACAGTGCTGTCGTAAAATATGCATAGAGGATGTGGAGTTTGAGTATGTCCAAGAGTACGTATATCTTGGTCAAATGACTATTTGACCAAGGAAAGACTCGTCTCGTCTGAAAAGAGACTTCTTTCCAGACGAGACAAGATAACGAAGTTGCTCGACGCACCGGAAACGCCTGGAAAAGCTATTGGGCCATGAAGGACTTAATGAAAGGTAATTTACCTATGCGCCTAAAACGTAAACTCATGGACATATGCATTCTCCCCATCCTCACATATGGCGCTCAAACTTGGTCTTTAACAATGGAACAAAGGTCCACTCTCGCGGTTTGCCAACGAGCGATGGAGCGCAGTATTCTGGGCGTGAAGCTACAAGATCGCATCAGAGACACAATACTGCGCTCCAAAACTCAAATTATTGACGTCACTCATAAAGCTGCTACGTTAAAGTGGGATTGGGCTGGATACGTCTCCCGGATGCCATAAGATCTATGGGCAAAATCCACTACTAACTGGGTCCCAACAGGTAAACGGCCGCTTGGTCGGCCTAGGAAGAGGTGGAGAGATGAGCTCGACACCTATAACAAGGATTGGCGCTCAATAACAGCCAATAGACAAATTTGGAAGGATCCCTCCTTCCAAATTTGTCTATTGGCTGTTATTATGTTGTTGGCTTGTTATTATGTTGTTGGCTTGTTATTATGAGAGGCCTTTGCTCAACAATGGGACAATACAGGCTGATGTAATGTAAAATTCGGTCACTCACTGGGTTGTATCCGAGTACACAATTTTCTTATTTCTTCGGAACTATGATTGCCACGCCATTGGTGCTTTGTTCGTCATTACCGGAGCAGTAGATTGTATTTCCCTCTGACGTTCGGTAGTGGCCAGTCGCCCTCATGTGTGTTTCAGATAGGCCAAGTATCGTCACCTTATGCCGGTCCATTTCCTTTTCCACAATACTTAACTTTCCATCTTCAAGCAAACCTCTCAGATTCCATGCTGCAATTCGATGCGGAAGGCGGATTGCAAGCCTTTTCTTCTGGCTATCAGTATTATCAGCATCCACCTGGGCCTGATGCCGAACCCCTGTGGTGCCTTCGGTAGCCCATTTCACACTCGATGACCCGGGTATCATCGAGCGCCGGTCGTCAAGCGGATCGTCCGACCTCGAATAGTCTTTCTTTGTACTTGTCATCATTGAGGTCGGGGCATTCTCTAAGGAGAAATAGTCGTAGTGGTTTCCCCTTGCCTTCTACGCCAGGTTGTTGAGAGGATTTTTAGTTCCTCAAGGTCCCTGTAACCTCTCCTGACCAGGTGTGCCCAGTCAGGGTTCGGGTTATCATATCCGCCGCCCGATGCTCGGCGTTGTCAGCCACGTTAGTTGTTAGACACGTGCAGGGTGCTTTAAAGGTATCTCCTGCGGACGCGAGCGACTCCATCCTCTGTGTAATAGAAAGCCACTAAAGTAAACTTCTTGATTGGATTTGAGGTATCTACACTTTTTCTTTCGCTAATAGAGCCCTATTTTTTAAGTCTAGACGTTATTTTAACCAACTTCAAAACAAAAGGAGGTTATCAATTAGACCTGTATGTTTGTAAAATTGACAGAATTGCACAATTTTTGTATAAGTTAGTCTATACCAGCTTCTAAACATGTGTGCCAAATTTCATAAGTGTATGTATGTTTGTATGTTTGTCCACGCATTACGCAGAAACTAGAAGTCGTATTTCAAAAGTTATTTTTTTATTGAATAAATTATCTTTCAACTTAGGAGTCACTGTAAGTTTTATCAAAATCGGTTCAGTAGTTTTTAAGATATGGGCTTTTGAACACTCACTTCGTTCATCGCAACTGCAGAGGAGTGTCTACACCTTATATTTCAATTGTTTGATAGACAGTGACATGAGTGGTGATGAGCTTTGACGACCGTTTTTAACCGACTTCAAAAAAGGAGGTTATCAATTCGACCTGTATGTTTGTAATATCGTCAGAACTGCGCAGTTTTTTTATATGTTAGTCTATACCAGCTTCTAAACATGTATCCCAAATTTCATAAGTGTATGTATGTTTGTCCACGTATTACGCAGAAATAAAAGCCGTATTGTAACAAAACGAGTAAACACTATTAAAAATGAATAAATAAAAGTAATTTAAAAAAATTAAACCGACTTCGAACTGAAAAGAGAGAAATAACACGAATAAGTAGGTACGTAAACCAACTATTTTTGAGGTCGGTGTCTGGTATAGGACTTACTTAACGACAGTTTAGGTCCTGACACCTTAGGTCCACACTAGGTAGACGCCTAGTATTGATTTTCTTCGTTTTATTTCAGTTTGAAGTCGGTTAATTTTTTTTTTATTACTTTTGTTACGAAGTTATTTAAGTCTAGGGGAGAAGGCTTAAGGCTTTGAGAGAATGTATGATTGTACGTGTGAATAAAGCTTGTTGACAGAGTCTCTTTTGTTTCCTACATTAGGGAATATGTATACTGTACCCAATATTTCATAGGAATAGTTTTAGTAAAAAAGTAAGTTTGTATAGACTGAGTGGCCAGCCCTATTGTCAGAGTTATTAACCCGCCGAAAGGCCTCTGACCTGGCTTGACGATTGCTATTTTATTAACATACTAAAATGTAATACATGTACGAAAAAATCCGGACAAGAGCGAGTCAGACTCGCCCACCGAGAGTTCCGTACAAACTAGTAGATAAAAGGGGGAAATTATATATTTTTTTGTATTTTCCTTCATAAATAGAAAAATAAACGTAAAAATATTTTAAAACTTGTTTTAGCTTGTACTAATTAAGTTCTTTCTTATCTGTGATATCCCACATAATACGGTTAAATCACTTTAAAATTTGGACCCTCCTTGCATCCACAAAGACCCAATATTGTGTGATTAAATTAAAAGTGTCCAGTTTTCGAATTTTTTCATAGATGTGTACAACACAATGATTCTTACCAAATTTCATAGTTCTAGGTCAACGGGAAGTACCCCATAGGTTTGGATTCCCTTGTGAGTGTCGAAATGTGCGTTTTTTACGAGATATTCGGCTGTAACCTTTTTTTACGAAAACTGAGATATTTGATTATTCTTTCTGCAGTCTAATAAATTTCAACATGATACCTTCACGCGTTCCCGAGATGCAGGTCTTGACACCCGGACGGACGGACAGACGGACAACAAAGTGATCCTATAAGGGTCTGTTTTTTTCTTTTGAGGTACGGAACCCTAAAAACGGACTTTTACTGACTTTACTGACCTGTTTCGACCCCTGAAAACGTCGTTTTGTCCGTGTTTTTAGGCAATGAAAAACTGCTACAATATCATTAGAATACTTATAGGATCACTTTGTTGTCCGTCTGTCCGTCTGTCCGTCCGTCGGGTGTCAAAACCTTTATCTCGGGAACGAGTGAAGGTATCGAGGTGAAATTAAAACTATATACGCAGATCCATAGTATCTTGCTGCAGAAAGAAAAATAAAGTTTCTAAGTTTTCGTAAAAAAAGTTACAGCCGAATATATCGTAAAAAACGCACATTTCGACACTCACAAGGGAATCAAACCTATGGGGTACTTCCCGTTGACCTAGTAAAATCCCGATTGCTGCTCGACTTGGCCGGGGCTACTGCTGTGCCCCCAGATCGCGAGGAGCGGCTGTAACACATGCGATTAGAGAGTTACGTAATCCTTGATAAACTGGAGACTGCGGTGATATTTGGATGGATTATATATGATATCACGTTAAATACATTCTGGCCTCTAATCTCTCCTGTAATCTTTTTTAACGTCTTCAATCAATCACTGGGCCAGGGCTAGATAACGTAACGTTGATACCAATTGTGATGATTAGAGACCGGATTATATGCATTTACATATTTTCATATGGGTTTGCATATTTACAACATTTTCAGCGATCATTGCATATTTTGTCTGAAATTTAGTGATCATGCATTTTTTCGCTGTATTTACAAAAAATTTCGGTAGGTTACCCTATAAGTGTAAAATTATGTCTTACAACATTTTTTCCTTAAACCTATACTAAAAAATGTTAAATAATTGTTCTTTTAATTGTATTCAGTATTAATATTATTATAGACTATAATTTATAGCCTACAAGGTTATTAAATTTTGAACGAATACGTAATTTACTGATTTAATGCTGATTTAGAAGTAGAAAAATAAGATTATTATATTTTATTATTATATCAGCCTGTATTGTCCCATTATTGAGCAAAGGCCTCTCTTCCCTCCTTCCAAATTTGTTTATTGGCTGTTATTGAGCGCCAAAAAAGGCACAAAAAAGAATTTAATTATATAGATTATAATAAAACCGTGATAAAGTTATTATACAATCGCTTGATAGATAGTAATTAACACGTTGAACATAATAATAGGTATATATACATATTCCAAAATAAGTATGTATATTGTATAATCATTGTTGGAATCGTCGAATAATATTTTTATTACGCAAGATAGATCTACGATTGTTCACCAACTCGCCTGATGTTAAGCGACGGTGTGGCCCAGGATGGAGCTCGTCGATCTAGAAGATATATACTGCCGTGATATATCTATAATGCCGTTATCTACCAAAACCTTGTTTTGAGTAAAACGCGAAAAACGTGGTAAAAAGTTTAAACCGATGAAACTTGCCAATTTTCAGATTGTTATTACTCCTATATCCAGCAACATTATGTTTTTTTAGGGTTCCGTACCTCAAAACGAAAAAACGGAACCCTTATAGGATCACTTTGTTGTCCGTCTGTCCGTCTGTCCGGGTGTCAAGACCTTTATCTCGGGAACGCGTGAAGGTATCGAGTTGAAATTAAAACCATATACGCAGATCCATAGTATTTTGCTGCAGAAAGAAAAATAAAATTTCTCAGTTTTCGTAAAAAAAGTTACAGCCGAATATATCGTAAAAAAATCACATTTCGACACTCACAGAGGAATCAAAACCTATGGGGTACTTCCTGTTGACCTAGAACTCTGAAATTTGGCAAGAAGCATTGTGTTAGAGTTGTGATAGAGTATATAGGAAAAAATCTGAAAACTGGACTTTTTAATTTAATCACAAAAAAATAGTGTCGTTATGCAAGGAATGAGGGTCGAAATTTTAAAGTGAATTAACCGTATCATGTGGGGTATCATATAAAAGAGCTTAATTAGCATTAATTAAAACAGGTTTTTAAATATTTTTACGATGTATATTTTTCGGTATAAAAAGGAAAATAAATAAAAAATATTATTTACCCCTTTTATTTACTAGTTTGTACGGAACCCTCGGTGGGCGAGTCTGACTCGCACTTGTCCGGTTTTATTTTAGTAATTATCCCTTGACTAGGTTAAGGGCAATTGCTTAATCTGAGAACTGGATCCGAAAACCTGAAATACTAATTTCATAAAATATAAAATATGTATTACCTTGTGTGTACCTTAATTTTCGGCCAGATTACCATTGCAGTCAAATGGATTTGTTTAATATATACATTGCTAATACGTGTAACAAGATACTATGAAAGATAGTGCTCAAATTGGACATAACTAATTATAATTTTGTAATTGTAACTAATTGTAATATTCTGTTTTTTTTTGGAAACCATATAAAAAATAAGAAAAAAATCATATCTAGAGTTTAATACAAAATTAATAATAATATTGCCAATAAGCCTGATATCGTGATTGTAGATCGATCTCAGCGGCGGGCAGTGCTCGTCGACATCACCATCCCACATGATGAGAATCTCGTGAAGGCCGAGAAGGACAAGCTCAGCAAGTACCTTGACTTGGCTCACGAGATAACCGCCATGTGGGATGTTGACTCGACGATCATTGTCCCGATAGTCGTTTCGGTGAACGGTGTCATAGCGAAGAGCCTCGACTAACATCTCAAGAGGCTCTCGCTCGATGGTCAATGGTTGGGTCAAGGGTCGGATACAGAAGGCCTGGACACGGCACGTATTGTCAGGAGGTTCCTCTCTCTGTAGCGCCTACCACCGGCTGCTTGAGCCCCGCCCGCTGCCGGCGGCACCCTAGGCTTAGGTTTAGTAAATAAATATGTGAATAATAATAATATCAACTATACTAAAGTCATCACAAAATAAAAGGCCCGATTTGACAGTTCACGCCCATGAAGTTCTCCATTTTTTACCGATCGAAATGTTCTGATGGTAATTACATTTTTAGAGGTTCTCAAGTCGACGCGTATTTTTATTTTTTACGTATGACCACGTATAACTTTTTACAGAGTAGTCAGATTTTGTCCGGGTGTCAAGACCTGTATCTCGGGAACGCGTGGAGATATCGAGTTGAAATTAAAACCATATTATGCAGATCCATAGTTTCTTGCTGCAGAGAAAAAAATAAACCTCTCAGTTTTCATAAAAAAATTACAGTCGAATATGTTGATACGGTTCCCACATGATACGGTTAAAGCACTTTAAAATTTGGATCCTGCTTCTTTGTATAAAGACCCTCTTTTTAACCGACTTAAAAAAAGGAGGTTATTAATTCGACCTGTATGTTTGTAAAATTGTCAGAATTGCACAATTTTTGTATAAGTTAGTCTATACCAGCTTCTAAACAGATTATGTGCCAAATTTCATAAGTGTTTGTATGTTTGTCCACGCATTACACAGAAACTAGAAGTCGTATTTCAAACATTCTTTTAATATAATTTTAATCATTTGAATGAAGTATCTTTCAACTTAGGAGTCACTGTGTAAGTTTTATCAAAATCGGTTCAGTAGTTTTCAAGATATGGGCTTTTGAACACTCACTTAGTTCATCGAAATTGCAGAGCAGTGTCTACACCTTATATTTCAATTGTTTGATAGACAGTGACATGAGCGGTGATGAGCTTTGACGACCGTTTTTAACAGACTTCAAAAAAGGAGGTTATCAATTCGACCTTTATGTTTGTAATATTGTCAGAACTGTGCAGTTTTTATATATGTTAGTCTATACCAGCTTCTAAACATGTGTGCCAAATTTCATAAGTGTATGGTATATTTGTATGTTTGTCCACGTAACGCAGAAACTAGAATTCGTATTGCAATAACAGAAATTAAAAAAGCGAAGAAATAAAAAGTTAAATCGGTTAGTGTCTGTATAGGACTTAGTTGATGATAGTTTAGGTCCTGACATCGACCTGACACCGACCTCAAAAAATAGTTGGTTTACGTACCTACTTTGGTAGACGCCCAGTATTGATTTTCTTCGTTATTTCTCTCTTTTCAGTTTGAAGTCAGTTAATTTTTTTTAAATTACTTTTTATTTGTGATTAAATTAAAAATGTACAGTTTTCGGATTTTTCCCTTTATGTGTACTATGTATATGACAATGCTTCTTGCCAAATTTCAGTTATAGGTCAACGAGAAGTACCCTATATCGGGTTTTGATTCCCTTGCGAGTGTCGAAATATGCGTTCTTTGCGACATGTTTGGCTATAACTTTTTTTTATGAAAACTGAGAAGTTTAATTTTCTCGCTGCAGCAAGAGACTATAGATCTGCGTATATAGTTTTAATTTCAACACGATACCTTCACATATATGAAACAATCCGAAAACTGGACATTTTTAATTTAATCACAAAAAATAGTGTCTTTATGCAAGGAATGAGTCCAGATTTTAAAGTTCTTTGACCGTACCATGTGGGGTATCATATGAAAGAACTTCGTTAGCTTAAGCTAAAACAGGGTTTTAAATATTTTTACGAAGTATATTTTTCGATTTATGAAGGAAAATATAAAAAATATATTCCCCTTTTTATCTACTAGTTGTACGGAACCCTCGGTGGGCGAGTCTGACTCGCTCTTGTCCGGTTTTTTTCCTATATGTGTACTCTAACACAATGCTTCTTGCCAAATTTCATTGTTCTAAGTCAACGGGACCCCATATAGTCTAAGATCCGGCTGCAGAATCAGTGCGCTCATCGAGTATTCGCTAAAAACCAAATTTTTACGGATATTTATGATTAGGAGAATATATATATCTACTAGGGTGCCTATCAAAATGTGGCCGCAAGTATTTTTAATTTATTTATTATTAATTGATTTTTGGGGAAACATTTCGTTCACTTGTTTTTTAAATAAAATGTCGTCCACTTCACGGCAATATATATAAAGACAGAAAAATCACGGGTGCCGTCTCGCACATGGCCGCACCTCTTCGCAGCCAAGTGTAAACAGGTATAATTTTGGGACGTTTATACGTTCATAATGTACATTTATTATTTATATATCAAATGAAAGCTATTTTTTTTCTGATTATTATGATATAGGGGTGCCTATTTAAATCAGGCCGCAAATAAGGGGTGCCGGCTGCTAAATATGGTAAATATTTAACCCGTTCCTTGCTCACCACTCGGATCCGAGTGGGGTGGGGCTATAGTGGCGGCGCCTTCCACTCGGATCCGAGCGAGCGTTCCGTTCATTTTGTAGTAGTCCGTAAACCGCCGGCGTTCGAGGCAGTCAACGTTGCTTTGCGCGGCCACTCTGTACTTAATCAAAATCCGCCTAAAAAGTTTTGGTTCCCAGCTATTATTTTTTATTTTTTGTAGACAGTGAAAGAGAGTTAGCGTGTAACATCACTGGTCAGATGAGGACAGCGATTGCCAGCTGTAAAAAAAAATCATAATTAATTAATGTATTCTAAGGTTTTCGCGATTGTGTTTGCGCTTTGAAATGAAACAAATTCACAATTAATTATTCAGAAACTGAAATGTTTCGCGCCGTAATGTATCAACACAATGACAAAAATCCTAATAACTCAACGTGTCAAGCGCATTGAAAAATAATAGGGTATTATGTTTTTCTTTTAATATAAATAAGTACTTGATATTTATTTCATGTTATTAGATACCTACTAAAAGCTATGTTTCGTCGCATGGGCTATTTTACACTAATTAAACTTCAAACTATCTGTGGCGGGAGTGAGCCGTTGATTTGTGCTCCAATATCCGGTCACTTATGTTGTCCACATAAGACATTCTCAGCAATATAAAGATACCTTTACCGTTTTTAGTAGACATCTCTATCCAGTATGAAATGTCTCCTGTCACCAGGTATCACCCACACCGCCGTGGTTCCTCTCGATCTGGTCAAGTGTCGACTTCAAGTAGACGCTGACAAGTACAAGAATGTCGTCACCGGGTTCAAGATCTCAGTGCAGGAGGAGGGCTTCCGTGGTCTTGCCAAGGGATGGGCACCCACCTTTATCGGATATTCTCTGCAGGTCAGTTAATATCACAGATTAATATTTTAATTTGCTCCATAGGCTAGGTAATTTACCACGGTTCACTTAATTTTAAGTAATGGTGCACTTAGTGCAATGAGTATACCTAGGTTGCAATATTAATAAGCTCTCAAGTGAGGCTGCCTGAACACTAGCCAGCCGGTTGCTGTCCATTTATCGACTGACAGCTCAACGTTATTGTTAGGAATTAAAATATCAAGAGCAGTTTCTAACATGAAAATCCGATCGAGCAGTCGATCGTGGCAAGGCAAAAAATATAAATACATAGAACCTTGGAGAAGAAATTAATAAATGGAGAACTTATACCGCCATGATCCTTCAATGCAAAGTGTAGGTGGGTTAGTTAAAGCTACTTACGTAGAAATGTTGGTAACAAATAGGTATGGGGTACTTGTGCTTTACAAGCGCAAATAAATATATCAATATGTACAGTTGAACCGGTGAAGTTATTAGATATCTATGACAAATGGGTGTTTTTTTTTTACTGGTGAACATTACAGGTACATTACTGATTTTGTTCACTGTAATTATAATAAAACTAGTTGTTACCCGCGACTTAGCGCACAAAACTATAGTAAAAGTATACGTTTATATGTAATAGTTAACCTAAATACTAAATATTGATATGTTCTTTAATATTTTTGCACAATATTTTGTTCTATTATGAATACTTGTCGCAGTGCACGCGATGTAAAATGTTTTCGACCTTAACGAAAAACGTTGTTTAACTTTGATCAACGTCTCAAATTCTCTGTCTTCTTTCCGCAAGTGTAATTACGTGTCAGCGAGAAGTTGACAAAATATGTTGAGTATTACTCAAATATCAGTAACGTATTTCGCTGCGTGGGGGTCACACCACCCACGACGCGGCGGCGCGCGGCGCGACGGCGTTTATTTTTCTATTATTATTTTTAGGGTTTCGTGAGGTACGTGAGGTAAAGGAAAAACGTAACCCTTATAGGATCACTTTGTTGTCCGTCTGTCAATACCCTTTTTCTCAGGAACGCGTGGAGGTATCAAGCTGAAATTCATATCAAATACTCAGGTCTACTGTCCCATGGAGCTGTGAAAAAATCAAACTACTCAGTTTTCATTAAAAAAAAAAGTTACAACCGAATATGTCGCAAAAAATGCATATTTCGACACTCGCAAGGGAATCAAAACCTATGGGGTACTTCCCGATGACTTTGAAATTTGGTAAGAAGCATTGTCATATAGTGTAGAAAAAAAACAAAAACTGTAAATTTTTAATTTAATCACAAAAATAGGGTCTTTATGCAAGAAAGGAGGGTCCAAATTTTAGCATGGTATAATACGACTTGTAACCAAAGACCCGATTCCCAAACAGAAACTACAAGAATACGAGCACGATCTGCGACGCTAGTACACGTATCTAAAAGTGATTTCCGTGCTAGTTCACAGATCGGCCGATCCCACAGTCTCTGCGACGATAACGTCCTGGGAAAATCGGTATTTGGACAAGCCAGCCTCCAAGCAATCTGGGCCTCGTCCAAAAATGCAACGACTACAGAATGGCCTAAAGATGAAACGAGAATTTTTTCAACTAATGAGTACTATGAACCGAAGACAAGAAAGCCGGTAAAGCAACACTCGAAGTTTTGCGGACCCCTAAGCCTCCTAGCTGTACAGGTAGTGAGGCTTGTGACCATATCCTGTCATTCATGTCAACATTCAAAACCGATATCAGAGTTTCCTTTACGACATTGTCTAAGCTCAAAAGGAGCTCATCGTGTTTCCACTAAGGACTACATAGTAAATAATACATAAATTTCGGAACAAATTTGATAATTGTAAACGCCATATGGGCATTTATTTTGAGTAACCTAGAAAAGGCACTCTTAAAATTTTGTATTATTTCTTGAAAAAAATGAAAAAGATTCATCTAATATCGGTAAACCCAGAAAGCGAAGAGAACGGCTGTCCAACAATCTGATATTAGGTGCCAAAACATTGAATTAATTAATAACCAAATCTTTGTCAGGACAGGAGTCGCAAACATAAAGTTCGCATTTGTTTTTTTTTTGTTTAAACCAATAAGACGTGACTCGTCTATCAGGATTTGTAAATCGTCAAGAACAGTGACCGCATAACATAGTGCCCCAGGGTTCTGTCGTCCAAATACCAAACATTTAGTTTAGAATGGAGACGTTGAATAATTGGATGAATGGCCAGGCTGAAAATGGCGGGTCCAAAAGGATCACCCTGTTGACAGCCAACTGAAGACTCAAGAAAGTTGTTTTGGTATGTCAATGATGTGGGCTTACCATAACATTGCCAAAGAAAACTAAAAAGATCCGGAATTTTGTGCACCTTTTTTTGGGCACCTCGATCAACAGAATTGAATGCATTTTTTACATCCACCTTTAGCAACACATATCCAAAATTTTGACTAAGGAAAGATCGAATGGAATTAATAGCAGCCTCACATCCGCCACGCGAACCAAAACCAAGCTGTATTGGTTGAAAATGGTTGCTCAAAAGAGCAACCTTTTTCCCACAATCTGCCTTTGCCGCGAGACGACGATATGTGGTATCTATAGCAATAGGTCTGATACCACCATCCTTTTTGGTAAGTGCGCATAAATTAGCGCCGTACAAAACATCGATTTTAGATGTTGAGGAGACAGACCATCTAGGCCTCCGGCAGAGCCACTTTTAAAAGAATTAATAGCCACTGCAATTTCCTGAGCTGTGACTTCAATGGCAACATCATCTGATTGTGGTGGATCAGGAAGAAGGAGATTTGCCGCAGCAGCCGTGGATGTTTGTCACGAAGTGACTGGACCGTGTCTGGTGTAAATGGAGCAATAGTGTCGCTGGAGAACAAGATGCGTGCGGCGCCTTTGATATCGTCATCGCTAATTATTTATTTTCAACGATAGTTGCCGAATCCCCTGATGTTTTCGAATTTTGATTATTCCGTTTTTTAGGCGGAATAATATTACTAAGGCCTAAAAGGTTCTCTTCCAATACTTTATACTTTACGCAGTTTTCCTTTACTCTTATAGTAAGGGATTTTTGTTAGACGGATCGAAATGGTCGTAAAGCTCCCTGTATGGTAAAGTGAGTAAATGTTCCCAAGCCTCCTTAGAATTTTTCGAAATAGCGTTCCTAACAGCATATGTTAGAGAATATGCTACCGAAACACGCGCACCACGCGGGATGCGTTTTAAAATCGGAAAAGAATTTTTGAAAGTGCTTAAAACCTCCCAAAACGGTTTGGAAGGCGTAGCAGCACTCAGAAAACTGCTACTCGGTGAAATTATGGCAGAAGACGGTGCCGTAAGAGGAATTTAGGTGGCACATTGATTGGTGAATTTTGAGGCCTTTTTGGCCCTTAAAATACCGGACCTGGGTACACACAAGGTACTGTTGATGCAAGTTCACAGATGATGTATTTCTGTTGCCGCTATAACGACAAATACAAAAAAAACAGAATAAAATAAATATTTAAGGGGGCTCCCATACATCAAATGTGATTTTTTTGCTCGTTTTTGTTCGATATTGATAACGGCAACAATGCTTGATGCTTGAAATATTCACTGAATATTGAGTTAATATTATTCACTTTAAAAATAAATAATTAAATTAAAATAAAATTAATATTTAAGGGGGGCTCCCCTACAACAAACGTGTTTTTTTGCCGTTTTTATGTATAATGGTGGTGCGCTAGTCCGACTCCCACTTGGCCAGTTTTATTTTATCATTTCTTAATCGCCTAGTCTTAATCTTTTCTGGGCATTGGTTTCGAACGACAAATAATATCCTTTGAAGAAATGTGTTGAACAACTGCGTTGGTGTTTTGGTTCAACATATGTGAATTAGCATCATCTTACAAACAAATAAATAAATTACAGTTTAAAAAACTAAAAAACACACTACAAATTATTGTGGTCAATCATCAACAAATCCAAACACAGCTATGATACGATGTTCCATCATGAAGTTCTAGTTCATATCTTCCGGCTCCATCATCAGATCAGTTCGACAGTACCATAATATTGTATTGTCATCAGAACTACATACAGCTGCCAATTTTCATGACGCTACGATCCTTGGAAGATGGTTAAATTAGTTACCTTAGATTTCATTACATAGTTAGTTACATACAGGTCGACCTAATAAAAGCGTGTTAAAAATAAATACCGTTCTTGCTTGCCAGACGCTCATAGATTGGATTCTTTAACGTTGGCAATTTCCAACTACATACAAACTAGATTTTGCAAATCTAGCGCAAAATGCTTAGACGCAATGCTCACACTAATATAAGTAGTTACTAAGAATAATTTTCAGTTTTATGTTTTTCCTCTTAATAAAATAAAAAATACTACATAATTGTATAGTGAACTATATGACCTGGCAGGAAGACGCTGGATGCAAGCCGCTTCCAATCGGTCTTTTTGGAACTCCATGAGAGAGGCTTATGTCCAGCAATGGACTTCTTGTGGCTGAGATGATGATGATAATGAACTATATTGTTTCATTTAAAATTTCAATAAGATACTATGGATTTGCGTATATGGTTTTAATTTCAACGCGATACCTTCATTCGTTCCCGAGATAAAGGTCTTGACACCCGGACAGACGGACAGACAACAAAGTGATCCTATAAGGGTTCCGTTTTTTTCGTTTGAGGTACGGAACCCTAAAAATATTAAAGGCATTATATTTATACTAATTGTTGCTACCATTTACAAAAAAAAGCATCTGCTCAACTAGGCTGCTAGGTTCCTAGTGCCTAATTATTGTTGATACTCGTATGTAACAATAAATCAAGGTCATATTGCCTGCACAGTTTATTGAAGTTTTCGTTAGCTCGCCACAGAAATGAGTTTTGTGCATACCTAGTTGAGTAGATAGGGTGGTGTAAAATCAAATGATTCTGGGTTAATAAGAGTATCATTGTCGATACCTTATTAGCTGTTAGCAGCGAATTGAGCCTTCAATTCGTTAATTTTGGTACTAAAATTTCGAATCAATGATTAAAATCAAATTACCAATTGTTCCTGCCGAACACAACCCATGTAGACAAAATTGCAATGAGAATAAAATACGAATTACAAAATCAGTCATGCTTCTTTATCAGATAGTAATATATTTGTTTCTGTCCCAGGGTCTATGCAAATTTGGTCTATATGAAGTGTTCAAAGTGGGATACAACGGCATGCTGGATGAAGAGACGGCATATGTTTACCGTACCTTTGTGTACCTCGCTGCGTCTGCATCGGCTGAATTCTTTGCTGACATCGCTCTGTCTCCGCTTGAAGCTGCTAAGGTAACAACTAACAACACTGTCACTGTCAATAGTTATTGGCTGGCTACGATATTATATAAACCAACGTCCAACGAGAACGAGAACGAGAGTTGTAAACCTCGTGTGTCCGCAATCCAAAATGGGTATATTTCATTATTTTTACCTGACTGCGCGTCGTAAAGGAGGGTAATATGTTCATCAGTCTATGTATTTATTTATTGCTTTTGAACGAAAATTATATGATTGTTTAGTACGAGAGATGATACTGTCCTAATCACACCATAGTTATTATGTTTATATATATATATATATACTAGCTGCCCGCCGCGACTTCGTACGCGTAAGAAAATCGTTCATGTCACGCTCCTACCCGCACTCAATGCACTGCCGTCCTGCTTCAATCAAACTTCTGACCCATTCTATTAATGGTGAGTCAGTGGTGAAACGTAGATCTATGTATTTGAATGAAAAATAAACTCCCATCCTTATTTCCCCCGCTCCTACCCTGCTCCCGTTCGGCTCCCAACTTGTACCCGTTATTCTGATGGTAAATAACGGTGTGGCTAAGGATCGAGCATGTGTGCATCTATGAGATATCTACTCGTATATACTCTAGCCTTGAAAATACCAAATAAATTGCATTACATTTCATTTACTGCATTGCTGCTTTACATATGCCCTAATCCTATCTTGCTCCCGTCGTAGTCCCCGTTATTCTGATGGTAAACAACTGTGTGGCTAAGGATGGAGCATATGTGCATCTATGAGATATCTACTCGTATATACTCTAGCCTTGAAAATACCAAATAAATTGCATTACATTTCATTTACTGCAATGCTGCTTTACATATGCCCTAATCCCATCTTGCTCCCGTCGTACTCCTGTTTCGCTCCCAACCCAAATCTTATTCCGCTCTGAATACTTTCTCACCTTACTCTCACTCCATTACCGTCTAGTACTCACACGGTTCAAATCTCGCTCCTGTCTCACTCCTATCTCGCTCCCGCCGCACTCCCATTTCACTCCCACCCGACTTTCGTTCCGCTCCTGGTTCACTCCTGCTCTGCCCCCACCTCGATCCCCCGCCGCATTTTCTTTTTTCTCTAGCCCTACTTCCATTCTACTCACGCCCAACACTTATTTCACCCATTCCGCTCCCAGGTCGTACCAGTCCCAGTCCCACCTATCATAACTTACCTCACTTGAATCTCGCTCACAACTCTTTCCCATTCCGTCCCACTCCCTCACTTGTTTACTACGGAACCCTAAAAATAAAAAATTGCGTACTTAATTTAATTCTTTAATTCAATAAAAAAAGAGTTTTTGAAATACGACTTCTAGTTTCTGCGTAATGCGTGGACAAACATACATACACTTAAGAAATTTGGCACACATGCTTAGAAGCTGGTATAGACTAACATATACAAAAATTGTGCAATTCTGACAATATTACAAACATACAGGTCGAATTGATAACTTCCTTTTTTTTTGTTAAAAAAGGAAAACACCTATATAATATTAGATAGATAAACTCTTAATGTATACCAAATGAGCAAACACAAAAATTACAGAACATCTTATTATCATCGTTATTGTTAGTCAGTTTAAAGTGAATCACGAGTTGTTTTGTATGGCAGGTGCGCATCCAGACGATGCCTGGTTTCGCCAACACACTCCGCGAGGCGTGGCCCAAGATGGTTCAGAACGAGGGATACGGCACATTCTACAAGGGGCTCGTGCCGCTGTGGGGCCGACAGATCCCCTACACCATGATGAAGTTTGCTTGCTTCGAGAAGACACTCGAACTGCTCTACAAGGTAACATAGAACAAAATTTTCACCTGTTTTTTTAAATGATGGGTTCATTTGACCGCCTTTTCGTCTGAAGTTGAGCGACGCTGCGGTCCCCGAAGGCGCGCGCTTGAAGAAATATATTCACTCGTGATTTGAAAACACTTCGGTTTCTATTGGGGAAAACCCACTCATGTAGCGTACTCCACTATTTGGAATTTCGTATAATTAAAGTGGAACCGAAAGCTTCGAACCGAAAATTTATATTTATTTATAATTTATGTTAACTTAAAATAGGATCTGCTATTTGATACTATGAAAATACGAGTCAACTTATGTTACTTCTTTAACAATTAGAATGACTTGGCCATCGCACGACAACACAATCACATAAGCATCTGTTGTTTGAAATAGTCCTAATTATACATAGGTCTTGGGAGCCACATTTATGCATATAATATGAGATAGATTTTGATGTATGTAGATTCTATAATCTTGTGCGATTGCCAAGTCATTCTAATTATCAAAGAAATAAAGATGTCTAATATCGAAACGGTCACTACAAAAGTTGTTATTTAACTAATTAGGTTACAATTTCTTACTAAATAGTTGGATAAATGCTCCGATAGATAGGTATTAAATTAATTAACCGACTTGGTTTTACATTGGATTGCACAACTTTTAGTGGTAGAAGAGCAGCGTTGCGAGACTTGGCTTTTTTGTACATGTTATGTTTTTGATGGGATCTCACGTCTTTTTGTTGGTAGTTTAGTTAGTCTCTTTTTTTTTGCGTATCGTATTATTTGTGCGTCAGCTACGGACTTTCTCAAAGCTCACTGTCTCTGTGGAGTTTTCGCAGAGGCTTTGATGTAGGTACTATTTTACCTTACCTTACATATATCAACTATTTACTTACCTATCTATCTACACAATTTTAGGTAGTGAGTGAGTGGTGAGTAATGGGAACATGTATAAACTGCAAAAGTAACTATGTAATTTGTATCTATCTCAGTATAAAGTTACGATATGTTTTAGTTTTTCTTATTTTACAGGCTAAACACTAATTGTGTTTCAAATTTAAACATGTGAACTTGAAGAAAGTACCTTAGAATTTTAATGAATGATTACACTGGATCTGCATTTACTAAATTAACTGGAATATTACGGGTTTACGATAGTTTGTTCGATCATTTAAGTCCTTCGCAACTGGTATACGTAAACGCATTATTCAATTTAGGGATCTGTTTGCGAAATATTAAGCTTTGAAGTAATAATTTTTGTTAGAGTCACGTGTGGGGAACAAGTGAATCTAACAAAAGTTATTACTTCAAAACCCTCCATCGGCTAAATGGTTGACTTTGGAGATATGAAAAACTTCATGCTAGTAGAAATATGATGAAATTAAAAGAAAAACTCTCACGGCTAAGCAGGCTGTACAAGTTATCGAGTAATAGTCGATTAACTTAAAATAATTACTTAGAAAAGTCATAAGACGTGATCTATGATATAACTCATAAATGTTCGTAGTATCAAACAAATGTATGTTTCAAGTTCACATAAATTATGTTAAGTAACTACGGAACCACATTGCGCGTGGCACAACACGCACTTGGCCATTTATTTAATTTAGGAATCCGTTTGAGAAATACTAAGTTTTGAAGTGACTGACTAAACGGTTGACTTTGGAGATATGAAAAAAATCATACTAGTAGCATATACTATGATGAAATTAAAACGATACCTATCACGGCTCGGTAGGCTTTATAAGTTAACGAGTACTAGTTATAGTCGATAAACTTAAAAACTGTACTTACAGAAGAAATGAAAATTTCGTGCAAATTTCATTTAAACTAACATAAATGTTCTGGTATGTAAATAGGGCGAATTCTGCGAATGTTCTCATATGTTCATAGTATCCGTTCCCGTCCTTCTGTCATCGTAACGTAAAGTCTTCAGGTCCTGTGATGATGGTTGTGATGTGATTGCAGTACGTAGTGCCGAAACCGCGCGAGCAGTGCTCGAAGGGCGAGCAGCTCGTGGTTACTTTCGCGGCTGGCTACATCGCGGGCGTATTCTGCGCCATCGTCTCCCATCCCGCCGACACCGTCGTCTCCAAGCTCAACCAGGTAACATGCACACCTATCTCACAAGCATTCAACGCTGCGAGGACCATCGTCCGTCACACAGTCCGTCGATAACGGTACGAGGCTCCTGTCTACTCTAAATACTTTCATACTAAATAGAACTCCAAATGTATACGCACTATTCAGTGTGATAGCCTAATTTCGTATTAAACAAAACTCGAAAACGAACTCTGTATATCCCATACCCAGTGTTGGGCAAATTTTAATTGAGAGAACAATTAAAATTTAACAATTGATTAATTGTTAATCGTACATAACAACTAACAATTGATCAACAGTAATCGCGAAATGTTACAATTAACAATTAATTAATTGTCAGTTGTAGCATGCAACAGTTAACAATTAATAAATTGGTAATCGTGATTTTCTACAGTTGACAATTAAATTATTTTCAATTGTTTTATGAATTCAAATAAAAACTAACAATTATTGATAGTAAAATTGCTTTTGATTTCATAACAAAATGTGTATAGTATTACTGAAATACGTATGTAGAAAAATACACAAAGGAAAAATCCGATTTGTACATATTTTACCACTAACTCGTCTGTTATATTAAGATCATCATTACAGTCTACAGTGGAGCGCACTTGCCTAGTATAAACCAATTCGATTTAAATTGATTTCCGTAAAAATAAATCTGTTAATTGTAAGTTTTAAATATTTCATAGAACAATAAAAAAAAAATTGCAATTAATTTAATTGCGACTCACGATTAACATACATTAATCTAATTTATTTAAGTATACAAAACAGGATATAGTCTTACGTAATACTAGATAACATGTGACAATCGATCAGAACCAGACTACAGTCCAAAGCATGTACTTGTATACGTCATATGAACAAACACATTTTAGGTAAACTATTACTTTAGGTATTGCAGTGTACTACTAAAGGTCTTGTGATTACTAAAGTGATTAATTTAATTGCAATTACTTTTTTAGTCTATTAAAAAGTTGATTGAAAAATTAGTTGATTAATACCCAACACTGCCCATACCATACCTGTTCACAATGCATCTTTATAACAGTAGCAATTAGCAAGTAATCGTTTATAAAAAAAAAGAATTTTTAAATCGGTCCATTCCGTTTTTTAATTTTGAGGTACGGAACCCTAAAAAATAAAGTTTGAGCTTTATTAGAAAATATAAGTACATAGTTAGAGACTTTGTTCATAGTTCTTAAGACTATAGTGCCATTTCTCTGGAAATAAATGTATTATAGTTTTTGTGCTAGATGGGCCTTAAAAACTAATAAACAGTTGATTTTTGAAGCTTAATTAGTAAAAAGCCCTATGAAGATATTATATTTTACGGTATGATTGTTACATGAGTCTCTCAACGAGAGCATTAATAAAAATTCTGATTCTTAGTTTAACAACGTGTTTCAACACACTTGCTCATGAAGTGGCTATAATTTCACCGCAATTAGGCACATAATGACACCTGTAATCAAACTTTGACTTTTTCATTGCTATTCACAAGTGAGCTATAGAGTTTTATTTTGTTGGTTGAGTTGCTAAAAAAAATCGTGTTCAATAGTACAAATGAATTAATGTACCTATTGCTTGTTCATTTAATGCAACTTCGTATTTAAATAGATAATTTCAACTTGTATGTGTTTAATAAATAAAACTTTCACTCAAATATAACTTTTGAAATTCCCCATTTTGCACGTGGCGTGGTAAAACGCTACCCGCGAAAATAAAAAAAAAAAGAAACCTCATTCTTGAAACTTACAAACTTTTATCTACTAAATTATATGATTTTTTAGTATTATTTTCTTCACAAGTGTGTTGAAAAACATCGTATGATACACGTGTGAATTGATGATTACCGTCCTCGGCTCTCTTAAGACCCTCACCTAACGGCTCGGGTCTCAATGGCGCCTCAGCGGTAATCACCAACATTACACACTTGTACCATAATGTACTATTATTTACAGAAAGCATTAGTTTTATACATTTCCTAATACGATATCGGAATTTTATACAATTCCTAGGAAATGTATACATTTCCCAGGATATCAGTGTATTAAATATTCTTTGAAACAATATTTGATACATTTCCTAGGTTTCATACATTTCCGGTAACATACTCGTATATACTAAAAACTATAAACTAAATATAAAATATGTACTATAGACTTTACCTCTGTATTACTGTAAATAGCTTTACATTTTTGTAAGTAACTTTCAGTCTTGATACATTTCAGTTCATACCTACCATTAAAAATCTTGAAACAGAATTTATTAATCTTAATTAATCATCTGAAATTCTAAACTGAAAAGCCACTAAGATCAAAATCGTGAGATTTTTTGCGATCAAGTCTATTTATGAATAAAAAAATATTCCATAAAATATAATTATCACCTTAATCCATCCCTATCGCAAAATATTATAAGTTTACGTTCATATTTATTTGTTCGCGTAAATACTAAATTTTATCCCCCTAACTTCATCGGAAATTTGAACCATTTTTATACCTCCTTAATTCACCTCTGTCATAAAAGTATTAAAATAGTATTTATTCACGTTTATTTGTTATTAAGTCATAATTAAGTTTTGCTTTAAGTATGCTGGTCCGTCTACTATCTACTATATGCTGCTTTACAATGGATTGTTGGTCCTCTGCGATGAAATCGTTTGATTAACATAACCCCTCGTGTACATTCCAGGACAAAACTGCGACGGTCGGTTCCATCATCGGCAAGCTTGGCATGGCCGGCGTGTGGAAGGGACTGGGACCCAGGATAGTTATGATCGGTACTCTCACCGCGCTGCAATGGTTCATCTACGATGCCGTCAAGGTAATGTATTTTTTATTGGTAATGTATCTTGGAGGTCGTTTATCGACGACGACCTCCACACCGCAAGCCAACAGGTAGGTCTGGAAATAAACCGCAGCAAAACAAAAATTATGACAAAACCACATTGAATACCCTGTATACCTAGAAAATGAACCACTTCAATATGTTGATAGCTACATGTGTCTGGGTAAGCAAATTTCGTTTAAAAAGCAAAGAAACGAGAATGAAATTGAAAGGAGAGTCTCAATTGCATGGAAAAAGTTTTGGAGTCTAAAAGAGATTATGAAAAGCGATATGGCGATTAAAATTAAACAGAAAGTCATGGATACCTGCAATCTGCATCCTTCCATCGCTTACCTATGCTAGTCCAACTTGGAAGTTGATGACCCTTGAAATCAGCTTATAAACATGGCTCAGAAGTGAGATGGGTCTGTAGTTCTTCTGCAAAGTGTTATCCCCTTTTTTGAACATGATAATTACATTAACGACCTCGCTAGCTGGCTTCCCGATTGGTCCTCAATTAACTTATTCGCAGACGACACACATGTAGTGGTTAAAGACAGAAATAATGGATACCTAGACAGTAAATTAACGTCAGTCATGACAATTCTAAAAGACTGGTTCGAAGCAAATGGTACTCATATTATTTTTAATGCTGATAAAAGTGTGATTATGGAATACCATACCAAAAAAGTTATCGAGACGCGATAACACAACCCGAACACCTATTCCTCGGTTACTATATTGACTACACCATAACCCGTAGGTGATTTGACTTGACTATGATTGAACTGTTTTAATTTAATTTACTTCGATGATTATTTAACCTAACCAATTGTTCCTACTGATACTACTTTGTGGAAAACGAGTCACTATGAGATTCTTTCATAAAAATGATATTTTCTAATAAAATTAGTCAGGCACATTTTCTTAGTAAATCTCATAACATTCCAGGTTTGGTTGAGGATGCCGCGTCCACCGCCCGCCGAGATGCCAGAGTCGATGCGTAAGCGGCTAGAAGCTGAAGAAGCGGCTAAGTCCAAGTGAACCTAGTTGTTATTTAATTACTAGCAATATTACTTCAAATGTACACACATATTCATATTTTAAACTTTTCTTCGTACGAGCGAGAGACAAGATAATTTAGAATTAGTGTCCATTTGCGAGTTTTTACATTATACGACGTCCGTTGCGACAGGGCTGTTAACGAGTCTGGCTTAGATATTACTTACTTGGTATATTTGTACAAAATAGGAGTTTATTGGACTTAGTGAGCACATTTCCGTCATTGAATTATGGCGCTGCCGTTATGTACATTCCTTTGTTTGAAATTTTACGTAGAAAAGGAAATTATTTATTTATTATGGCAGTCGGAAAATGCGGTGAGCGCCTGTTAAATGCATAAATTTCGCTGTGTGATAGATATTGTTTATTTATGTTATGATATTACCGATTGGCCGCGGCATCTTACCAAGGATCTGCGAGCCGACAACTGAATCGGGGACAGTCCGTCGCCGGCCCGTGATAATATGTTAGTTGAAAACGCTATGTATAGAAAACCCCATGTGATTACAAACTTGCAGTATATAAGTAATACAAAGAATCAAGTTAATTTATTTTGATGTAAAAAAATATTATTTTTATTTATTTATTTTCGTTTATTTCTCTTATGTACATACACATGACCGGTTGTAATGTTATGTATGTATATCCTGCAACAACAGTAATAAAACTTAATAGATTGATACATTGTTTTAATTAAATAAGCTAGTATATTTTATAGCAGAGTATATATCACTCATCATCATCATATATTTATTGTTGTCTCATCATCATCTCCGTCATCTCTACATTCACATTCTTAGACATATATCATCTTTCACACAGTTCATCCACACTTTTTTATTATCACGTTACACCTTTTGGTGCAACGGACTGTTAGGCCTAATTGGTGCAGTCCTACAGGAGATCCTGCCTAACCTAATTAGACCTTAAGAGGGCAGACCACCGACAAGACTTTTGAAAAATAGGCATTTCGCGAATCTATCGCTGTCTGTTTCTCCTACGAAAAAACAAAAGAGATGATGAATTTTGGGAAAGATTGAGCCAAAATTAGAATTTTATTACAAGTACCAAAATTAATCGACGGTCTTATACCGAGAAATACAAGTGAGGGAACGGAAATGAACCACGATTTTTTATAGTATTTTTACACTTCCTAGTACATTTAGAAAAAAATATCTAAGTATGAACCTATACTTGGAAATAAAAAAAATATCACTCGTATGTATATTCGTATGTGTCAGTAATACTCGCCCGCATTAATTTGTAAAATTTAGCATCTTTTGGTATAATAAGTGTTCTATTTACCAGAGTTCACAACAAGGAGGGTAATGTTTTTCGGGATTTATGTATGTTAATATATATTAATTAAGTAATTCAGCATTGGACCTCAAGATACAGGCTTTGCCGAGTTTATAGGAAAGATACACTTCTGGTTCAAGAGCCAAAAAGGCGGAAATCGAGGCGTTGAGAGAAGATATGGTTGTGCGTATGAATAAAGCTCTAAAAGCTGTGTCCGACTGGGGTGTCGAAAATTGAAAAAGAGTGAGTCTCCTACTTTCCTAAATGTATTTTTATCATTGACAGACCGTCTTGAACTGCTTGGACTCACGTTAACCCCAACAACAACAACTTTAAGGGCTACCTTGAATCTAAAGCTAAACTGGCTAGTAAAAAGCTTGGCATCATTAATAAGGTTAGGCGATACTTCTCAACCGAGACAACTGCTTCATCTGTATCAAGCACAGGTCCGATCGTGTATGGAGTACTGCTGCCACCTTTTTGATGGATCAGCTGGAAGCTTTAGAATCAGTGGACCGGCGAGCTGTGAGGTTAATCGGTTACGATAAACTAGCTACCAAGAAGCTACTTAGTCTCGAGCACCGCCGTAAAGTAGCATGTCTGTCTATTTTGTACAGGATTAATTTCGGGGAATGTGCGCAAGAGCTTCACGACCTAATTCCACCCTCCCCATTTCACTACAGGACTAGCAGAAAGTCGGCGAATTACCACCCATTTCTCGTTGAAATGCCAAAAATCCGTACTCAGCGATATCGATCCACATTCCTGTTGCGTACTGCACAACAATAGAATTCGTTGCCGCCATCTCTGTTTCCTGAGACCTACAATCTTGGAATTTTCAAGGCTAGAGTGAATAGATATCTTCTAGATCAACGAGCTCCATCCTCGGCCACACCGTCGCTTCACATCAGGCGAGTTGGTGGTCAATCGTAGATCTAAAATGTATAAAAAAAAACAGTTCAAACTAAAAAGGTAATTAAACCAAATGTGGGCATTAAATCAAAATTAGGTATATACACCAACTATTTCTTTTTAATCGATACTAGGCCATAAACTACCACTAACTTCTAGACAGGTAAATTAAATTTAAATAAAATAACTAAAAAAAATACACAGAAAAAATCTATTTATTTTTAATGGAATTTACTAGTGTTGCATAAGACTAAAAAAAATATTACATTTAATTATCAAACAAAATTCACTTATTTTGTAACACATAATAGGTTAATAATAAGCCAACGAAACATTCAGATCCGCCCAACAGTTTGAAATCATCGTTGGAACCTAGCATAAATCATATAATTTTAAAAACCCATCTTGAAAATTGATTTGATTTGATTGAAGTTGATTATAATAATTATAGTAAAAAAAAACTGAAATACCGTCGTCAAAATGCAAATTTTGTTATAAAACCAAATTACCGAACCGACTTTCATAAAATTTCTACTAAAACTAACATCAACTTCGCATTTATATTTATTAGTGTGAATTGTGATGTGATTTATTAGCATTTCCTATTCCAAACTCCAATAAAACATAAAAGTTATATATATACTCGTAATCACCGTTAAAAATTCTTTATTTTGATACCACACTCGATGTATTTTGAAAACATTTTTTTTGAGATTGCTTTTTCCCGCCAAAAATCCTTAATTTTTTCATTTTTTATTTTAATGTACCCAGTGTCACTGTCACGACTAAGACGAATCTATTGACACTACTCACATAAAAATACGGCAAGCCGTTTAGGCTCTAAGGCGTGTCAAAGAATTGTACTTCGTCGCTGCATTCTTTGAGATTTTATATTCACCAGGTAGTCCACTCTTCAATGTTCTGGGTACCGAACACTTTTTTAGAGCTAAAACCTTTAAAAATACAAAATCTAATAGTGTAATACTTAGTCTGGCCATAAATACTGTTACAGTTAAAAATAAGAAAGATATTACATTTGAATTTGGAATCTGTCATTTTTATACGATTGTTCATTGAGTTTTCTAATTTTGGCGCCAATACATTGTACCATATTTTGCGATATTAAAATGGAGTGGGGTGATAAAGAGAACCGAATCGCTGTGATTGCATTACACAAAGTTGGTATGGAGCCAAATGCAGTTTTTAAAACTCTCCATACGCTTGGTATTAGTCAAATGTTTGTGTACCGGGCTATTAATAGGTACAATGAGACCTCCTCTGTTTGTGACAGAAAAAGATCTGGCCGTCCACGTAGTGTTCGTACGAAAAAGGTGGTCAAAGCAGTAAGGGAAAGAATTCGAAGAAATCCTGTCCGAAAGCAAAAGATTTTATCTCGGGAGATGAAGATAGCACCCAGAACCATGTCGCGTATTTTAAAAGATGACTTAGGACTTGCAGCCTATAAGAGACGCACTGGTCATTTTTTAACTGATAATTTAAAAAAGAATAGGGTGGTAAAATCGAAACAACTACTGAAGCGGTACGCAAAGGGAGGTCACAGAAAACTTTTGTTTACGGATGAGAAAATCTTTACAAATGAGCAACATTTTAACAAACAAAATGACCGTATTTATGCTCAAAGCTCTAAGGAAGCTTCCCAATTAGTCGACAGAGTGCAACGTGGGCATTATCCGACTTCAGTGATGGTTTGGTGGGGTGTTAGCTATGAAGGAGTGACTGAGCCATATTTTTGTGAAAAAGGTATCAAAACATCGGCACAAGTGTATCAAAATACCATTCTTGAGAAGGTAGTTGAGCCCCTTAACAACACCATGTTCAATAACCAAGTATGGTCCTTCCAACAAGACTCGGCGCCAGGTCATAAAGCTCGGTCCACGCAGTCTTGGTTGGAAGTGAACGTTTCGGAATTCATCAGAGCTGAAGACTGGCCGTCGTCTAGTCCTGATCTTAATCCGCTGGATTATGATTTATGGTCAGTTTTAGAGAGTGTGGCTTGCTCTAAACGCCATGATAATTTGGAGTCCCTAAAACAATCCATACGATTGGCAGTGAAGAATTTTCCCATTGAAAGAGTGCGTGCTTCTATTGATAACTGGCCTCAACGTTTAAAGGACTGTATTGCAGCCAATGGAGACCACTTCGAATAAGCTTTTATATTTTAAATTGTTTTATATTTATGTATTAAACTAACACACTGTAAAAGTAATAAATATTATTTGCAATAAAAAAATAATTTTTTTCTTCGTGACAATATTTATGGCAAGACTAGGTACATATCCGGTGGCGAGTAGCGACATCTGCCGCTTGCGCCGGCCCTCCGTCAATTCTTCATTCGCTTTTAGTGTTCGGGCATCGACACATACATTTTCAAAGTATTTTACCTTATTATAAGTTTTTTGTACTAAGTGTTATCAAAGTACATTTGGTGTAGGTTTTAAATATATGGAAGCGTAAAACTCAGGAAGGAAAGTACGGCGATTGGAACGCTGTTTTTTGGAAAATGTGAGTACTTGCTTATAAACCATGTTAATACCACATTTGTCTATTATATGAATGTGCAAATATGTAGATTGACGAAAATAACAATTGGAATTGTTGCATTTAATTATGGTTCACCTACCCACATTTGTGAACATCAATCAAAGATGTTTAGTTTCACATTGGGTTATTGAATTTAGTGACCTTTATTTTGCAAACTTTTGTCGCAAACTTCTGTTGCAAACTTTGTTGATAATAGTATGTATGACTATTCGAGAAAAAGTAATTTTTACTTTCGATATTGATCTATTAAGATTATTAAGAATACCTGCTTATTTTTTGACTCAAATAATCTTTTTCTTCGATGAAAAAGAGAATTTAAATTTTATATTTTTGTTACCTTCATGAGAACTTCAATGCAGTTATAAAATGTATTTAATATTTTTTTAATTTCGAGCTGTGATGTGATTACAGCCTGTTTTAATTTTGAGCTGTGATGCGATTACAGCCTGTTTTAATTTTGAGCCGTGATGCGATTACGGCCTGTTTTAATTTTGCCTGTAGTGAATATAGAGTTGTGATGCGATTACAACCATATAAACAGTAAAATATATTTTTAACTATGACGCGATTACAGTACGCCTAGATATTTAAAGTACTACTAGTACTAGCTTTTTTGAGTGGTGACGCGATTACCACCATTGTTGTCGCCATCTTTCTCATCATTCCTCACAGATTGAGAAATTGAACGATAAATTTCGTCTAATCGAGGAATACAGCCTATCGCTTCGATACCACTAATCCTGACGATAAGGTGGTCTTATTATGAACTCCCATCGGCGATATGATGGTTCCACCCTCACAACCTAATTTAGAAATCGGTGTATCACCGGAAGTTCCGGCTTTGGCCGAGGACATTTTAAAAGCCTTGAGAGGTTTCAAAGGCTAAAGTTAATAACTTTTCACCTAAGATTAGGGACGAGATCTCTGAACTTTGGGGCCAAATCATAACCAAATTGCCTCAGCAAAGAGGCTGTACAAAAATTGGTAGAAAATATATTAATATTACTGAAGGCTCATAGAAATGGCAGATATAATATCGGAATCTACTAAAAGTAAAGATTTGCGACGCAGACTCAGATGTGGCGAGCCCATGTATCTAATCCAGAACCCAGCACACAAGCGTCCTTGTATAGGGATGGCTGATCACATCAAGGCTCATCAAGATCAACAATTATTAACATGTTCCCAAGAACTAAATAAGGTATTTCCTTATAGATGGGTGCTGACAAACTAAACGATTTTTAGGTGGGTGGAAGTCAATTAAAAACGCCCCATTATACTTGAATACGTACATCAGGATATAAGATATCGTTTATTTACCCTGTTATGCAGAATTAAGAGCCGACATATTCCCGTGAGTCCTAGCATATTAAAAATAATATACATTTTTATAATATATTATATTTTTATAATATAATCTTTAAATATCCAAATTATTACAATCTGGAGTTATTATATAATTTCAGGCCAACTTATTTTAAATATTTCTTAGTACAAATAAAAATTTAACGTTTTTTAATGTAATTTTAGATTTATAATGAAATCTTAAAGAATTATAAAAAAAAAACGTACAACCGCACGATTTTAAAATGGAAAACATTCGGCATAAAATCTAGTTTCGAAGAAGTACCTACTTTATAGGCATATATAAAGAGGCTTACCTTATTTTTTCTTATTCACTCGTCCAGTTGGAAATATTTAAGGTTCTAATTTCAAGAACAAACCTATGAGTTCCAATGCCTAACTTTGTTCCACGCCTTTCGTGTTCACGAAGATCATGACAACCTGTAACAACTTAACTAAGAAATCAGGGCTATCAGCTGGCGATATATGTATTTTATAATACAGACAGCTATTATAAAGGGCTGTTCCACGCAAGATAAGGAACCGGTCACTCTATCCCAAAAGTTAGGTTTTAATAATAAACCATGCCGGAAGCAATCTTATTCATAGCCAACTGAAAACGGTTTTTTGGGTTCCGAGATAAGTACTGTGGAAATGACCCTCCAATTACCTAACGCCAAGCATAAAGACGATTTCCGAACTTTTCGAAAAGATTTACCAAGGTTATCAGAAAGGTTCTATTCTCATTCGTGCTAAATGCTAAATTTTCAGGTCTGTAGACCTCAAGGTATCCAGTAATATATTACGGCTGGGTTTATACAAGCAATTCGATGAAATATCTCTTATTTCCTAGGACGACTTCGATACAGAATTGATACAGCTATGAGTTTAAGCCCTGCCTTAAAACCTAGCTTCGCCTGGGAGGAGAACAATATAATGACCTCCATTTCGTTTCGTAGCAATCGGTTCTTTCTCGGGGGCATATAACCTACAATGGCGAAATGTCTGACGGTTTAATTTCATGATGGGGTTCATCAGATATTGAAAATTATATTAATTTATTAGAATTACAAGCGGTATTCATAGGAATAAAATACTTTTGCATGTGAGTTGTCTTATATAGCTATTCTCTTGAGAATCAAATAATATGACGGCAATTCCCTTCATCATCAGGATGAGAAGTATCCAATGCGAATATAATATCGAACATCTTCATACGGAAGCGAACGGTTGATCGAAAGAGATCGCTCTTAGCGATAGGGTCAGTTGTCACACTAGTTCGTGATTAATGTCTCTTGATTATACATTTTATGTTGGATACAATAAAGAGTTTATCTATCTAACAAGATATGTCAAGGGTGTAATAAACGCCACCTACTTATTTGTGCATCATACATGAAATCCAAGGATAATGTAGACAGGCACAAGACAAGGAATCAAGATGTATTAACGTAAATACTGAATGGAGTCTTTCACTTCATGCATTTCATGAAATTACACTGAAGTTAGAATATATACACATTGACTTTTTTCTTTCTGGCTGAATGTAAATAAAGATTTTTAATATAGACGGCTTTACCTTGAATTGGAAAAAATACTTTTTTCTAAAGATTTTCCCGTTTACACTTACATTAAAATGTTTGCTCAAGGTCCACCAAGCAAGGTTTGGATGACCAGGCGTCTGAAGTTAGTGTGGATCCCTACGGGTCGAGCCAGCCGTCGTACCCTTTAATTCTCGAACTTCGCCCTCAGAACTAATTATGGTTTAATAGTCTTACCAAGACCCAATATCCTCTGTGGCGGAATCTTATCCTGCACATTGCATCTGAGACCTGCTGTTATCAGACGCTTATCAGGGATGCGTTTTCACGCCAGTCTCTCACAATAGAACGATAAAATTTATCAATATAATATCATGGTACATTGAAACCTTAGAATATAGAAAAATACAGAAGCCGTGAACATGCTTAGAACCGAAGCGACAAAAACTACTCTTTTATAGAGTAGTTTGAAGCGCGCGCGATCAGTTGCTCTATGGACGTCGTAACGAGTGCCAATCTTTGTTGATGTTAAATTTCATTCAAATATGCCGTCATGTGTCGTTCCTACGTGTAAAAATGCTGCTGGGGTGAAAAAAAAACACGATGGGATAACATTTCACGTGTAAGTAGCACAATCAACATTATCTTACGTATTTATTTAATAAATTGTTCGGTCTTTGATTATCGTAGAGAAAGAATCGTCCATTTTGTTGGTGTTGCCAATATCAACGTTTTAATTTTCCTTACTTTTACTTGCTACCGATTTTATTAGTTTGTTAATTATATGAGTAGGTACCTATTTAAATATATTTATTACCCGATTAAAAATTAATTGGCCAAGTGCATGTCGAGTCGCGTGCAGGGTAGGGTCCCGTAGTTGCAGTTCACCCTATATGGAGTTAGAATAGAACTACTTGTTTGATATTGTGAACATATTGGTTGATTTTGAGATTTAAATGGATTTAGTGCGAAATTTTGCCTCAGTAATTTTTTTGAAGTGGTCTATAAACGTTAACATATAAAGCCTACTTAGCTGTGATAGGTTTAAATAATGCCTAACATTTAAAATTTTAGGTTCCCTGCTGATAAATTACGTTAGCTTAGAATATTATACTTTTTTGCTTGTGCATCAATTAATCCGAATAGTAAGTCAAGAGAACAGTTATAAAAAATAATGATATCCGTTTAAGAAAGTAAGCATTTTATTTTAATATATTTTTATCTCCACGATTTACCACAACAACGGGTAAATAATGTCTACACTAGCAACATTATGCGGGTGAGAGGTGAGAAGGGTGCGGGACGATTCTTTTGTTTTCGGACACAGCGCGGATTTTGTAACTGCAGCTGGACGCGCCTTCTGTATTTTTCTGTATTCTGAGATTGAAACCTTGTGATGCGGCATGTTTAAAGAACAATGGCGAACTCCCATACATGATTTTATGTCATTAAAAACGTAGCGTCTTTAAATAAAAAAAATATCTTGTGATTCTACATCATTTCCTGAGATTCCTGGTATACAAATTTCTTTTCAAGAAAGCCAGGAAAAATTCTAATTTGGCTTCAAAGTTTTGTGAGTTTGTTGTTTTTTTTTTTATTATTGAAATCGGACCTGCTTATAGCATTTGCCAGTGTCAAGTATTAAGATTTCTTCAAGTTACTTGAATAAAACAAGTTCTAAAATAACAATTCGCAATCTAAGGCTTAAACAGTCATTTTAAAATTCGAGTTATACTTCAGTAAAGTGATAGCGACTTTAGAACTAGAAGCTTCAATGGAGTTTTGCCGACAACATGAAAATACATGTTTCGGCAACGAGGTCGACCTCGTTGTGTTTCGGTGGTTTATTTCACTTGCCCACACTCACGCACTTGATCTCACACTTAATGAATAAATCGCCACCATTTTTATTGCATTAATAGTTAAAATAACACAAGTTTAAAAAAATAAAATAAAACGACATGTTTTCATGACTAGCCCGCCAAAACTTCGATTTATAGGTTATGTTGCTGATTTCAACTTGTTAAACAAAATATAAACGTTTTAATTATTGAAATGTATGTTGTTACCTCATACCGAGAACACAAAACAATGTTTTCATCTGCCTGGGAGTAAGTAAATAAGAATAAAATAGGTTAAAAAAAAATACAAATCATGCCTATTTTCCCTTACCGGTTAGGCAGAGCATCAAAGACCATAAGGTCTTTTGACGCCACATTTGACCGTAGTTAGAGGGTTAGTTAGGAGGGAAAGGGTATTAGAGGGTTGTAAGATAAGACGTAATGTTGGCATACAGTGACAGGTCAGTAATGCAAATACTAAGCGGGTAAGTTGCTCTGCTTTTTCACTTTGTACTGAAATAGATGTCTACTATTAATTATTGTCAATAAATAAAAAGGTAGGAAAATTAAGCAAAAAATATTTTTAAACATTTATTTATCATCATACGATCCCAGGGTGAACAAAAACGAATCTTCGTATTCCAATGTTGGGAAATACAAGATGTTATTTCTGTCCGCAGTAATGCTTTGGAAGTTGGATGTCCATCTATTCATATTTATAGCCTCTATCATACATGCCAGAATGTTTTCTCAATTGACTTATTTCTGTTTCAGAAGCATATTGTATATTGTCATGAAAGCGAAGATCAAACCTTTTTAAGAGCTGCAGCTATTTGAAAGTTTTGCATCTTGTGGTAGAGACCTATGAAAATATTTCTGCCTGAATAATTGAAAATCGCTTTTAAAATGACCATTTATATAACCTCTACTCACTCATCTGCAAATTGTTATGCAGCGACTTCGATTTGTTTTCCATTAATGATTCTGGCATGTAAGGTTTGTATCTCCATCCTTTTAAAAAGTAATATTGCCTTTGTATCTCCTAATATAAAACCGTCACCTTCTATAAATTATGATCTTAGAACTGAATTTGTGAAGAGAGTAACTCTCCTTTTTTAACATAGTTTGCAGTTCATTCTATTTGAGTGCATAACCAGCAAGCATGGCATTATCTGAAAACAAAAATACAATCAAGTGATTAATTAAATAATAATATAAAATATCTGTGACTGTCTTTTTGTCAAAATAAACTGAAAACCTTTATTTCACAAATGCGTAGGTTAGTTAATACTTTATTATGTATTATATATTTTTGTAAGTAGAAAACTTCCACACATAAAACCGAACAGACATAATAATATGGTAGGGCTTCCTAGCTAATGGTATAATCCAAAAGGAGCTCACTTGGCGAGTATTATTTACACACACAATAGATTGTGTGTGGAATAAATGTTTTGTTTTAAATGATAATGATTTTATTATAATTTTCAAGATACATTCAATATTAACATTGTCAAGTGAAGTTAAAGATTTTGTTTAATTTATACAGGTAGACTAAGCTACTAAATTAGTGGTAGGTAGATAGGTACTTACATCCAGTTACAGCTAGCTATAACTTTTGTGTTTAGTTCCAAAGCACGGTATCGGCGCAGTGCATTGACACGTAATTATGTTCCAATTTATACATAAATGCACGAAAGTCTCCCACGATCTCCCATCATGACTAAATTAAACAAAACAGATCGAGAGACATTTTATCGAAGTCCAAATGAGAACAGCACAAAGTCATCGTATGTAAAACAAAATTGAAATCCTTGGGCACGTAGTAGTCATACAGAAAAAATAATATCGGTAACTCCAAAGGCAGTGCGGGTCGTAAGAAAATAAAACAATAATCTAACCAAAAACACCGAATAACAACAAAAACTTTTGATAATTTGATTTGACGTATGGCGTCCAAGCCGTCCTCGTCTCTTTTATTGTACCCGTGCGATTGAGCATTTGCCAGTGGCATGTAGTTTTGTTTAAAAACCCAATATGTCCCATCACAATTGCCTAAAGAAGAAAGAATTGAATCTAATGAAAATGTTTAGTTAAAAGAAAGAAAAAAGCGGATTGGCAGAGAGATGAATCCAATGGAATATCTTGGCTGGGGCAAATGTTCTTGACGTGCGGTGCCAAGTTAGTTACTCCGTAGAGGAAAAATACAATGGAGGAAAGAATATTCAATCAATTTAATGATTTTTAAAACGATCTTTTTATTGTGGCTTTTACTAGCTTACCTGTTATATTGAAAAAACATAGAAAATTATTTAGTTAAGTCCTGTAGATATGATATTTTAAGACGCTTCAAAAAGTTAGACTTAAAATTTCGCCATTGTTCTTTGTATATTTTTTTGTCACGGCAATAAGATCGACGATTGTATCTCTATATCCAATTATATCCAATCCAGTAGCATTAAGCTTTATTTCGGAGCAATTTAAATTAGAAGCTAATTAGGCAACTTTAAGCACGCTTCGATTGAGCTGAAAAGCTCTATCACTCATATTGGGGTAAACAGTTTAGTTTAGATTCTAATGTAAGTACATAGTACATTACTAAGAGGTGTTTCCGAAACTGCCATGTTTCCCAAGATACTAATATACTTGGGCCACCAACGTTTTACTAGATTTCGTAAGTCAATTGTATCTGAACCTGGCATTACCATCGACAACTACAATGAAGAAACTTGTAGCTCTGCTTACTTTGTCAACTGCTCATCGTGTACAGATGTTGTCACTAATCACGCTATCGAATGGCAAAAGAAATTATTCCAACATTAAAATATCTATAGGTGAATTAACCAAGAACTAGTCTCCCGGGAGGCATTGACCTCATCTATTCATTTCATTTTATCAGAATAAGAAGGAAATATGTTTGACCAAGTACCTTACAAGAAGTCAACCAAGTTATGTAGCGACAATACTAACACGGACAACTCAAATTTGACAACTAATACAACAATAATAATAATACAACAACGCAATCGCAGCTACGATCAGCTTCTGGATCGAACAAGTGTTGCAACATAGTGGAATCGACACAGATCGGTACTCCGCTCATAATTCTCGGCAGGAGTTCAGAAATTCATATCTACTGTCAGCCGGAGAGGCGCTTCCACTGACGTGATTAAGAAAGCTGCTAATTTGGCAAAAAAAAAAACTGTCGTATTCAATTTTTTTTTTATAACAAACTAGTATTTCCTAATATTGATAGTATGTATTAGATAGATAGATAGATAGATAAACTCTTTATTGTTCACACCTTAACTAAAACACAAATTACATAGTGAAAAGGGCTTAAATGCTAGTGAAACAACATGCGGCCTTATCGCTAATAGCGATCTCTTCCAGGCAACCTTGGTCATTAACATTGATTCCGCAAATGCGATGATCCTGAAGATAGTCAAATAATTGATTATTAGTAAATTAAGACAAGTGTTCGTATATTAAGGCGATACCTCGTTGCGAAAATGATAAAAAGTGGGCGGGGTCTAATATGCAAGCGAGCGCATTACGTACAACAAAATTTGAAATCCGCGCGCAAGGAAGTAGCGATTTAGAACAGAGAAGTAGTGGAGTAGATTTACGCTTAAATTTATTTTATTAAATGTGTGGAATTCTGATTATTTTATTAAATATTTATCTTCTTTATTCGTTACTCACAAAATTAACAATCTTATTTTTGTTTTAAGTATTTGGTAATTAGTATAATTTTTATGTAACATGAAACACATGTTGGGTTATTGATACATTTTTAAATAAATAATATGAGAGATTTTTTTTATCCGCGAACGGGATATGAACCCGCGACAAATCGTGTCATTGCTCTTTTACCAACATGTTTCATGTTAAATAAAAATTATACTAATAACTTTATTATAAGGAATTATTACAAGACAAACATTCTAATTGAAAAATTAGATTTGTCGGGTACCAAAGCTATAAAGCTATGATAATCAGATGTTTCCTACCGTCCTATAAGACGTAAAATTATACATGGTAGTATGAGAGAGAGAATTTCGAAGCGAGCGGTTAGACCGCGATAGCTCAGTTGGTAAAAGAGCAACACGGTTTGATGGAGGTCGCGGGTTCGACTCCCGCTAGTGGTTTATTTTCTCTCATATTATTTATTAAAAAAAATAGTATTTGGTAATATGGTAAAAGGACCGGAAAGTATGTTGTATTTTGAAATTAAACTTTTGCGCACAGTTGCATTCGAAGAGAACTCGTACTCATTAGGCTAGCCTATGCGTCTATCTAGGTTAGGTATAAACTATAGAATACCAAAATATCATCCTAATCAGTTGAGCTATTTAAGCTAAATATTAAGCTTTGAAGTGATTATTTTTTATTAGAGTTACGTGCCTAAAGCTTAACTTAAAAAAACATACTAGTATAATATAATGATTAAATTAAAATAATACTATCACGGCTAAGTAGGCTTTACAAGTTATAATTGTTCCCGTGTAAGTATAACCATGTAAACAAGTATCTATGTTAAAAAAATACCCTACTGCAGAAAAGCAGTTTTTGCAGTCTAACTTACGATTTCGTTACGCTTGATATGCTGTTGGTTTCCGAGATGTAGCCGTGTCAAGTTTGACAGCTGTCATTTTAAATGAAGTTCGCGACGAGATCTATCACTTTTGTAAAGAAACAAATAGTCTAAGATCAAATGTTTCCAAGATATAGCCGTGTAAAGTTTGACAGCTGTCATTAGAAATGAAGTTCTTGACGAGATCTATAATTTTTGTAAAGAAACAAATAATCTAGGATTAATAGTTTCCAAGATATAGCCGTGTAAAGTTTGACAGCTGTCATTAGAAATGAAGTTCTCGACGAGGTCTATCACTTTTGTAAAGAAACTAATAGTCTAGGATCAATAGTTTTCGAGATATAGCCGTGTCAAGTTTGACAGCTGTCATAAGAAATGAAGTTCTCGACGAGATCTATCACTTTTGTAAAGAAACTAATAGTCTAGGATCAATAGTTTTCGAGATATAGCCGTGTCAAGTTTGACAGCTGTCATTAGAAATGAAGTTCTCGACGAGGTCTATCACTTTTGTAAAGAAACTAATAGTCTAGGATCGATAGTTTCTGAGATAAAGCCGTGTCATGTTTGAAAGCTGTCATTAGAAATGAAGTTCTCGACGAGATCTATCACTTTTGTAAAGAAACTAATAGTCTAAGATCTATAGTATCCAAGATGTAACCGTCTCGAGTTTGACAGCTGTCAAACTGATAGCTTGACAGGTAACAGCTGTCACTTTGAAATATGTGGCGAGCTTTTTATTGCAAGGACGTAAAAATAATTTTATATAAAAACTAAAAAATGTGTAATCGGTTGTATGTTCTTGTGTATGTACTAGTGAAGCAAAGAGGTTACAAATACAGAAGGACATATTTTATCGAAACGTCCAGTTTCGTACAAAGAATAATTACGTTTACTACGTACTCTGGGTTACGTAACAAACGCCGTGATTACGTATAAGGAAAAAACTTCTTCGTACGATACTAGTATAATTATGTTTCGTACGTAACTAGTTACAGAACAATAGTTACGTACGCGGCCGAAGCGCTTATTAATACTTAATTGCTTTTCAACCAACGAATTATCGCCAAATAAAAAAAGTGCGAGAACTTCCCTTTTATTAAAGTCGGTTAAAACAATTTATTTCAAAATGCAGTATACTTTTGATTATAACAATAGTACAAAATTAAAACTTTTAGTTGTGGTTGCGACTCCACAGTCTCGAAGAAATAAAACTATCCGAAATCAATATGGCCTAAAAACTGAATAAAAGAAGTAAATAATCGTAATTCGTAAAGCTCGTCAAGCGTCAACCGACACAGAACCGTCGCGCACGATGTTCATGGGCGAACTGGGTAAATGGTTGAGAAGGATAGAACTAAGCGATAGCGACGTAAATAGATAGAGAGAGGAAACATGCAACCTGCTCCAAAAAAAATAACGTAAGCGCCATACCAAATAAAAATTAATTAAAAATTCGTTTTTACGTTTCTTTAAAAACTGACATGGTATTAATGTTTATTAAGATATTATCTACATTTTTCATTATTTTAATGTAACAGAAAGTACATGACTACGACATAAAATGTTATTTTTAGAGGTAAGTTCTGATTTTTTTTCTATCGAGGAAAGTTACTTGTTTTATGTTTCTGTCTTCTAATTAATGGAGGTAATATAGTCAACAAACACATTTACAAAAATTGAATTATTCAAGCAAGTATTCTTAAAATCAAATTATTATAAAAAAATGGTTTTATTACCATGACTCATCTTAATCAGCTTAATTGTATTTAGTTTTGCCTTATCTATTGTATATTTACTCTTTAGAAAGTGATTTCTCTAAAGCTCTAAACATCTACCTGGTGAATATAAAATCTCAAAGAATGCAGCGACGAAGTACAATTGAAGGTTAAACAAACTCACCTGTAGTGTAGTTTGACCGTAATTGTACGAGTCGCTGCATTCGAAGAGATTTTCGGTCCTACCCACCCTTGAGTTTTTTCCTACGGCAACTCTCCCTAGACATTATGGGTGAGAAAAACTTTAGTGAAATCACAATTATTATTAACTCTTAAAAGAATGAAGAATTGATGGAGGGCCGGCGCAAGCGGCAGATGTCGCTACTCGCCACCGGATATGATACACTATTAAATTTTGTATTTTTAAAGGTTTTAGCTCTAAAAAAGTGTTCGGTGCCCAGAACATTGAAGAGTGGACTACCTGGTGAATATAAAAACTCTTCGAATGCAGCGACTCGTACAATTACGGTCAAACTACACTACAGGTGAGTTTGTTTAACCTTCAAATATACATACATACACTCGAAAAACATAATCCTCCTTCTTTAGCAGTCGGGTAAAAACACCACTAAAACTTTCGCGCTCGCGCATTATTACTATTTTGACATAGAAGTACTGTGAGTTCACAAATACGAGAAATTTATCATATTACCTATAAAACACTACTAAAAAAAACGCATTCATATTATGTTGACATGGAAGTATTATGGATGCACTAATACGAGAAACATAGCATATTACTATAAAAGCAATACTACTCGCGCATACTTATTACCTATTTTTGATTATATTTAGGTCATGTAAGCGCTGAGTGCTCGTTAAAACGAAATATGGAACAACATGGCAGACTCACCCCCCCCCCCCCTGCTATGAGAACTTAATTTTTTCAAGGTTATAACAAGAAATAGTTTTTCTTTGTCTGTCCCATTTTATTTTATTTTAGATTCTCGTTAAATTGGTCCTAAGAGGCCCTGAAGATGGTGGAACAAAAATTGCCGATTTTTGCGATTTTCAGAGGCTCCTAGTTCTGATTATAATAACATATTCAACAAAATAAAATGGGAGCGACATAGTTTAAGCATAAATAAATTTTATAACACAAAAATCTATCATCTAGAGTCATTTTCCAGGGAGAAAACTTAGGAATTCGTTTGTATGGGAAAAACGCCACTGGTCTACCCTCTTAAGTATCTTAAATAAAAAGATGAAATAACAATAGTATACATTTTTAATTTTTTTTAGACTGTAATTTCCGATGGGGAATCTTGATGAAAAGACTCAAGGATCTCTCGGTACCTCAACGAGAGTTATTCTTGACGTAGGTAAGAATATAATATTGAGGAGCTCACCCAGTACCAGTCATTATACTGATTCCAATACATACCAGGAAGAGGACATGATTACTCCAAAGCAATTCGACCGTGCGAATGTCTTTATCAAAACTTTAACATTTGGGTATAATAGTTCCAGACTCCAGAGTTCTTCAGTTCAGACCGGTTCCAATGATTTCTCCTGTTTATAACATTTATACTATTGGTAAACTTTTATATCAAGGTATAATGTAAACTGATTCGTAGATGATGTAAAACTGAACGGTTCAAGCGAGATGATCCGCTTTTTATTATGAATGTAACAAACTATAGTCCTATAGACTATAGTTAGACTATAGTCCAAACTATAGGGGGTCCGCAAAAAGGGGTTAAAAAAGTTATTGGAGCGTGTCAGACATGGACGTATATAAGGGGGGGAGGGGGGGTCCAGGGGGTCCGGAGCAATCGGAAAAATCCTTGCTCTTTTTTATAGTTCAAAATATTTTCGCGCGCCGAAGCGAAGCGATCGCTCGCGCATATATTTTTGAAGATATAAAACGACTGAATGAACTTATAAAAAGATCTTCGTTCGTAAAACTAGAAAATAACATCGCTAAATATCAGGCGAGTTGGAGATCAGTCGTAGATCTATCTTACGTATAACAAATATTCCATGAAAAATTCAATTCGATCTAAGCCAATTTTACATAAAAAAATATTTTTGCGTTAATAATTTCGAAAAGACTCTTAAGAGGGTAGACCAGCGGCAAGACTTTTGAAAAATAGGTGTTTCGCGAATCTATCGCTGTCTCGAAAGAGCCGAATGAAGATGATTTCTATGTGTGCGTAAACGGATTGTTTGTGTGCGCGCACCGCCCGGTGGCGGCGCGCGGTTCGCGGCAGTGGCGAGTCTTCGCAATCTTTGCCCTCGCCCGCGCGTTATTATATTTTGTAGAGTCCGAAAGGTTGCTCCTACGAAAAAACAAAAGAGATGATGAAGTTTAGGAAAGATTGAGCCAAAATTACAATTTTATTACAAGTACCGGTTAATCGACGGTCTTATACCAGAAATACAAGTAAGGGAACGGAAATGAACCACGATTTTTTAATAGTATTTTTACACTTCCTAGTACATTTAGAAAAAAATATCTAAGTATGAACCTATACTTGGAAATAAAAAAAATATCACTCGTATGTATATTCGTATTTGTTAGTAATGCTCGCCCGCATGAATTTGTCAAATTTTGCATCTTTTGGTATAATTAGTGTTATTTTTAGCCGAGTTCACAACAAGGAGGGTACTGTTTTTCGGGGTTTATGTATGTTAATATACATTAATTAAGTAATTCTACTTAGTAATTCAGCATTGGACCTCAAGATACATGCTTTGCCGAGTTTATAGGAAAGATACACTTCTGGTTCAAGAGCCAAAAAGGCGGAAATCGAGGCGTTGAGAGAAGATATGGTTGTGCGTATGAATAAAGCTCTAAAAGCTGTGTCCGACTGGGGTGTCGAAAATCTCGTCAAATTCAACGCCAACAAGACTCAAGCCTGCCTTTTCTCCGCCAAAAAGAGTGAGTTTCTTTTGTCTCCTATTTTCCTAAATGTATCCTTATCATTGACAGACCGTCTTGAACTGCTAGGACTCACGTTAACCCCAACAATGAACTTTAAGGGCTACCTTGAATCTAAAGCTAAACTGGCTAGTAAAAAACTTGGCATCATTAATAAGGTTAGGCGATACTTATCACCACTTCACTGCTGCACACGGGACAACTGCTTCATCTGTATCAAGCACAGGTCCGATCGTGTATGGAGTACTGCTGCCACCTTTTTGATGGATCAGCCAAGTATCAGCTGGAAGCTTTAGAATCAGTGGACCGGCGAGCTGTGAGGTTAATCGGTGACGATAAACTAGCTGCCAAGAAGCTACTTAGTCTCGAGCACCGCCGTAAAGTAGCATGTCTCTCTATTTTCTACAGGATTCATTTCGGGGAATGTGCGCAAGACACATTCCCCGAAATAATTCACGACCTAATTCCACCCTCCCCATTTCACTACAGGACTAGCAGAAAGTTGGCGAATTGCCACCCATTTCTCGTTGAATCGCAGTCGTTCCGGCCACGCCTGCGGGTGACTCCTGCGAGTTCGCCTCTCCCAAATATTTCGCTCTCTGCGGTCTCGGAGGAATTCTGTCTTGCGGTTAGTTCACTTTATCTTTGTTTCATGTAATCCTCCTCCTCTATTCGTTTGCTCACTGCTGAGCGTCGTGATGTTCCCGACCATGGTGTGGCAGATGACGACAAATCTCTTTCCATCGCTGAAGATCCTCAGCCTGATGTATTGCATCAGAGATTTTTGTGCCCAGATTTTGTAACACTTGGTCGGACCATCTTATTGGGCTGCGTCCCCTGGGTCTTTTTCCTTCCACTTTACCGGTCATAATGAGTTTCTCCAGGTTGTCGTGGGGCTTTCGGGCAATATGGCCAAAATATTGCAGGATCCTCTGGAGACAGATGCTTGACAGTCTCTTGGTAATATGTAGTTCCTTTAGGATTGAGACATTAGTCCTATGGGCTGTCCAGGGAATTCGCAGCATGCGTCGCCAACACCACATTTCAAATGCGTCGTCTATCAGCCATTTTTATGGTCCATGAATCAGCGCCATAGAGGAAAATGGGAAAGACTAGTGTTCTCACTATATACACTTTTGTCTTTCTCAGTATATTGCGATCTTTCCACACCTTTTCCACGAGCGTCATCGCCGATTTTGCCATCCCAATGCGCTGTCTAACTTCACCTTCTGTCCCTCCCGTGTGTATTCATTCGCGCTCGCGTTTTCACTGTGTGTAACCGTGTATTAGAAGCGAGTGTTCAGACTACACAATTAATTATTATCTAAATCTACCCAATAAATTTTATCTAAGAGAGGGTTCTCTTACTTTCAAAATCAAAATAATCTTTTATTTATAATAAAATGAAGAATGTGTCGAAGTGCAACAAATGTGCCAAATCTATCACGAAGATGCCTGGATTAGAGTGCAGAAGTTGCGGGAAGGTGACTCATGCTAACCATCTGTGTTCGGGATTAGCAGCGAAAGAGCTCATTGCGTTGCAAAATACCGACTCCATTGATAGGAATTGTGAGGAATGTATTCATGACTCAACGCACAGGAAGTCCTCTTTCGTCATACCAGATGAGGCCGAGGATGAAGAGGAACCATGTGAAAATATAGAAAATTGCATGAATTCTACCAAATTCCTAAAAGACATCACATCGGAGATGACCAAGGTGCTGAAGAAATTGCTGCGACCCATTGAAATATCTTTGGCCGCCTGTTGTGACAAAATCGATATGCTAACAAAAACTGTCGAGTCACATACCAAGGATATAAAGAATCTCGACAGAAAACATTTGAACCTAAAACAGGACCAAGAGAAACTATATCTCGAAGTAATGTCATTGAAACAATCTGTGTGCAGAATCGATCAGCAGAATTTAGATAACATACTAGAGGTGTCTGGAGTACCTGTGTTGCCAGATGAAAACCTGCAAGAAATATCCTGCAGGCTAGCACCGGCCCTGATTGTGAACAAAATGGACGTGTCATGTATTAAGCGGATGAGAAGACGTGACGGACAAGACGCTATAATACATTAGAGCCTACAGCAAGTACAACAAGCTGAACAGTGGGCACGAGCTGCAAGGAAGAAAAAATTATTTGTAGAAAACATCATTAGAGCGCCGTCTTCTGCTACAGCCAAGTCACCGGTGGTCCCGTAAAGATGACAGTGAAAAACCTCTCGTTATTAAGTATGAAGATGACCTGTACAAACTAGCCATGCATACGAATTAATTGTTAAATCGATCTAGAAATGTAGTGTAGTCTCTATTCACAATCATCAGTTAATCGTTAATTACGTAGTATAAACAAATTACCTACCATTTATGTAACAAAGTTGTGATACTACCTACATACGTTTAATACTCATATTGTTCATATTTTAAGCATTCGCTTAGCACTTCTTAAAAATAAATTAATACTTACCTACGATAAAATAAAATGTTAAAATATTTATAGTATGCAATACATATACAAGTAATATCTATCAGGTGCGTCTTTCACAATTTAGTAAAAGATGTATCACAAAATAATTATATATACTAGAGAGGACACTTGTTAGATTGTCATAGCAACAAGATTGTATTGCGTAATGTGTAGTCGACCACGGACTAATTACCTGCATACAAAACAAACCCGCTAGTTCAGAGCCGGTCCGTGGCCGTCTCATACTAACTATAATTATTACCGTTATATATATGTTTATGTGTAAGTCTGTGGAATAGTGTTATAATACCAATTGTATATATTTGTCAACGCAGTGCGAATCTGAGTGCCAAGACAAACCTAGTGTGGTTTTTTGGCACAATATTTGTCTAAATTAATATAATAACATGTAAATAAATAAATAAAAAATAAAAAAAAAACATGGAGGACCTTGGCACTATCGACAACCATTATTTTGGTTTTGGCTTGGTTGATAATGAGTCCCATTTCCCGACTCACCGAGTCAAGACGGTTCAGCAGCTCCACCATTCTTCCAGCTTCCAGCTTCTGTGCTAGCAATCAGTGTTGTTTCGTCAGCGTATCGTAAGTTCGATATTTTCAGACCACCAACTGTGACGCCACCTTTCCAACCTTCCAGTGTCTTGCGCATTATATTCTCACCATATGTGTTAAATAGGATTGGAGAGATGATGCACCCTTGTCTTACACCCTTCTCAAAGCTGAATTGAGCTGATCTGGCTGTGCTGACTTTAACAGTACCATGTCCCGCATCATAGAGACTCTTGATCATTGTGACGATATGTAAGGGAACTCCCATCTCTAGCAAGGTCTGCCACAGATGGATCCAAACTACACAATCAAAAGCTTTCTGATAATCAACGAAACAAATAATTGCTGGAGTGTTGAATTCATAGCATTTTTCAATGAGTAGTCTTACGTTCAGTATTTGCTCTCTAGTGCCTTTTCTCTTTACAAAACCAGCCTGTTCTTGTGGTATTTGTCTGTCAAGGAAGTGCCAGAGTCGGTCGTTGATTACGTGCAGCAAGACCTTGCTCGTATGTGAGATTAGAGCAATGGTTCTATAATTGTCACATTTTTAGTGGATCCCTTTTTGTGTAGTGGCAGGATAGAATAATGAGTCCAGTCTTTTGGCCATCTCGCAGCCCTCCACACTGAGTTGCAAAGCTTTGTGAGTTTATGGATTCCATTTTCTCCTAGAGCCTTCAAAGCTTCCGATGTTATGTCATCAGCCCCAGCTGCCTTATTGTTCTTTAGTTTCTGAACCGCGGCAATCACTTCTGATGTTAGTATACTAGGTTCCAAATCCGTGTCTTCGAGGTTTGAGAACACCGTTAAATTCGACGTCGGCGCATTTTGGTCCAACCTATACAGACCAGCACAGTATTCCTTCCATCGTTCCGCAATTTTTGTGACTTCAGTGATTAGATGTCCCTCTTCATCTTCGATAGTACATGACTGAGTTTTGGTTTGCCTTGTTATTTGTCCCACTTTTTTAAAAAGGTCGGCTGTTTGATATTTCTCAGCATGTTTCTCAACTTCCACACAAATGTCATGCAGATTGCGGTTTTTGTCACTTCTACAGAGCCTTTGAATCTCATGGTTTAGGCAGCTGTACTTATCAATATCTGCTGGGGTTTGAAGACCACCTACTTTGAGTTCTCTCCAGTCTTCAATTTTGCTCCATGTTTCGTCACTTATCCATCCCTTTTTCTTCCTTTGTGGGTTTCTCTGCCTGGCAATACTGTCGACAGCGTTCATCATTTCCGTCTTGAACGTCAGCCATTCTTGTTCAGTGCTACATGACTGTGGTACAATGTTGTCAGTAAAGGCTGTTTCCGTTACTCTTCTGAAGAATTCAACTTCAGGTTTCTTTAACCTGGTTCGTCTCTTATCCGTTTTTTTTGGGCGATTTAAAACGATAAGTAGATTGTGATCGCTATTACAGTCTGCTCCTGGAAATATTTTCGCATTCACAACGCTCGTTCGCCACCTCTGATCTATGGTAATGAAGTCCACATGATTTCGGTATCTATCACCTGGAGACTTCCATGTGTACAAGCGCCGCTTGTGGTTTTCAAAACACGTGTTGGTTATGGTCAGTTTGTGGCCAATACAGAATTAGAGAAAACGTTCTCCTCTGTCATTTCGTACTCCGCACCGCCGTAAAGTAGCATGTCTGTCTATTTTGTACAGGATTAATTTCGGGGAATGTGCGCAAGAGCTTCACGACCTAATTCCACCCTCCCCATTTCACTACAGGACTAGCAGAAAGTCGGCGAATTACCACCCATTTCTCGTTGAAATGCCAAAAATCCGTACTCAGCGATATCGATCCACATTCCTGTTGCGTACTGCACAACAATAGAATTCGTTGCCGCCATCTCTGTTTCCTGAGACCTACAATCTTGGAATTTTCAAGGCTAGAGTGAATAGATATCTTCTAGATCAACGAGCTCCATCCTCGGCCATACCGTCCTTAACATCAGGCGAGTTGGTGTTGGTGATCAATCTTAGATCTATAATCGTCGAATTGCCGTGCGGCAACCCCGATGGGGTGTGCCCTGTGGCCCTATTGGGTTGAACTGGTTGACTATTTAGAGAGAATCTAACCGGTCTTCTACCAGACCTGGGGGTTCCTCGACCTCGCCGGCGAGGTCGGTGTGTCGTGATTATGTTCCTTTGGTAACCGACGCCTATACCAAAAACGGAGTATTTCCTGTTGCCTGAGGCTGTCGGATCGGGTGATCCCAACGTCATCCGGGTCGCCCAAGATGTTTCTTGGGCGGCGCCGGAGGGGAGGAGGGTCAGTCGTGTCTGTTGAGTAGTTGGATGCTTGGACTACAAGTGGGTTGGGGGTGGTGGGGGGCCGCATCAAAGTAACGGCGGGAAGCGTGCTTCATGTATTGAAGAATCGAGGGGAGCTCGAGGTCGCAGTGTAGATCGGAGTTCCGGACGAACAAAGGAGCTCCGACCGCTCTGCGGAGAAACCTATTCTGGATAACCTGAAGCTTTTCGAGGTCCAGGTGGGAAGCGTGGGCGAATGCCACAGACGCGTAGGTCATGACGGGGCGAATACAAGTTTTGTAAATTGTCATCTTGTTGCCAAGCGACAATTTACTCCGCTCGTTCAAGAGTGTGAAGAAACAATGTGACAGTTACAACGTGGAGAAATTGAAACTGGCACACAGCCACTATTCTTCTTTTGCTATATCGGTTCCCTATAGCCATTTCGAGTTCTTCATGTCTGCTGAAAACTGGCCTCTTAGAATAGAAATAAGTGAGTGGCTTCGTAGGAGCGGCGGGCGCGCGGGAGGCTCAACGTTGGCACACGCGCAGCCGCGCCGTTGCCGACGTCGCCGACACCGATAGCTCCGCAGGCGCGGTCGCCACGAGCGCTCTCGCCACCGCTTCTGACGCTAGGAAATCGTTAATTACAAAATAACGCATCGACTTTGACGATTTGTCATCAAAACATTAGGTGCATAACGAAAAAAACGACTCAACTAGAGGTTTTATTGACAAGGGAACTGACCTGCGATATATTAATTTTGACCGAACACTGGCTCCGTGAACACCAATTAACTTCTGTTACTTTGTGTAACTACGACCTATTGTCGTTTAGTTGTAGAGAGCAGATCGCGCACGGCGGGAGCTGCATCTACGTATGGGCGGGCATGAAGGTAATTAATAGACAGGACTATTGTGACCTGTCGCGAGAACAAATCTTTGACGTGTGTGCAGTGCATCTACTCGAGGAGAACATACTAATTGTAGGACTGTATCACTCTAATCTCACGAGCCATTCCGACTATCTTGGTCTTTTTGAGCAACTTCTGTGTAAAGTTTCCGATGAAAAAATAAATATCCTCATCACGAGCTCCTACGCGATAAACACGAAATACTCTCGCTCAAATATCAGTCGAAGTTAAAAGAAAAACGTACAGTATATTATTCCAATATAATTCAGAATAACCCTAAGTGCATGTGGCGCGTTATTAACACCGAATTAGGCCGTGGAAACCGTGAACGAGTTGACTTCACAGATCTTATAAGAAACAGTATCTCAATCAAAATTTTGCTCATGTGCTTTGCCGATCATCCACAAGCTTGACAGAAATTAATGCGGTTGTAGCGACTTGCTAAGAAAAAAAAAAGGGGTTCGGAAAATTATTTCCGTTCTCTTATTCTCTCTATTACTCGGATTTGGGGAGTATACGTTACACAATTTTAAAATGCTATTTGGTAATGGCAGGACAATGACAGAAATACAGTTTAAAATGTTGATTCCTATGAGAGCACTTACAAAATTAACGTACTCGTGTCACCAAATTATTACTGGAGCTGGTTTGAGTTGGATCTAAATATTTGAATTTATGTGTAATTATTTTTGGACGAAATTTGCTTTCATTTTATTCAAGCTTTGTCGTTGGTCATTTTAATGTTTGGACGAAGAACAAAAAGGAGTATTTATAGAGTTTTTCATAAAAAAAAGTCTACAAGTCCAAGTCTACAAGGTTTGAATGATACTTCAGTGGCCACAACAACATTGGGACATTTATATAATGATGCTGCCGTTCGCAATCACTAAGCCAGAGGAGGAAGTATTTGAGTAACCGACAGTAAATTAATAATGCGAATTGAATAAGTTTTTATGTACTTTTTTTAATTATATACCAAACCTCTGGAAATACCAGAATATATACTCGATCCGTATAACATATTTGTACAACAATGATTTATCTGCATAGTGTACATTTACACACGAATAGGAAGCCTCCGGTTCCCAGACCAGCTAGAATAAACATAAAATAATTGTCATATTTAAAAACGAATCCGAGTGTCATGATTACTTGTATCTACAATAATAACTAGTTACGACAACGTATACTACAAAGTTTAGTGTGCCATAAGTAGTTTTATAAAATTAGCATAATAATTACTGTTTAACTATTTTATTTTGCAGCAAATCTTTAAGGAGTCCAAAGGGTTCGATATGATTAATCAGACTTGCTTTTAGAGAGTTGTTGTGCATCGGGACGTTGCACAAAAGCGGATGGCCGAGTGTCATGATTTGAATATTTGTTGTATGTGGTGTGCGGTGTTTTCAGTGTTGCGGAGTGGCAGCACTGCTATTTTCTTAATTTATATACTCTGGAGAACGGTGATCGAACAGAATGAACGCTACCCCGGATGATGGCGTGATGTTGTAATTCCGGGGAGGGGATATATCGCGGGCGGACGAGCGCGAGCGGCCCTTCGAAAAAGTAGTCGCGGCGTAACTCGGTAGTAAAAAGGCGGTCTTAGCGTCAGACCGCTCAGTGCAGTGAAATAAGTGCAGTGTTATAAGTAATAATAAAGCGTCATAAAGTTCAGACAAGGAGTTTTCTTTATAGGAGGGTGCTTATTGTCAACTTTGCTTAATTGGTCATGGGGGGCTATTAATGAAATCTCAGATATTGTACTGATAGCAAGATCTAGTGTTCTGTCATCCTCATTACGTATGTGATTAAACTGATACATATTTGATAACAAAATAAAATCAACTAAGGCGTTGCCAAGTGAATTGTTGTAGTTACATGGTAATGTAAATTCATTGTCACATTTAGTCCATTTTATAAAAGGTAAATTAAAGTCTCCGAGAATCACAACTTCATCTACTAAATTAATAAAATTATTTGCATTATCCAGAAAATCCTTCAGCACACTTAGCTTTACGGGAGGAGGGATGTAGACAACACAGATGGCAACTTTTTTTGTGCTTTTGCCTGCACGCACTTCAACAACTATCCAAATATCCTCACAACTAGATTCCCAGGCCTGCATGCGAATTGAAACAAATTTGCACGAGACTGCTATCAACACCCCCCCTCCATCTTTCTTAGAAGCAGTGCCAGTACACACACGGTCACGTCGGTACACTACGTATCGAGAATCTACTAGTTCACTATTATAAATATTCGAGTTCAGCCAAGTTTCAGAAAAACCCAAAATATCATAGGAACTCTGTAGTACATTATTCAAAATATCAGTTGTTTTTATTCTCATGCCACGAACATTTTTGTAATATATAGTAGCCATTATTAAATTTTAAATCCCAAAAGCACTGTAAAGATAAATAATGTCAACTATTGGAAACTTAAATCTACAGAACAAAGCATCGTGAAAAATCGACTATCTAAAGAACTTATTTGGATAGCCGGGTTAGTTTCGTCTTTTCTGGCATAAATTCGACCATCGCGGACCCAGACAAATTTGTACCCTAGTTCCTTCGCCTTCCTTCTGGCAGCAGCATGAAGATATTTATTGGTGGGGCTTAAGTGTTCAGAAACAAATACAGGAACGCGATTTCCGTTGAGTCCAAGGTGCTCAGAATTTAATTTATCGCGACTGTTGTTTTTGTTGTACTTCTGGACTGCAGCAAGTAGACTGTCGCGTAAAAACCTGGTACGCAGTTTTAAAATGACTGTTCGTGGTCTATCACTTTCCTTGTTTAATTTCGCAACTCTCGATACGTGAACGATGTCAGAATCGGAAATTGGGCACTCAGTCTTCTTAAAAAGTTGTTCGACAATTTTGTGGACATTTTCAGAACGGCTCTCCGGTATCCCATTTATTTCCACGTTACACTCGCGCTGATGTTGCTCCATTGAATTTAATCGGCCCGTGAGATCCTTTTCTAGCACAGTGATTTTGGAAATTAATTCGCTATTAGTTTTTTGCAGTTTATCAATTTCTATAGACTTACCTTCTAGGCATTTCTTTAGCTCTTCATAGCTTGTATTAAAAAACATTAGCGACTGCTCGAACGAGGAAATCTTATCAGAAACATTTTGCAGTTCATTAGTAAAGTCTCTCATTACCCGCGTCATTTCTTCTCTTATAATAGTGCGAATTCCTATGTCACTCTTACGTACCTCACTGGACTCGATAAATTCTGAACAATCATCAGATGACGGGACTTTGGATTAGACGCATTACGCTGAGTAGAAACCCCAGAGCCGCTGGCTACCTCAGTAATAGATTTGACCGATATATCAGAGTTTTTTGTTTTTGTTTTTGTTGGTTCGCTGGTACAATCATGACATTTCCAGTTCTTCTTCTTTTCCGCCGATAATGCTTTAAAACGTTTTACTGTGATCTTGCTACAAACTAAATCAAATTTTAAGTTGCAATTGCAGCATGTCATTAGTTCGATAGTTTGGATCTGGTTCTTACACCCTGCGCAAAATGGGGACATGGTGGAAATATGTTTGTGATACCTCCACGTAGCAGCAACTAGTAAATTCTCAAAAATCACTAATATCACTAATATATTAAGGTCACTTTATTGATCCGTTTATAGAATTCAAAACAGACTAACAACAACTTAAAATATTATTTTTAAAATTTTTGTTCAAAAATATTAATTTTTATGACAGGACCGATTGACATTCGATGATGGGAGATAAATAAGATTGTTTTCAATACTACTTCTAGTTTCTGCGTAATACGTTGACAAAAATACAGACATAAAAGCAGACATATACTTATGAAATTTGGCAAACATGTCTATAAGTCGGATAATAAAAAGTATATATGCTATGGAGATACCTATGAAGAGAGAGAGAGAAAGTATAATCGCTAATTCTAATTGGTCATAAATCAAGCGCTGTGATTGGTTGACAAGTGTTCGAATCCGTGGAAAGCGAGCTAAAAACAGTATAAATAAAAGTGTATCGAAAATGCGTATATTATTATTAAAGTCGGAGTCGGAGTCGGGTCGGGCGGGCGGGCGGTCCCGGTCCGGCCCGGCGCGAATATATACTACTTTTTTCGTGTTTTATTCGGGGGGAAGCAAAATGAAGAGTGAAGAAGTCTACGTATCTAATATTACGACTACGATAGCGGCGTGCGAGTAGAGTGAGTGGAGTGATCGATCGATCGATTGAGCGCGTGTTCGTGTTTCGTCACGTAAACATTATGGAGACTCGTCGCGTTCTCTCGAATGATATGTTAGCCCTGAAAAGGGCTTTTTGGTTGCGAGGTGAGCTGTGGGGTGCATCGCGCGCCCCACGCATACACAACAAGCAGCAGCAGCAGCAGCAGCAGTGGCACCGACGGATGGCGCTCGCTCGCACGCTCTCGACGCGGCGGCGGCGGCGGCGGCGGATGGATGCATATCCATCATCATCACATCAACACCTCCATCACCGCACACGCACACACACGAGACAAGAGGAGACTGCGCGCACCAACCACCGATCCAGCTCTTCTTATTTCTTGGAGGCGGCGGAGGCCTTCTTGGTGGCCGCTTTAGACTTGGGCGTGGCGGCCGCTCTCTTCGGTTTGGGCGCTTTCGGCTTCTTGGTGGGTGGCTTTGCGGTCTTTTTCGCTTTCGGGGCGGCGGCGCTCTTCCCCTTGGCGGGAGTGGCGGCCTTCTTCGCGGCGGCGGCGGGTTTCTTCTTCGCTGCGGCGACCTTCTTGTCCCTCGTGGCGCCGGAGGGCTTCGACTTGGCGGGCGAAGAGACCGCGGCGGCGGCCTTTCTGCCCCTGCCGGAGGCGGGCGCGGCGGCGGTCGCCTTCTTCGATCTCGCGCCCGAGCCGGCGGCGGTCTCTTTGGCGCCGCCTGCGGCGGACTTGCCGGAGGCCTTGCCACCGGCGGGCTTCTTCGCCGAGGACGACTTCGACTCTAGCTTGAAACTGCCGGAAGCGCCCTTGCCCTTGGTTTGAATGAGAGCGCCCGACTCGACGGCGCTCTTCAAATACTTCCTGATGAAAGGCGCCAGTTTCTCAGCGTCCACCTTGTACTGGGCCGCTATGTATTTCTTGATAGCCTTCAATGAAGATCCGCTGCGCTCCTTCAGCTCCTTGATGGCGCTGTTCACCATTTCAGAGGTCTTCGGGTGCGTCGGTTTCGCCTTCGGTTTCTTGACGCCGCCGGCGGCTGCTGCGGACGCCTTCGGTTTCTTGGCGGGAGTCGCCGGAGCGGGAGCCTCTGTTGCTACTGCGGTGTCTGCCATGATCACACGTAAATATCAGATTTTCAACGATGTTAATAATAATTATTATCGTTAGCTCGTAAGAAGCAATAATATTTTTTTTCCGTCGCACGATTTTCTGGGGGTACCGGTTGGAAGCTTTACCGTAAAGAGAGCACCGCAGTCTAGATACGATTTCTCGTAACAACACTCTTGACTTTTCACTAACACGAGTCTCATTAAACTATATTTTTTCTATAATTTAATATTAAACCACGGTATGGGAACGCTTTACGTGATACATTTTGAACGTGGTCACATTGTCAATCGATTCAATAGTATCTATAATTTTCAGTTAGGTTAGTAAATTGATTTATAAGCGCTACTCGCGGCGCCGACTAGCTCGTGTCATGTTTAAAATTTAATTTTCTCTATAAAGCGTATAGTTTTCACTTGTTTTACATGATAAATAAACGTCAAAGATATCGTTTTTATTATATACCACAATAACAATGTATTTTTTAGCGTTTTAATCTTAAAAAACGGCCGATATTTTAATGCTCGTAAAACAGCTACGCCAGTTTCTCTCCAAATGAAGCGAGCTGTGTCATGTTATGCCTTCGAGAGCGTGGAAGTTTCCAACATTGTTACAGTGGTACATGATTTTTCTTAAAA